>JAMBTI010000028.1:0-464537 GCA_032441825.1 Chaetogeoica ovagalla | reverse complement strand
AACCGCGAAAAGGAACGAAACACACCATTACGGTATAAACAGCTTTAAGAGTTTAAAATCCAGGAAACGATCAAGAAGCATACAGTGAGCCCGAAATATATATATATATATATAAAGGTTTTTTCCTTTTTAAAAGAGACGAAATATATTGTGTCGACGAAAGGCAATTTCAAAATGGATCGGGTTCTAACAAAAACGTAGGATTATTGAAGGGATAAATTGTTTTCGTCATTTTGACTGATCTCGCGTGCGTATTGGTCTTCATGTAACATAAAGTTGCGCGTGTAAATTATAGAAGTATACATTATTGTCTGTTAAACTGCTCACGTGTTTTTCATACTTCAATACTATCCTTCGTTAATGTATACACGTACTTTGATGTCAATGGATTTGAGACAACCATACTAATTTTTGAACACATACATTTTTTTTTGTACTTATACATTTTTTGCTTACTAGACTTGGAATGTTATGATTCATAACTTATGAATATTTATTTGGGAATTATAAATAATTTTTTTTTGATATATCGACTTCTGAAAACCGACTATTATTTAAGTGCAATTTTTAAATATTTTCACTTCTCTATATAAAAAAAATTAAGAAATCTTTTTGAATATTATAAAATAGTTATTCGTAGTTTTTATATTTATATGTGAGTTCGAAAAAAAACTTCATTCAAATCAAATCCAATTTGTTGTTTGCGTATCGAAAAAGTTAAGACGAAAAAGTTTTTTACTTAAAAATTATTTGTTATCCTTTTTTGATTCAATACAAACTATAGATTTAATTTAAATCATCAAAGACCAACATTTGTCTGGTCATTCGAATAAAATTTATTTTCGAATAAATTAAATTTAGTCTGTATCACGTTATATATTCTTATTTATTATTATTATTAAGTTTCATTACTCTTCATACACTTTGCATCAATTATATTGATAGTGCGTTGTTTTGGTTGTATAGTTACTCTTACTAATTCTTTAAATGTATGCATGTAATAAGCAAAGTGGACATAAAATTGTAGCTTTATAAAATTAATGTTTTTGATTAATTTGTTTTTTAGACTTTATTAGTTTGAATTCTGTGTGATGTAAATAGTTGGTTTTTACAATGTACGTCAATTATCAAAGGTAAAATACATAGTAGAAAAAAATTATAACCAAAATGTTTTTATATTTTCTATATATATACATTTTTCGTGTAGAGGAAGTGTTGAAATGGTTTATACACTTAACGCAATAAGTTGTTGCTTAGTTATAGAAGTGAAAATTAAATATCGTTTTTTTGTTCAATCCCTATAAAAAACTGTTAATATAGAAAATATTGATGTGTATAAATTTCTAATACAATCTAATAATGTCATCAAGTTATCAAGTGTCGAAATGAAATTAAAATTAGAATTTAATACAAGTTTTCTTTGTTTTACGATAATTTTTATATTTTTTCAATTATATGAAAAAATATTAGTTAAATCGAATTATTTTATGAGACAGTAATAATTATACTTAAATTTCAAGTATAATTTACTTCGATTTTTATAAATGACATTTTTTTCTACATATAATATTTTTCGAATTTTACTTATTTCAATGAAGAAAAGTACTATATGAGAAATCCTATAATCTTAGGTCTATTATGTGTATTAAATACAATGGAAGAGTATACAAATAGCTTTATCATTTTGTCCGTTCGTCGTTTATAGATTAACTTTCACATGTATTATAAATATCACATGATATAAATATCTAATCGTAATATTGCTACATTATTACTTGTATTATACACTTAAATTCCAATATCATATTTAGTACGAGTCGTCATGTCACATTTTGCGTATTGTGTGACTGCGTATAGTTTATAGTTCGATTTATATAAAATAATTTAAATTGCATGACTATGTCAGTTACACTTCGAAAAGACGATAGTGGACGTTTTTGATCGGATCAACGGAGACTCAAATCCTCGGTTCAAAACTGTCATCATTGTGAAAAATTCTCTAAGTATTTTTTTTTAATTCAAGAACTATAAATTAAAATCTATAGCATAGGGCAAATTTGGTTATTTTGGGAATGTATGATATTTTGGAAAAAGCTAAGATATTGACAAGAACTGTATAACACTGTGTTAAAAAATTAATCAAAATGTCTGATAACTGGTAAAACATACAAAAAAAAAAAAAATGGTAAAAGAGTCGGAAACTTATATCGAAAATATCAAAATAAATTTACGATAATATTGTACATTTCGATGCATGAATTTTAATGATAATTAATGTAGAAAAACAGTTTTTAATTATTAAACGTCAACTTGGACGTCCTGGTTGTTTTAGTGGTATAGATAAAAATGAAATGATAAGAAAAAATGAATGAAATCAGAATATTAATGAATTACAAAGGCAAGTTCTTTATCGAAATAAAATATCAAATTCACTCACTTACTGATAAATATTTTTACAACTCGATGAAATTAAGGAAGCTGAAAACTTAGATAATTACGGATCATCTGATGATTTGATGTGGATAAAAGTGTTAACTGTATTGCACAGAAACCATTCGAATATTCACCAGTTAAAAAATAATAGTCGAGGTACAATAAATTTTATTTCGCCAAAATTAGTCTGAACTCTAAAGAGGTGTAAATTATGTGTTTGTGACAGTGTTTATATATTACATTAGAAGCATTAAAATATAACATTGATGATTGTAATAAATCAAACATTGCTTCATAGATCTCAAGAAATCTACCAATGTGAATGTGCTCAAAATAATAAAATCGTGGTTTCAAGAATCATGTCCAAATTATGTTGTTGTTCATTGCGATATAAAATTATTACTTACTGTACACATAAAACATATAAACTGTGAACGACTTTCAATTGTTGTAACTAGTAGAAATATTGAACAAATATAGAAATATCAATACTTAAACAGAAGAACAACAATGTCTATATATAATCCATTCTAAGAATGGAGTTTATCTGTTATCGTACAAGCCATGTGTTTTGTTTTTAATGCATTCAATACAGATCGAATAAACAGAATGAACATGTATTTTCATTGAACAAAGATTAGGGAAATATTTAATCTGTTTTCCTTGTAGGCATAAAATCTATGAACTTGCTTTAAGGAGTGTTTTTGAAACTAAAATACCACAAGCGATGATAAATTCAGCTATTCAAATGTTCCAAAACTTTCAAACTAAATGAGGTGATATTGACGATAGTAATTATATAAATGGATCAAAAGTTTAAAGGTTTTATACTACTATAGAAAATATTAGTAGACTTGACTACAAATTAAAATATGTTTTCAGATTATTTATCCAAAATATTATATGTATAAATATAATAATAATAATGATGAAAATAATTTTGCATGAATAGTAAATAAATACAAAAAATGATCACAGCTGAGGATGGTGTTTTCTGTGCCTATTTCATGCGGAACACATTAAATTTTTCATATGAAAGAGCAATAATAGATAATTAAGTGATATTATAGTTAATTTATACTTTATAACGTAACAACGGTCCAAACGCCACCACCTCATCACGAGGTGTAATACCGGCCAAGCCAATATTTTAAATTATATTATTGTACATTTGACACTCGTCGTCAACGTTTCTGTGTTTTTTTTTCTTATTAAATTTCTATTTATTTGTTTATTTGAAATGCCATTAAACATGGAGTAGATCCTTTGAGGGTCTCTCCTAATGGTGAACTATCACGGGTGAGATGAGTGTGCATAATGCACATTCATCCAGATTGTTAATCAGGTATGTTTTTGTCTTTTTTTCATCTTGGCCGGTATTTGATTTATTTTTTGTTTCATTTTGTTTTATCTTGTTTCATTTTCAATTTATCTGTACTTATTTGTTAATGTTTAAAATTATTTTCCTGTCACAAGATGTCTTGTCTTGTCATTTTTAATTATTTTTTTAATCATATAATTTCTTTTTAATTGGAGTTATATGACCGATATCTTTCTCCACAATAAAATCGTATTTTTAACCGTAAGAAACCTGGTGTACATTGTTTTTGTTTTTAATTACCTCTTTAAAATCCTAAATCTTTTTCACCAGTATGGTGTTCTCCGTATCTAGATTGGTGACACAGCTAGAACTAGAGCGGTTCGACCAGTAACGGTAGCGTTACAACTTTGAAAAAAGAATAATATTTTTTAGAGTTTGACATATTAGTTGTACTAGTTTATTGTCTATTTTTATTCTCCTTCTTTTTAAAAAAGTAAAAATAAATAAAAAATTATAATAATTCTGATTTTTCGACTTATTGTTTCAATATTTTCTAAATATTTTTATATTTTATATATGAATTCTGTTTTAATTATATATAATAAAGCTATTTGACGTATGTCGCAAAATTGCAATGCGAGGATATTTGATGAAGAAACTTAAATTTTATTTTTCTGTAAAATAAGACGTCATGAACCCAACACATTATATTATAATATAATCTACACACACACACGCATACACATGTTCGATTAACATTAATATAAAAATATAATATTTTCGACTATACAATTATTAAATAATTTATTTAGTGAACTAAAATGAAAATAGAAATGAATAAAAAAAAATAGTTGGTTATTCATTATTTTAGTGTCAAGAAATGAATTAGAAAAAATACATTTTATATTATTTAGAATTTAGATGAGGCGCGTGACTCCTTACGATCCTTTTTATATCCACACTTGACAACACTGATCCTTGCAAAATATAATGCTTTAATTGTTAATTTTATTTATCCAAACGAAATTAGATCTCATTTCGTCGTATATGTATTCTCTTAGTTAATAATAAAAAGAAATACGAAACACTAAAGCATTCAACACTCTAAAAAGATACAATGATGCTGGGACGTGTTGATGTGAAAATTAAATTATAATGAATAACAACGGCCACTCATTTCCTAAATTGGAGTTTTTATTATACATGCGTGAAACTATTTCGTAAAATTCACAACAGAATACGGTATTGAACGTTGAATCCTTTAAGTATTACTTGTCCTCGGTTGCCAGTCAACCATATGCGAAGTATTTCCTGACGATATTCTAATAATAACATAACAATAACAATAATAATAAAACTACACTACCATACTATACGTATACCTCAGTGCCGGTGCTTGAAAATATAGATACCATTTATACTGGGACAGACCAGTGATAACAGACAATTGATTATAATCGACCAGATATTTTGTTAATTCAAAATTGAGATAAAACTGCTGCAATAATTGACATTGCCATTCCATTAACTCAAAACATTAAGAAGGTCGAATTTGAAAAGATATACAAATACGAAGAACTTGCAATCCAATTAAAAGATATCTGAAATTTAAACTAGGTGACCATTCATCCTATAGTAATCTCCGCGGAGGGTGTTATCTCAAACAATCTAACCAAGACCATTGAGGAGCTTGCCATATCGTCCAACATAATTAAAATAGGCCAGAAAGTAATATTACTTCAAACTTGTCATATAGTACGCAAGTTACTCAATTGTCCTATATAAAAGAAATAAAAAATTACCGGACAGCGCTATGCGGGTTAGGGTGAATTCCCTTTTCGTGACGGTCGAGCCTGATCCATAGCAAAGGAAAATACAACAGGGTAGGTGAAAGAATATGAGCATGATTGCTGAGAAAGTAAGACAGGATAATAATAATAATAATCAAGCTTTAAGAAAAAAAATAAAAATATAATAACAGAATAAAAAATAAAATTAATAATTCACATTAAGAATATTATGAATATTACAATAAACAGAGACATAAAGCTAATTAATAAATAAAAAAATCGCAAAGAAATTGTATATAAAGTGTAATTGTATTAATTAATTTGTTAGAATAATAACATTGCATATTATTAATATTACACAAATGTATAATATATACTTAATATAATTGAATATATTGTAATTTAAAATATGGTATATATATTTAATATAATTCTTTTGAAATATTTTTTAAATAGCATCTTTTCTTAACTAACACGATTAATATCTCTTCTTTAATGTACAACGAATAATCAATCACTAATTTATATAAACATCTAATTAAAATAGATTTAATTAGTTTTACGTAGGTAATATTGTAGATTCTGAGTATTATGAATTACGATGATGATGAAATTATGTTGACGTTCATTAAAAATTGACTGAACGAAATGTTTTGGCGTTAATTAAGGTAGGTTGAAATAATTCAATAATTTTGTACCGTTGATATTTTTTTATTCATACTTTTTTTAGCACAGTTAACATTATATTTATCATAGCTACTTTTATTTCAGATAATCCGTCATTTCCCGAAACCTGTCATATGCAAATAAAAGAAACCGAATATAATGGTAGCAATTATTTTATAATCCAGTATCGCTGTAAGTACACAGAAGAGAAATATACGTATTATACGTAATATCCTTTTTATCGAAATACATCTTGAGAGCGATTAATGTTAAATTTGTACGGTTATATTAAATCATTTATTAGTATGAAATTTAAATTCTGTTTGGAATGAGATACGCGTTAACCGAAATTGAACTCTAATTATCTAATTTATTTACGTTTAAATTAAAATATCACGTCGATACACGTCTTGTAGGTTTGATTGTTAACAACTATTGAAGAATCTATTTACTTTCACTATTTTAGTATTTTTTAAGTACTTTGCAATTAAAATTTGTATCCATAGTCATTACACAATATAATTTGTAATTCAAAATATAATTAAACATTATTTCTTGTGTACATAAAGCTCACGTGTTTCTAAATAAAAACTAACTTTTATTTAAATAAATACAAAATGATTTTTTCAAGTATTTATTCCAATACGTATTACTACAATTGACAATTAAATAATATATATACATGTAGTTCACGAAAACACTATATGTTAAGAAAAATTTCTGCCAAAAACATAATTGATTCGTAATAAAAATAAATGGTATATAGTTTTAAGACTCTACTAAAGAATGTATCGAAAGCTGTCGTCACTTTAATAGATATTTATGATATTTATTTATAATATTTATGTGCATCAAAGGAAAATTTGAA
This sequence comes from Chaetogeoica ovagalla, assembly GCA_032441825.1. Taxonomy (NCBI): domain Eukaryota; kingdom Metazoa; phylum Arthropoda; class Insecta; order Hemiptera; family Aphididae; genus Chaetogeoica; species Chaetogeoica ovagalla. The sequence goes on along the minus strand of JAMBTI010000028.1, from coordinate 457,459 downwards.
AAACTTACTATTACGAAATTTCATAAATACGAACGTCTAGGATGACATCGTTTTAGACGACGTTAAATTATGTATATTTTTTCCTGACAATATATTTTAAAAATATGTACTTAGCTTATTTCACACGTTGTATAATGTAAATTTTCTCTCTCTTTCTCTTTTTTTTTTCCCGTACTTGCTTTTAACGACCCTATGTGATACATGTGTACATTCAATTGAAAAATGGATGAGGTATAGTATGGTTAATTTATATATTTATATTTATTCTATCCAAGTAAAAGCACTGTACTGAGTGTAAATGATATATTATTTGATTATTTCTATAATTAGTCGACTAATTATTATTAAAAAACTAATTGATTTTGATGTCTATAAAAATAATTTGTTTTCATCCTTAATTAAATAATAACTTCATGATATAATTCTTCGTAATTTATTGAATATTATATAAATACCTAAAATACTTTAAGATAAAAGAATATATATATATGTGTATAATGTATGTATGTATAAATAAATAAATATATACTATCTCATGGCATAAGTGTGTGATTGATTTTTCTTTATTTGTCCAAGCCTTAAGGTTATTCTTTGATGAAAAATGGTTATGTTGTCCGATGAAATTCGATTACCACCAAAATTGAATGTCTCCAGGGGAACGAAAATAATAAATCAAATAGTAATGAACTGTATTCAATGATGACTAATGATCGTGATGGAAGTACTACATTATTTTGTCGAGAATTTGTTATTTCTGATATATGAATAATAGAAATAATAATAATAATTAATAATTTAATATTATTACTCGGTGAGATTATATATAAAAAAAATAAACAAACAAAAAATTGGAATATTTTATGTTAAAAATGCATTTTGTTTAATTTGCAAAACAAATTTTTTGCAAGTATACTTTAAGATGTCAATTTATTCGTTGTTTTTAAATGTCCGATATTGGACAATTTATTTGCAAAATACCTAACCAATATTAACTTATATATTACATCGAATTCTTTAATCACTAATATTAGGATGTTTTTATTTTTAAATTTGTATCTGGCTTTTTGGAGATGTAAAGAGGTAATACTTATTGCAAACTTATGTTTCAGTATATTGTCGAGAAAAATTTTAGAACGATGATTAATGCCCCCGAGGAATCTTTTTATTGGTTTTAACGGCTTACCATTTTCGTTCAATATAATTTTTCATTCAGCACCACAGTAAAGTCAGAATTCTTCATCAAACTATTTTATTTCTTGGCCATATTAGTAAATCTTACTCATATTGTAAAAAGAAACATGAGCATCGTATGTAGTACATAATCATGGACAGTAACACAATTTCAAAATCCATGTTAAAATTATAGGAGCATTAATTTTTTAAGAATAAAATAATCTTTTTCATTGCCTAATCCTTGTTATAATAATTATAGACACATAATTATGAAGAAATATAACTGTATTTAAAATACTTAATATTTCTAACAGTAAATATAATATTTATATACTGTTTAAAACGTAATGTGGAAAAATGTCCCAAACAAGTATACGGTATTTTAGTTTTTTTTTTCTGTATCGGCTTTTTGATTTAATATCATATTACTATTCATAAATTATAATCGAATATGCATTAAAAACTTTCAAAATAGGAAAATATAGATAGGAATTCTTTAAATAATAATAATAATAATAAAAAAATCACATTTTCGTAAGTATGCTCTACAATTTTTTTGATCTTTCATTCATAATTTAATAAAATGAATTCATAGTCCATATAGCAATAAATGCAAAAAATCATACAAATGTAACACCTGTGCAACAAATGTAAATCACCTCAACGTTTTAAAATATCTGATTTAAGGCATTTCAAAACAATACAATTTTATAACATAAATAATTATACTCGTACATATATAATAACAATAGCTTTATCGGATAATGAAAAATAAAAATAATTAAATTAACTATTTTTTTATTAGTACCGATATTGTGGCATTTAATAGGATTATGTACTTAATAAAGTGTTAAAAAATATATTAATTATACGCGTATGGTTATATATTTTTTACTATATATTTTATTAGTTCGTATACATTTATATCAGTTGTTAGAACGTATTTAGGAATCATTTTATGAGCGCGTAAATAATTAAATTATCGATCTACCCGATGATTTATAAATGTATGCTCGTACAGTGGTCGTCAATCGTATTACGTTAATATATAAATTATATAAAGATATAAGATATCGAACAGACAGCCAGCATTTCATTAAATATTTACGAATGAAAGTGATGAAATCCATCGCATATGTAAATAGGCGTGTCAGTTAGATAACTGGCGTAGAAAATAATCCCCAGACTTGGAATAAATGAAAAAATTCATAGAAGAATTAATATTATATTTCCGGTATAATTTAAAATAATTTTATAATTATTGTAATATTGTTGTATATTGTTATGAAAAATAACTATTAATAAAACATTAACTTGCATTATTACTTTGTTTATTTATTATTAATTAAATTATTATTACATTTGAACCTTTTAATACAGTAGTTGTACATTTTAATTAAATATATTGGTAACTACATAATAAAATGCCAAATTGTAAGATTACCATGTTGTCCAAAACACACATGTAAGAGATCTAATAAGGACATTAGTTATTATAGGTTGCCTGAGTCTCCAAATATGAGGAAAAGTGGTTAAAGGCTTGTAATAAAGAGGATGATTAAGTAAAAGATGGTTAGTCAATATTTTGCTGAACTTTGCCTTTTGATTTGGGAAAAAATGTCAAAACATCAAAAAATGTTGCCTTAAACAAGGTTAAAAATTGGTATATAAATAAAAAACCGAAGTAATGTTTATTGATATTTGTACATTTTTTTCCTAGACTTAAAAGCCAGAATTCAATTTTTATTTATTTTCAAAATAAAATAATACAGCATTACGAAGCCGATACTTTAAGTCTTATGTTTACCTAAGGTGACCATACGTCCCGTTTTGGGCGGGACAGTCCTTCTTTCAAGATAAGTGTCCCGTTGTCCCTAAAGAACACAAAAATGTCCTGTTTTGAAAAATTATTTAGGTACATTTTAAAAAATTGGATAAATACATATTTTAATGTTTTATTATATTATATTCGTGAATTCTGATATACCGTAGATTCCTATGGGTAAAACTATATAATAATTATTAATAACTATAGTTTTATATATATATATATAGACCGCTCATTTATATTATAGGCCGATATGGAACACCAAGATTGTAGCTATACATATAAGTTAGCAAGACTTTTTTATCCATGTTACATTTCTCCATGCCTGGGGTACGTGTGTATTGATAGCGAAAATTGAATTAAATCTGACATGCCTATTTACTTATGCCATGATAAAATCCATTATTTCGACAATTCAATTGTTAATCAATAATAATTCTTCATCCAGTTCTTATTGATAATAATTTATTTGTTATGTGAATATTATTCGTTATCCACAGTTTGGGGCATCTTTAGTCTACTATGTCACCTATTGTAATACAAAACTATATATTAACGCACACTTTTTGAGAAACCGAAGAGATTTGACGATAATGATATACATGTATATATATTTCGGACTAAGATATACAGGACTGGCATTGATATGGTCGGAGGGTAGTAGAGGCGTATTCTTTAAAATGTGTCTGTTGGTAAAGAATGTCTTATCGTACTACGAGTTTAATGTACTTATTACTTATTATTTTACTTCGTAACACAAAGACGTTACACATTTATACATGTCATTGACACGAGTTAAAATTAGATTTTTGCCAAATAAAAATCGCATATTCATTGGAAAAATGTCGTAATATTATATCATAATAAATAAAATTTACACGCCAATAGAATAACAAATAATCAAAATTTTTGGTATTATATCTTTATTGTAAAAATAATTATCAAAATGTATATTAATCAGTGGATCATACTTTACCCTTTAATTTTTGTTGCAGATTAAAATTGTTTACAATTATATAAAAAAACCTTAAAAAAACTTTTGCTCATTAGACGCGCTGATTACGGTCTTCCATCACCGGATACATTTGATGTACCATAAAGTATTCGATACCAGCCCTGTTTATGATATATATATATATATATATGTTCGTGTGTGTATAATATAAAATATATTACACGTTATACTGTATTGTGGTATAAACGATATTGGTATTTGTAATACAGTTGATGTGTATGTATGAAATTTGTAGATATATCGGATATAATATAAAAACCATTCTCGGATGAAATCTGAATTTAGAATCGTCAAGAGAACTACACGTACGCGTGATGATTTTCAAAAGAGACTGCATTTCTTACGGTGTGGAAGAAAACGTCACCGAAATAAAACATTATATATATATATATATATATATATATATATATATATATATAATGTTATTTCGTGACAACAACGGTTTCTCTCTTGGGTGGTATTCTTCGTACGCGACAAACGGTTTTCCGCATATTATATACGTGTTATTATGACTCTGTATTGCTTGACGTATACAGTACGTAGTATACTATAACGATTAGTCAGATAAACTATTAATCGTTTCACAGTATTGTAATGCACAATGTTAGTTAATTGATTTTATTTATTACAAAAAATTCCATAATTCATTGACTAGGTATATATAATTATAATAGTTTGGATAAAGAATAATGTGGAAAAAAAATTTACTTTAGTAATTATAATGGATAAATATATGTTTTTTTTAGTTTATTTATACAGACGTCAGGCAGTAGTAAACATTGTGCTTTTTAAATTCTTCTTAAATAAATGTATTTAAAAAAATAATATAGTTATTTTATAATAATAATAATAATAATAATAATAATGATAATAATAACATTATTTCAAAATTAAAAATAAAATATAAGAAACGAAATGTTTTTTAACATTTTCGACATAACACGTAATATTATCATAGTACCTATAATGATGCGAAATAAACAAAAGGAATAAAACTATGGATTTCCGTGAGTGTTGTTTATCATAATATATTTATATAGGTAACGTATGAATGAAAAAGAAAAATCATTCACGAATTCTGGAGGTAAATTTTGTAAAAAATATAAGTAAAGTAAAGTAAAAAAAATATATTTACAATATAATATTATGTATACCACTTTCCCACTTGGCCTACTCAAACCAATCGAAATAATAAAATCATCACTCCTTTACTGTCCAAACGTTTTTATTCGCCATTCATATCACTTAACGTAGTTAATAAACACAAGAAAGCATACTACTATGTTTCAAAAAACCGATTTTCAAATTACCAACAAAAGAGAACAGTTCTCGTGTAAAAGCTCCTTAAATGATGTAAAATTCTCCATTTATCTGAATCTTACCGGTCAAAACCAAACATTCTTCCCTTCTTCCACACATAAGTGATAGTTTTCAATCCACAAATATATTTTCAATTTTAAACAATATTCCAACTACCATTTCTTCAGTTTACTGTCCACCACACTGAAAAATAAATATTACAGATTTCAGCCAATACTTTTCGACTTTCCTTAACAACTACATTACTGGCGGTGATTTTAATTCAAACCATCCCTAATGGGAACCTAGAGCAATTAATACCAGAAGCCAGAAGCTGTGCATTAAATACTTTTATTATAAATAAAACTTTTAAAGTTCTTGCGCTTCTAAATTCTACTTACTGGTCATCACTCTGAAACAGGCAACCGGATATTCTTAAATTATTTATAACTACCCTTCTAAACCATATATCCTGTAGTATTAAAAACTCTTCTGGTCTCTCTTCAGATCACTCATCTATCATATTAAACTTAAATGACTCATTAATTACAACTAAATCTTACACCACTCTACTGCAGGAAACACCAAATGGCCTAAGTTCCATAGCATAATAGAAAACTGGAGGTTATATGATGATATATGCTTAATATTTATCATTTAAAACCTAGATATCGACTCGGCTCTTTTATTTCGATATAGCGATAAATATATATTATAAATGTGAATTTGTAGTAACAATGGCTGTTTAGAAATATGAAGCGGATCGTTTATTTTCACTTTGAAATTGCTGTTGAGTTAAATCTCACGCTTTCCCCTCTGAATATTTATTATGTCAATTAGTTGATGACCTTCGGTTTACAATACATTTATACCAAAACGATAATCTAATATTAGTTAGAATTATTTAATTAAATTTATTAAATAATATTTTTATATAAATTGTATATAATAAAAAACAATATTTCGATGAGATTTTTCCTTTTGTGGAATTAAATACTATGATCATTTAATTATAGTTTTATGTAAAATTATGATTCCGTAGTACTTACCGACATTTCTATGTACGGTATGTCGATGATAGTTAGTTCGGCTTCTTGGCCATTTATCATCACTCTAATAGATCGACAAGCGCAGTCTTCATCTAAAAGTAGAACATACAAGTCGGTTTTTTTTCACGTAAGAAATATAATATTATATATATATATATATATATATATTTTTTTTTTTTTTTATGATAAATTTATTTACTTATTCTTCCTAGAAAAATATTTATGATTTAATATAAATTAAACATTTAACTTTTAAAGTCGTAATTTACATGGATAAAATCCAAAGAATTTGTGTAATATCATTTACAATATACTATAGTTAAGTATTATCCCTAATTTGTACTTTGTATTTGTATGTTGTTTGTAATTGTTTTGTTTTATAAAGTAAAACCAAATGTATCCATTTTATTTATCGGTATGGAATTTAGTATGAAAAAATAAATAAACGTTTTACGTAATATATATTAGTACCAAAACTTAAATATGGTTCTTATTAATGTCGAAAAATAATTACATTCATGTATAACTACGCACTGAAATCGTTTATTTTACGTAAATATGTAATTTACAAGTGCATCTAGCGAAAAATTAATAAATTTCTATTCATTTTCAATGGAAGTTTACAATAATTATAGAAAAGTTCAAGTGTAGAGTGCGTAAAAACTAATAATAGGCTATCGCAACTTGTGTGTTGTTAGTTATTAATGACGAATGTCAAGTATTTGATGTACAAAGTTAATAACATGTTTCAGTGTTATGTGAATTAATTATTAATTATGTTAATAAGTAATGTTACACGCCATATATATAAATTAATTAAAAATTAGTATGTTGTTTTTCAAAGTAATACTTAGGATAGAGTTACTTTTTTTGTAAACAAATCATTGTTTACGTTAATTTCTTAATACTAAATGGTCTGTTAATAATGTAACTTAGAATAATACACACGATAATGCGAGTACGTAAACTATTGATGTAAATAACAAACAAGTTTGAAAAATAAGTTGACTGTTTTCTTTTTCTATTTAAATAAATAAAAAAACGGACATAATATTGATATTTACGAATATGTTTTGCATTGATAAGATTAGTACAAATAGTCTAGATTAATGAAAATATAGACCGGCATAAGTGTTTATAAGAATAAGAATGTTTCAAAGACTTTTCACTCTCCAGGATCGTTGAAGTAATAAATATGTAAATAATAAATGTGTTGTAAATACTTTTGTACAACTATTGACTTTTAATACACAGTTAGTTTAGGCTACAAGGTTAAACTAAATTTCATCTGAAGTACATTCTTATAATAACGAAAATAATAATTGTAGGATTGCGCAATAAAAAAATAAAAATATTTTTTTCTACTACTATAACTAAATGGTTACTATATTATGTATAATATTCGAAAAAATATTTCAATTTATTATTACAAAACGAAATCAAATTTGTTTTCATAAAAGAATTTTGCAGTGACTAACAGTAATATATTATTACAATAACGATACATTTTCCGCAATAAAATAAGCACCTATTTTAGAACACATATTCGAATTTACTTACCAATGGAAGTGTCGTACACGCATATATAATCTGACGTGGAAAACTGTACAGATATCGTCGTCTTTCCAACACCTGGTGCTCCTAGCAACGCTACCTTATATGATTCCACGGTGTCGTTGGCTTTGAACTTATTTATCAACGCCGTGCTATAAAACGACAAAAAATATATTTAGTATTTACGTCATACAATAAACACATTTAACATTACTGCAACGAGAATATTCTCAAGAGAAGCTAAGAATATGTTTGAAAAATGATATTTTTCTACACTGTAAACGTATTATTTCTGTTAACTACACACTTTCGACTTTTTCGTAAGGTAATTTACACACGGGATTTCATACGACAAACGATATTCGAAAACTAAGTTAAAAATAAATTACATTTTTTAATATATTCAAATTAAATGTTTCATAAAATTAGACAGTGATTGCACATTTTTCTTTACTTTTTATACTGATAATTTCACATAATATTGTGGTATACAGAGCAGTGTCGGACTGGCTTCAAAAAGTCCCGTCCGCGATTTTTCCAAAAGGCCCTCAACCAAAATAGAATGAACTAGATTGAGATGGGAGAAGAACGGGAAGGGGTGTCATCAAAAAGTTAATAAGCAAATAATAGATGAGGTGATAATTTTTTTCATTAATTTGCCAATCTTCAAATTATTTAAAAAACAAATTCAGATCTCATTTCTCTCGAAACCTATTAGTCTGATCACAAAAGAGGAGATGATTGTAAATATCCATTGTTAATTGCTGTTAATGCGTAGGCAATGTAGATAACGATCCTATCTCAGGAAATTATATTTTTAATTTATTTTATTTCTTTTGATATCTTTGGCATTGAACATTTTACAATTACATTTTCCTGTAACACATTTTATAGGCTTTCAATATTTTACTGTGTACTTTTTTTAATAAAAATAAAACTATATTTAATTGAATTTTTTTTTTAAATTTTTATTTTGGTGATTTTTTTTCAAATAATAAAATTTAAATAATAATAAAAAAATAAACTATTTATTTTTGGTAAACAATTAAAAAAAAACTAACATTTTTGATTTAATATTAAATAATTATAATTTGCACATGATTGACTCCTTTTTACTACATGTATACGTTAAAACTATATATTATTTTAGCAGCTCTATATAACAAACATAATTGGTGATCCGATATATAGGTTTATATTAAAAGTTATCATCTAAGGAAATATAGTGTTTGAAATTATATTAAAGGCAGCTGTTTCCCAAGAGTTTACTTTAGAATTTTCAAAAACAGTTAAGCGTTCAAGAAGTTTTTCCAGGATTGCTTGTATTTACAAAAACTAACAAAATAATTATGTAATTAAATTCACGGTAAATTTTTCAAATATTATCTTTGAATAATCGATACGAATTTACGATGAAAAATAAAAGTTCTTTTTTATATTAGAAATTTTGTGGTACAATTTATTTCGACGATTAAAAATACAAAAAAAAATTTTAACGGGTAAAGAAAGGAAAAAAATATAGTATTACAGGATTAAATTAGATAATAAAACCAGCTTCCAGAATAAAAAAAATTATTTTAATAATAACTCATCTGTTTATGCAATTAAGGATAGAAGGAAAGTCAAGAGATATATTATGTGATTTTAAAAAGGAAAATAAGGTAGAACGTTTTTCAGATAAAGAAAGACAATGAAATAGAATATGAGGAAGATCACAAATACTTTCATTGAGATGAAGAGTGCAGGGAGGAGAATTATTAAGAAACAGTTTATATGAATGGGAAGGAAGTAAAGAATGACCAACTCGTAAACGATTAAATTGGACAATATATGCTCTTGAAGAGAATAAAAGTTACATTTCAGTATTTTTTAAATACATTTATGGCATTAACCAAAAAATCAATACGTCAGTTTAATCCATTATAATATAACATAACATTTATAGGTTACATAATGACCTAAATCTTTAAGGAATCTTTTAAAACAGCTATGAAATAATATTTCTTAATAGTGACGTACACAGAAGGGTTATAAGTGATATAAACTCCTCTAAAATATTTAAAAGTAGTGTTATATACTTATATATAATTTATATAGTATATGCACTACCCAAAAAATAATAATTTTCTGTATTAATATGGGCGTAATAATTATAAATTGGAACATTTTAATTTTGCCTCTCTTTCGAAAAATATTTTATTGTTTGTGACACTGTATCCTGAAGCATTAAATTTTATCGGTAACATACAAGATTGTAAAGAATAATTTTATTCCATATTGAAAATATTATACTCGCATGCACATTTCAAATATTAATGTATTTAAAATATTCTTTTCAATAAAAAAAAATAAATGTTACGTTTTTTAAAAAAAAAGTATTTTACTTGTGTGATTATAAAATAAAATATAATAGGGATTATTTTCAAAAAATTTTACTCTCTCACCATTGAAAATAGGTATATTTTCAAAACCATTAAACAAATCAATTCTAAACACTAATAAAAAAATTAATACAACAGGTTTTTGTATGATATATAATTTTAATTATTTTTTTATGAGATGCTAATTACAGTAGACAAAGGACCAAATTGTACATTTGGTACGCACATTTTTCATAATTATTACCACGATTTATACTTCGTGATGAAAACTACACAGTTATACATAGTAATTTAGGTTTAATTAAACATACATTTCGTGTACTCGATTAACTGAGTAACCAGTTGAATGATTCCACAATATTGAATAAAAGTTAGATATTTTTAAATTTAAAAACAATTCTGTCACGTGTTATAATTATTTTTACAGTTCTATTAAGAATAAAAGGATACGATATTATTATGTGATTTAACAACAGCAAAAATTAAATTGCTTTTAATTGACTTCGAATTCCTCAAAAATATTGTATCGTTCAGAAGAAATGATCACATGCACGCGATTCAGCGATCGAAATTAACGCGTTCCTTCCCGAAACTATTATTATTGTGGTCGTATGATTTTTGATGGCAATATTTTCATACCTGGGTTTTCGGAATCGAGAAAATTCTGTGCAAACCGTATGCGGTGTGGTGGAAGTGATGGCTGAGGATGCTGCAGCGGTAATATTGGCATGTTGCTGGTGCAGTGGCGTACTAGAAACCGAAGCTGGACAACTCTCACGTTTTCCGAGTTTTTGGTAGTGCCGTGTAGACGATGGCGGAGAGGCGTATCGTACAAAGTCGCCCAAATTGCATACGCCACTGGCAGTGATCGAAAAACTTCGCAGACGGTACTCTTCCAGAACGGGACTATCCGATCTGGGTACGTTTTCGAAACTCGGCTAAAACATTGTTCAATAAAAACTATAACACGAAATCATATTGTTTACACTCATGTCTTATAACATTATATAGTTATTATTTAAAACTTATTCATACAAAAATAAAGTTTTTGAAATATGCATTTATTTCCTTGCTTCATCAACGGTACATATCTAAATATGGTACCTATGTATAATTATAAAAAAAGACAATCGTTACACGTCTTTTCAATATTTATTAAAGACGGACTTCTTTCCTTATCGTAAGATAAACATTGCTGTATTTAGACAACTTGTTTTTATAATCTGTGTCACAACTTACAAAAGTCGTCGTTATATACTTTAATACAACGTTTTGAAAAACAAATCATTTTCAATCAATATATTTGTAATGAATTGAAAGGATAAATTTTCCCCATTTTTGCTTAATCGTCATTATTTTTATATAAATCCTAAGAATTATAAAGAAATTATTGAGTAAACAGTCGGAGTCTCTATATGTTTTTTCATAATATAGCTGTGCCATTTTTAATAAATTGCGCATGCTTATATTTTTATTATTTATAAAACCATATGTATAACATCGATGACTGTACACGCATAAATATATTACTTGAGATTATTCTTATTAAATATTTTAATCGAATTTTAATTTCTCAAATATATTTGAATAAGTAATACTTTTGTATACACCAGCCTTATGCGAATAGTTGAGTCGGATTGTTCGTGTGCGTTAAGAAACTAAATGATAGAGATATAATAGTATCTGGATTGTGGACTGTATATAATCGGAAAACTGTAGACGAGGCGTGAAAGTATTACGCGAATACCTAATAAATTAACGTATGCGTATACGGTTTTCTTTACATATAGGTACATAATATAGTATTGAATGTCGCAAACATTCTTAAAATTACTGGTAAGTAAAAGAAAATTAACAGCGATTATTGAAACGAATAACAAAATGATATACGATTTGACCTGACCGCAAGATATGATTAGAGGATGGCAGCAGGAGAAAATTGAATGTGCTGATAGCAGGACGGCAATGACATCGAGTAACAGCGAACGACCGATGGTAGCGGATGAACAACAGCAATGACCGTGCGTGGAGACGACGACGTGATAAATCAAACGTGTGTAAAGGACGGTGACGGAAATCTAAAACCCGACCGGTGACCGGCACACACGACGCAAATCACAGCTACAGGTCACATGGAGTTCCGTGAATAGACTAAAAGTGTGGGGCCGTTTAAAACACGCTCGTACATGGCTGTGGCGATCATATGAGATACGACGCGGAATGAAAAAGACGTTTCTAGAATATTCTAGAACGAACTTTGGGCCGCGGATAATGCACGCGGTAGGTTATCGTACTAAATAAACTTTATTGTTAATTATTATTATTATTTTTTTTTACACCTTAAATATTTGATTTATTCTAAAAATCAAATTAATTAATAATAAAACTGTAAATTGATGGTTTTATGGGAATGGCTGTAGCCTGTAGATATTTAAATGTCTAATGTCAGACTACTCATTATTTATTTTACCGACATGATCCTGTCCTAGTCTTAGTTAAACTTAATTCGGACCGGTACGATCTGCAGTAAAAGAACGGACCATGCAAAGATTTACTTGCAAGTATTATATTGAAGAAATTATTTTAAAAGCAAAACAAAAGTTGAAGAATATATTTTATAAAAGCGCGGAACGAAGTTCCGTTGTCTTCGAGCTGAATCTTTTTTATTAATTCGTAACAGTTATAAATCGTAGTTAATGTATTACGTTCGACATTGCTTTAAAACTACTATATATATAAATTGTGTTACTACTGTAATAAATAACCTTTGCCACTTTGCCATTTTAATACTTTCGTGTAGTTTTTATCGATTAAGATTACGTTGCTATTTAAAAGCTCACGAATGAAGAGAAAAATTATCACAAGTTTTATCTATTTAAGCATATTTTTAAATCAGTTATATTGGGGTTGACTCGATGTACTTGTTCGATAAGATCAGCTATGGTGTTATAAGGGCTAAACAAACAATAGCTTATTGAATATTTGTTTTTCATGTTTTTTGTTCATGTAAAATTCAATTTACCAAATCAATTCTAGCCATTCAATAGGTATACGTTTTTCAAAATATGATGCAGTGATTACGGTTTGATGTTCACCCACCCAATCTGGATTCACAACTTTATATGCCAGTACTTGTATGTGGCTCCTATAGACGGAAAAAAATTACAGTTTTGTTCTTATCCCAGCTAAGTATTTAAACATTATAATATTAATTGCATTGCCGTACATAATAATTCATTATACTAATTACGCTTTATAATTAATTATTTACTATTAAGAAAAAAAAACTACCATTGATTAAATATAAATATATAAATTTTAATAATGATATTACTTTTGTTAAATTATTTCTGTAAAAAAATTAAAATGAAAACTAAAATAATAATAATAAAAAATATTAATTTTATAGCAGTATAGTACTTTAATATATACAGTTATTACAAATAAATATGAAATATTCAATTCAACGTATTTAATGTAAATATAAGTGTCAATAAGCATTAAAATCATGTATATTATACTAATACAATAATTAAATTAAATCCTTTATACATAATAGAGTATTAAAATAAATATAATAATATTGGTTAATGATATTCAGTTATTTATGAAAAAAATGTTGTGTACATCATTTATATAAAATTCTAGTTTATTTCGATTCCAAAATTTCATTGAATTTTTGACATAATTTTTGTATTTTGCAATAAATTTATAAACGTATTGGTACTTTATTTAATATTATTAGTAGACTTAACATGCAGTAATGCAATTTGTTTTAGAATAAAAGGTTTTCAATTACTACACACTATACATGTTTATTCATTTATCATTTTCAGTGTAAAATGTATTAATTATAACATAATGTGTTTCGATCAGACAATTTGTCTAATTAACTAAATTTAGCACTGATTAGAGATAAAAATATTATTTTAATTCATAAATATACGGTACTTTAGCAAATAAAAAAAACATGTATATTCAATTGTTATTTTTTTTAATAATAACTGATCAAATAATATTATAATTTTCTTACGTAACTTAAGAAATAATTATTAGTATCAGACAAGTACAAATTTTTATTAGATTTCACTTGAGAATTTAATGATATTGTTATATTTTTTCATATAATTTGTGAATTATGCTTGCGTTTTCCTAAATACAAAGTTTAACATTTTAATTTTATTTGAATAAATGCTAATCACAATATTTTTATAGTATTATATTAAATTTTTCTATTAATCCTAAAACTCGATTTCCATTTTTCCCTTCTTCAATAATTTTCTTATTATCCATATATTACATTATATATACATGTATACTATACAATAAGAGTTAATCCAGGCTTATGTTTTGAAATAGATATTAAATATTTTGACATTCTGTCTCTAATTAAATTGATGCGTTATATGGAGGTTGGTTGATATTTATAAGTGTATTGTCTAATATGTTTAATAGTTTATAGGATTTTATAATTCAAAATTTCAAATGAAATAAATTAATACACCCTACTATATATTATTATTTAGTTTTTCATAAAAATTTAAATATTATTATATTTAAAATCAATCATTTAGCGTTGTATCATTGGCTTAAACATACGAAATTTTCCTAATACGATTTAATACACTTAATACCACCCGTACTAAACAAAATTATAAACTAAGAACTTAAAACAAGGTGGTGATGAACAATTTAATCTCTGGTTGAAGATCAAAACTTATAATTATTGTACTGCCATATGCCCAGGTCGCATCGTAATACTAATGTAATGTCAGTATTTTGGATTGTCCGTGTTAACCTCTAAAATTATCGATCGATTAACGGACAGCTACTTTAATTTGTAGACTTATAATTATTATATTTTAGTCATAGTTTATTTTAAATTATGAATAAGTAATTTTTTTCCACATCATTATATGGTTTATATATGTTATTGTAACACGCGTGTGTTTGTGTATTGCGATCCTAACAGTAATCATTGTCCACTGACCTTCTTAAAAATGATCTGTGAAATTATATTATATTATTGTAATGTGAGAAAATGTAAATATTTCTTTAATTCCGTTATTAATAAATAGTGATAACCACAACATTTGACATGGCCACATGAGTAAATTGTTTAAAAGTAGCCTAGTTTTTTGTCGAATTTATAAAAGTTACTATTTTGTGTTTTTTTTTTACCTGTGCAAAACAGAGGCCAATAGTGATAATTAATTAATATCTCACAATACGAAATGTAAAATATTCTGTAAATTATCAAGTTATTCGTAGCATTGTAGTGTAATTAGTTATAATATAGTATTATCGATTATTGATTCATAGTTACAATAAATACTGATAGCTGACGATTTTACTGCACATTGATTGCTGAGTAAAAGGACTTTTATTAGTATAATTTAATCGAATATTTTTTGAATTATGAATGGTTTTTGCAAACTGTAAAGGCATTATATTTAATTAGTTTTTGTTTAACTCGGGTAAAATAGTTATCAGTTGTAATACAATAAGCAGTTAAGACCTAATTTAATTTATATGTAATATATAAATATATGTAAAATAATACTAATTACTAAAAATAATAAACTTGCGAAGATTTGTATATATACTTATGTGTATATATTTCTTAGTATAGATTGTAGTAAAACAAAATGTTTATTGTTTATACAATACAGCCATGAACGATAATGTTTATTTGTTTTGTAAACAGACTAATTTTATTATTATAAATTAAAAATTCGTATTCATGTGAAGTGAAAAGTGAAAGTATTTATTTTAAAAATTAACGCTCCTTAATTTCGTCCAGTAGCGACACGAATTTTTTGTTTTGTAAAACAAAAATTATATCCGAATTAACACTAGGTCTTTTTTTACGCAGATCCTGTCCATATATATTTATAGCTAACTTATCTATTGTTTTCCGGCTATATTTTCTACACTATAAATTTATTTTATGATTAAAATTCGTAAACGCTACAGAAGTAACAATTACTTTTAAGTTCGAGTTATATGAATGCATAAGGTATAAACATCAGAATAGATTTATAAAGAAACAAATTAGGCATGTAAAGCTGCTTTTTGTTTTATTGTATTTTATGATTATATATATAAACATAAATAAAACTGTATTTATAATAATAGCTGTAAATTATTACAAATTACATCAACTTACATTTAAACTAAGAATATTCAATTATTACTTCGAACTATATTTTCGTTCTCATTATCATTTTTGTCATTATAACGAATAACACATTCTTTTGCAATTAAAAGAGTCATCAGTGTATATTAGTTTTGTCCAATTCAAGTTAATTTTTCTCAACTAGTAATCACAATTATGCATAGTTAAAATTTTCTTTGCATATTTTTAAAATTTTTTAGTAATAAAGCCAAATATACAAATTCCAAAAAAAAAAAATTGAACAATAATAGTACTTTTGAAATATGTATTTTCATAAGTAAACGTGTACAAATTACAAAAAAAAACACATATACATTCCAAACTTTTACAACACAGATATTTTTTTATTTAGGAAGTTGGTTCTATAACTGGTATTTAAAAAATGCATAAAAGAAAAATAATATTGTCAGTTGAAATTAAGAGTGAATTTTTAAAAAAAGAAAACAGATGAAATAAACAGGCAAATAATTAATATTCGTACACAGTTTTAAATAACATATTATGTATAGCATTATAAAAGAATGACAATAAACAGAACAAACAAAATTAGAATTAAACGGAATTGCGCAGTGTTATTAAATGATTTGAAAATTGTAATTTACTATTGTAATATTCTTGTATTAATATTAGAGTATTATTTTTAATATATAATTTATTTACTTCTTTAGTCTTTCAACACTAAATATTGTTTATGCAGTCATAAATGTCTTTAATATTAATTTATCGACATGACTATAATATACGTCGTAATCTATTAATTATAACATATTTTAGTATATTAAATAAATAGAAGAAATTTAATAAAAAATATATTTTTTTAAAAACTGAATTTGCTGTAAAACTATGGTGAAGCTCTTGATTTTTCATTAGAACTTAATACACTTTTATATTGAATTAAAATTTTTTAAATTCTTAAATTAATTCTAGATTATGAGTATATTATAAGTACAAAATTCCAAAGGGATTATAATTTCATAGGCGTAACATAGATCTTAGGTATTGGGGGTACTAAAATTATATAATTTCCACTAACTCTACGTAGACTGTATTTACTAAATATCAATCACAGTCCAGATCCTTCTAGTATTTATAAATTATGATTTACTTTACTCTGATTATTATAAAACTTTATAATTAAAAATTGTCTTGGGGTGTTAATTTTGAACTTGAGGGTACTATAGAACTTTCGAGCACCCTCATAGTTGGACTTCTGTATAATAAAAATATATAATTAAAGTAATATAAAATGATGATATAAATACTACCAATAGTGAACGAACTGATTAGAATTTTTATTTAATATATATGCAAAATTATTATTATTATATATAATATGTGTGTGTATGTCTTATAATCTAAAAGATTAACGATTTAAATACAGAAATATAATCATGAAATTTTTGTGCTGGTTCAATAAAAAATAATTATAAATTTTATACATAAATTATGAATTTATTTATAGTTATTTTAAATAGATTGATTTTACATAATTGAATAATTGAACTAATATATTTGATATTATTGTACAAATTATAAATTATTATATAAATATAATACTTACTAAATTATTGTTAAAAAATACGTATACATGCTGATTTCATAACTATAAATAAAATTAAAAATATAACTGAAATTATATAACAAATATGGTAAAAAGAACATTAATTATTTTGTTAATATCGACATGAAAAACTATTAATATAGTATAAATGATGAAAATCGTATCGATGAACTAACGCACACATTAAAACAGATATAACGTAATAAGATGAGAAAACTAGTAAGTATACCGTGGATTATTATACAAGAATAATAGGTGATAATTACATAAAATGTAATTAAATGTATTATTCATAATTTTTCAATACGATTTCAACAAAATATATAGGTATGTGCATATAACTTTAATATAAAATTTAAATTAAAAAACCTTAATGAGATAGACATCATAATTATGTTTTATAATATATATTTATATTTTTTTTAAAAAGAAAATGGATATAATTCAATATAGATTGTAGTTTTAAATAAAAAGTATTTTTCTAAATTCAAATAGGATACCAAATTTAAAAATACCTAACATATAAAACGCATTTGAAATATATGTGCTTTTCTTGTACGTATATAAATTGATACTTTTGATTCTTCACTGCTTGTATTTAAAATTATATTATGCAACTGTTTCACTTTTAGTTTAATTTCAATGCTGTGTCTATCCAATTGTATTGAATTAGTATTAGGCTGCATCTTAATACGCTATCAACAAACTATAAAATGAATCAGTGAACACTCTAAGTACATACTAACCAAGTAATTTCAGATAAAATTAATTATGCTATTTGTGCAAAGTTAGTGAACAATGATATGTGTAACTCGATTGAGTCAAATTTTCATAATTAGCAAACAGTTATATAGATGATAAATTGTTTAAATAACAATAATATAATTTATGAATTGCGTAGAAAATATTATTTACTTTAAAGCTAATTTTATAAAAAAAAACTGAGGGATAATGGTTTCGTCTTTTTATTGTTCTATTGTATTTTATAGCCTTATACGTATAAAAAAATGACTTCCTTTTCTTATTACTAAATAATATAAAGAAGATTTAGTATATTAATATTAACTGATATTATTCCAGCTATTTTCAAATATTAAAATATAAGATAATCACTTTTTTAAGTTGTGAAAATATTGAAATATAGGTAGGTCTTTTTAGATCGTATAAATTCATATTTAATTCATATGTACTTAATTTATAATTTTATGAGACTAATATTATATTACTTAAAACAAAATGAATTACCTTTTTTTTAAAATCATGATTTAAATAGATGATGAAATCATGATTCAATAATAAATTTATTATTAAATTGTGCGCAGTATGAAAGCATTATGAGAGTTTGATTACAATAGATTTTTAAATAATTTTTTCAAAGAAGCTACAAGCATAGATAAATAAATAAATTAATTAATTAAAAGATTTTATTTTCATGAATATCAAAATAAATACATTGTAATAAATTATCAACAAATATTTCTATTCTTACAATCACCTTATTTATGCATACTAATAAAATATCAACGTAATATATTTGCAAGTATGTTATAACGTCACGCGTATATTATACGCCATGGCTGTGAGATTATGTCACGAGTATATTTCAAATGCGTGTAGACGGCTAAAAATTGTCGTAGAAATTTTTGTTTAATTTATTAACATTAATTCATGTAATGAAAAAAAAAACGATTTTTGAGTCGTATCTTCCTTCAAGAATTTGTTATATACCAGGCACGTCCAGGAAGTAAGTGTACTGGGGTTCTCACGAACAGAGGAAATATTTTTTTTGCAATATTGATCACACTGCCGTGTAGATAATGTTCTTCCGTTTATGACGAGCCAAATCACGTGTCAGTACAACCAAAACTGTGGTTACAGGATCATTTTCCGTAAAACATGTCGATCGAGTCTGCCACCAAGTGCGAAATCCGCGCAGTCATCCGTTACCTCGTTGCGAAGCAGAAATCTCCAGTTGAGATTTTTAATGAGGTAAGAACCGTTTATGGTGAAGGCCATATGAATCATACGATTGTATACAAGTGGTGTAGGGAGTTTAAAAACGGCTGTACGAATGTGCATGACGATTTGAGGGGTGGGAGACCGTCGATTTTGACTGATTTCTTTTTTTAATAAATTGTTTTGAAGCCTACAAAAATCGAGTACACTTACTTTCTAGGCGTGATTCGTAATTATATAAAAATTAAATACAGAAAAAGAACAAGTAATATCGATATAACTAAGTATATATTCTGTATGTTTTTATTCACAAAATTTCGTATAGTTTGCAACAGTTATTTCTACTAAATCGTTTGTAATAAATCTTACCAATATTGTTAGAGATAAATCCAATATTATTGATCCAAGTAGTTTAAATGATAAATTATTCGAATCGCACTGGACAAAGAACATTTCGATCTAATTAAACCAAATATTTATGCATTTATTACAAATGAAACGGTAGTGAGCTGTAGGATTTTGTGGATGTACGGCTTCAATGAATTACTCGGATAAAGATTTTAGAGTGTATTGCTAGAACGATAAATTTGAAAATAATGAAAACATTAGATAAAACGATACTGAGCGGATTCTTTGGTGTAATCTTTTTGGTATATACAAAAATTAACCATTTTTATGAATTAAATACTTCAAAATCCTATAATTGCAATAAATAGTCGAAAATTGAAAGAAAGATTTTAAAAATTTTTTTCCTGAATAATATAATATAAAATTATATATTTGATGTATATTTTAAGTTTCTATACACTCAAGTTTCAAATGTTTCGATATTACAAAGAAACCACGATAATCGATTTTGATGAAATCATGTTTTATTATTTTTAATTAATTTTTTATATTTATTTTTAGACATTTTTGAGATAATTTAATAATTAAATTAAACCTCTCTAAATTAAATAATCTTTAACTTGGTCTAATTTGTTACCAGAAGCAAGGTATAGCTATAAAGATTGAAAATCAGGGGACTTATTCTCATAGAATTATCAAATAGAAACAAAAAAAAAAATTCGACTTTATAAAACCAATATATTTATCGTTCCGCTCAGAATCTAAAATACTTAATAATAAATAAAAATTAAAAGTAAGCATACTGATTACTGATTATGTAGTAAATAGAAGGTGAAAACTAATTGGTTTTTCTCTTCGTATTTTATTTAAAAGTTATTTAATTCAAATTTCTATAAGTGCGTATTAATCATATAATATATAATATTTAAAAAAGTAAAAATAAAAACAAATGTTAGATTTGATATTTGTAAAACTGTAATTGTTATAAAATAAGTTGTACGGATACCTTTGTAAAGAATAGATAAAAGTAATAAAACAACATACAAAATGAAAAAGCATACAATTAATAATACTTATTTCTTATGAACATTTCTATTATGTGAAGGTATGGGAATTTCAAGAATAAATTATAAGAGTATTCAGGATGAAATGTGACAATTAATTAAAAAAAGATTTGATAGATAATGTTGTATCGAAAAGTGAAAAATAATATATATTGTGATTTTTTTAGAGCAAAAAAACTGATTTAGAGTCTATGAATATTAATATATCATGGTAATATGATATATTATTTATATATTGTATTATTATTTTATATATTATTTATTATTTTGATATATTACTCGCATAAAATGTAATTGAAAATATATATTTTTATAATTATACAGCGTGTAGTATATAAATATGATATGATATAATGTAATTTATTGTATTTTTTAAAAATATTTGGTAGTCACACAATAATTTTTTTTTAAATGCCGATTTATAATAACCAATGATTACTAACTGAATTAATTAAATTAAAAAATTATAACACACGAATACTAGTAAATAACGATTTTACTGTTTTTTAAATAATTATAGTAAATTTATTAATTTTCAAACTTCATATTTTATGAAACTTTTGATGTGGTTAAAAATAAATGTATATACAAGTGTACAGGTTGACAAGTGATAAAGTATACAAATGTCAGAAAGTTATTGTATACTTCAAATTAAAAAAAAATTTCTCTTGACCATTGCCCGTCCTCGAGTAAAAGGTAGACATTGCAATTTATGTTGTTTTTTTCAAAAAAGTTTAATTTGTCTGCTATAACTGGCTATATCTTTTGAACTATTATTCCTAAAGTAAACTCGAAAATTCCATTGGGAAACTCATGAAATTTTATTAAAGAAAACTTACCAAATAAGGTTTCAGGACTTTTATTTTTGTAAGTATAGGTATAATCCTAAAATTTGAAATAGAAAAATGTTTACATTTTAAAAATAGTTGACTTCTACATATCGATTATTTTGGCATACAAATTTTTAAAATTTTAGAATTACGCTTGTGCTTGCAAAAATGATATTGGAACGTTGCCTGGTATGTTTTCTTGAATACAATTTTATGAGTTATGTAATGAAATTTTTAAATTTGCTCTAAGAATATATGGCCAGTCAAAGGAGAACAATTTCGTTTATTCAAAAAAACAAAAAAAAAAATACAGTAATTGAAATTTCTACCTATATTTGAGTGTCAAGACCATGGTCAAGAGACATTTTTTTTGTTGCATTTAAGATGTATATAACTCCCCGAAGTTTATACATTTTATCACCAATCACTCTGTATAAAATAGAGACCATAGACAGTCAAATAAATTGGCTATCAATATGAATCAGAGCCACAGATTCTATGGGTTTGTATATAAGTGGGTTGAAGCTAAACACACACCTCTTTAATGTTTTCAGTTTCCATAAGTGACGTACGTATTTGACCCATTTTCTGATATACGCGCAATTCCTGGAAAATTCGGTAAAAAAAAAAATCATCGAACAGTTGTATTATTTCCTATCCGCCAGAGGCGTTTTAGCTGGTGAATAGAATACGAATGAGTGCGATTGTGTTTTTATATAAAATAAAATACTTTCTTTTTTTTTTACTCTACTCAGATTAAACCTAAGCAATAACTTTCCGTATTTTGTTATACAGATATTTTTATAATTCTTTTAGAATACATATAATATATATATATATATATAATTTTTATTTTTAAATGTATTTTTTTTCTTTGTTTTTAGTTTTATAATTAGTCAGTCAAACCACCAAGACGTAATTAGGTAGTCGAATGCAAATTTTAATTCGTGTATGAAAATAAAATGTCTGTAAATTTAAATGTACAACATGTACGTCGTTTGTCATAATATTAAAATTATTTTATAATAGCTTGGTGCTCAAAATTAATGATATTAGTTAATGTACACATTAAACAAGATAACGTAAACAAGAAAAATTACATGTTATTTTTTTTATTTAAGTAATCCATTTGTTTTAAATGTTTCCCGTATAAAAAATTATGCATACTATTTCTAATAAATAATTTGTTGAGTTTAAATGTAAATTTTTTAAATTTAATTTAAAATATAATATTATATGTAATATAAAATAAAATGTACGTTTACATAAGAAAAATCTTATTTTACTATTTATAATCAAGATGAATTTTCGGATATATCCTATATTTTTAACTTATTATTTTGAACCCTTAATTTTAATTATTCGATAAAAATTAATTGTTCAATAACTAATTATTTTTAATGTATTCGAACAATTATATTCGATAAAATTAACGTATTTAGAAAATATTGAGGTGCCAGACAGTATTTAAAGTATTAATGTTTTGTAGTTTATTTATATATTTTTGAAACATTGTAATTATAATAAAAATCTTATTTTATTAAGTTTAAAAATGTTTTTTAAGTTTAAAAATGTTTTATTTTTTAATAAAAATTTTATTAAAATTTTAATACTTATTTAATACTGCTAACTATTTTTCTACAATTTATTATTTTTAATATTCCATGTTGGGTTTTTTCATTGCACTCGCGTTATTGTTTTATTGCGTGATTGTTTAATATCTCGGTGTATGTACACATTATAAATTAACATAATCTCAGAATGGCAGATTATATCTCCTGTCCAAAATTTTCACTGTTAACATAATTAATAATTGAAAATGTTGTTTATCCGGTAAAAATTTTAATATTGTTAGTGAGAAATTATTTGTTGAATTCAACAACCATTAGAACAATATTATTTATTAAATGCAATTGAATTACTCATTAAATTATGTATCGATCTATTATTTATTAAAGAACAACAAATTTATTTATTTTTTTTAGTATTTTATTCAAATAAATTTAAAGAAAATTACTGACTAACCACACGCATTTTATATTTTAAATATAATTCTGCATTTAAAGTATATTTTTTTCCACCACACTAATTTGATTTCAGAAATTATTTATAGAATTTTATCTTTTGAATAATTTTTTTTCAATTTAAACGATCAACATTTTATTTATGTTTCTCATTCAACTAATTGTTATTTTAATATTTTTGAATTGGTTAAAATATATTTCTAGTTAATCAAACAGATATGTCTCAGCGTTGGTTTCAAAAAAAAATTTAATTAAATGTTTATTTAGCGTCGACATTATTGACAGTGTATATAGTCTCGTTATGGTCCAACGACATTCGTTTAGAAATTAGAGCGTACTACATATGTAGTAAACCCAACGATATGATATGGCACGTGTCGAAAAAATGCTTACTTGAACGTGCCAATGATAAAATTGGAAATAAAAAATGGTGATGGTTTATGAAGCGAGAGGAAATTTCAATCCAGAAATAATATACACGCATAATTATTACCGGTGTACGTATGAGAATAGTAAAACTATCCACGTAGCATCGACGACGTCTACGTCCACACTGTACATAGAAATCGATCGTTTCATTCGTAGGCGGGCGTATATTTTTTCATCGTCTGAAGCAGTTTTCGAATCGAAAAATGATAATTCGAGCGTTAATCGTTTTCACGTGCAATTGTTTCAGGTTTTATTTTAAAATCCATAAAAAAATGTCTCAAACGGTGACAAATCTACAAAGGCCTACAACACCATAAGTATATTTCATGAGGGAAGCTTTTAATATCCCTTTATGAAATTGGCGCATCTTTTTATAATTAATTTAAATAAACAAAAAAAAAAAAATCTACATGTTTCGAGATTCTAAAATGACAATAAAATAAATTAAATGAACGTTTATTTGTATATTTTTCGTGTATACAAATGTGAATTTATGTTTTACTATTTCAAATACTCATGATTAAAATTAAAATATGTATTCTAAATATTCTAAAATATGAAACAACAAATTATGAATTATGGACATTTCGTCAAAAATAATAACAAAACCTATATGTAAGTACATTTATTAAGCTTGTATTTCAACGTCCTATGTAATGGTATTAACGTAAAATCATATAGAAAAATACCATTTTCGATGAAGATTCTTCAAAAAAGAGGCATACCATATTCTTCAATTAAATTTAACAGTAATTTATACAGATTTAAGTTACAATACGTGTTACAGAATATTTTATGAAATCTTTTCTCCAACACTAAATGCAAAACAAGTACTCACTATTTACCATCACCTTTACGAGTTATGCACTTTGTGTTTGAGCAAATTTTCCATGGAAGATTTATCGTTTTTACCAGATTTATTAGAAACATATATCACATTATGTATATTGTATATATCACATTCTATGTAAAAATTGTGATTTGGTATTTGGAAGAAAATTATAGTTCATAAATGACCAATAAACGAACCGGTAGTACCAAAAATGAAAAATCGATGATCCAAAAACAATCTGAGCTTCAATATGAAGTTGAAAAATGTGGATAAAATCTTAAAATTTTAAGCTAAAATTTTCTATATATGAATCGTTATTATTTATTTCTCTTTTTCCCCAATTATTGACCTTGTACGATTATATTTTAAATAGTTTTAATTTTATTATATTAACATAGTATTTAAATATTAAGAGTGATTTTTTTCTTTTTGTTTAATTTTTTTACAAAAACTAAAATGTAAAACTTATAATTGTTAACAAACACTAATTTTTTATATTCACGTCATTTTTATTTTGACATTTTTACTTTGTTGTATTAATAATGGACGTTATCTACATATACTATGTGGGCATATAAAATATAGACAAAGAAAAAAATTGACATACCATTGAACTGAGATAAGTTATACTTTTTTATATATAAACTTAAAACATTTTTAAATTTATATAAGAAAATTTAATTTTAACTTATGAAAATTGAAGAATGAGTGAAAAATGAATTGTTCACTTGTCCATTATAATAGTATTTATATAGTAAAATTTGAGAAATGTTTAAAATGATCATTGTTTTCTGACAAAATATTTGACACGATACTTAGAGTAATTTAAAAGTTGTAGTATTTCTGCTTTAAGATCGAAGTCTATGTTATACAATTTAACAAAGTATTTAAAATTTTTTCGAATATTTTCCGATAACTATATCTTTATTTTTAAGTTTACTATGAATGTGAATCTAACATTTATCTCAGTGTAAATGATCATTCTTCGTTTTAACTCAAAAATTATCACATTTACTAAATGCGTATCATTCTTCATTTATTTTTCCGATAAATAACATTTCTTATTTATCTGTATTGTTACGTCGTGATATATATTCGTATTTTCTTCAGTCTTGAACAGTATCCCATAAAAAAAGGTGACACGATAACTTCGAGATTTTGCCTTTTCTAAAAGTGTATCGAATGAATTTCTAAAGTCCTTAATAATGTTTTAATCAAGTATGTAATGAAATAATATTAGATAAATCAATAATTTTTAATCGTAATGATTTCGAAATTGCTTCTAATCGGTTTGAAATTGAACACCACGTACAGAGTAAAAGCGAAAATTCCGGTGTATTAATTATTTATTTAAGAAATAAATTATATATGATTTTGTAAAATACCATTTACGAAAATTTGCGACCTCCTCCCGACAAAAAAATGTCACTTAGAATAATAGCTCCATATGCACCTATGTTGTTAATCCGGCCCTGAGCACACTAACACACTTATACACCTACACGCACACACACACACACGTACACTGATACACACCTGTTTGCTGGAGTAATGCGCGGCACTAGAGACGACGGACAACCGCCATAGGTTATTGATTGCACGTACGCCACCAATTGAGTCCGTCGTCCACGGTACGTCTAACGACAAAGCGTGAAAACAGAACAGGTACACGTCCACAAGGGCGCCGGTGAAATGCAACCCTATAGCCAGCGATAGTTGAACCGTGTACGCTCTGTTTATCCGTCTGACCACGTTGCTCAGGGCTCCGAATTCCGAGACGATCTTCGTCAGACCAATCACCCTGTGACTCGACTGACCTGCAATGAGGTGCAGCCTAGTTTTTAACCTCACCTACCGATCAATCGACTTATTGTTTGACCGCAATTACAGAGCAATGTTATTTAAAAATGTTTTCGGTTACTGGATTATATACGAGATGTCAATACATGTACACCACAATGGCTGGTCACTATCGAGTCAATAAGTTAAATGTTAATTTAAATTATAAAATGATTAATAAATCATTTTAATTATAAAACGATATATTATCTGTTGCATTAACTTCACATTAAAATTTCTTAAAACAAATTTTTTTATTCGGACAAATAACTGATTTAAATAATGAATTTCCATTGCTGAAGCTTTATTCGTTAACATGTTTTATCTAAACACATCCGGGACGAATATATATTATTATGACTAATACCTATAATAACAAGTTGAGAGAAAGCGATTCAGATTTACATTAATTAGTAAATTAACATATTCGTATATATGTAAAAATTAAACGGACGATGAAAACAAAATTATTGTACGTTGTGTTTATAAGGTGTCACAATTTCTCGGATATCGGATAAACTACTAAACAATCGATTATGTGTGTTATCGTGATAACGTTTTTATTGCTTTTACGTTCACGTGTTGTATCCATTTTAATTTAAGTATAACTTTTTTATTACCTCGAATAAATTAACATAACCATCACGTAAATAAAAGTAGGACATTTTCGTACTTGGTGATGGATATAAAAATAAAATATGGAAAATTTAATTTATTAACTTCAATATCATCATTGTAATGAAATATAAATTAAAAATGTCAAGATACACGTGCAAAAGAAAAAAAAGAAAAATAATAATCGAATCTAAAAGATATATTATTTTCATAAAATTAAATATGGCTCAAAATACGAAAAATAAATTATTGTGATGTAAGACGTAGTAATAATTTATATTATATTATTATTAAGAAAACGCAACGACAATATTATAAAAAGTAATAAAAATGACCTATATTTCGTTAAATTTGTTCAGTTCGTTATAATTATTTAATTAATATGTAGTATGTATTTGACAAAATAAACACCAGAAAAAATATTACCATATACAGAATATTAGTTTTGTGTAATGTTTATTATAATAAACGTAATAAATTTGATTCATAAATCATTTATTTTAAAATATTCTTTAATATGTAAAATTGTTACAAAGGTTTAAGTTTTCTTCATTTAAAAAAAGCCTATTTTCAACACAGAGTAATCGATAAAAAATAATTTGAAACATATTAAAATTTTTAATTATATCTGCATGAAAATATTTTCTCACCTTTTAAAGTTCATATTTAAATAAAAAAATAGGTATAAATTAAAAAATTAAAATTTCTAAAAATATATCAGTTATGGATTACATGTATTATAAAGTGCAAAAATCTTTCTCGTGTAGATTTTTATTATAAATCAGTTTTCAAAATCTTAATTACATCATTCAGTCGATTCATATCATGAATTAAATCTAAATTGATTTACTTTTAAAATTTGTAATTTTTCTAAGATCTGATGGTGTCTAATATTCTTATTATTTATTCAAGACTCACAGAAGTTTGATGGATTGATTATACTTATTATACAGACAATGTTCTCCAAACCAAATATTTGTTATTTCGGTAAATTCCTACTATTTTTACAATTCCAAATAAAAACATTCACACAGAGTAAATGTATAATTACAATATTTAAGATAGTAGTAATGTACTTTTTAGTGTTGACCATAGTCTACACTTATAAGTGTAATAAAAAAAAGTAATTAAGTAATATTAAACGTATTGGAAATAAAAATTTTTTATTGAGTTGAATGCAAAAAATATTCTAAGAACAGTATGTAATACAAATTAAAATATTTATTAGTATATAAGTACGTTTCAAATTTTGATTTCAGTCAGTATAATATTTTAACTATTTTATAATAGAAGTAATATTAGCTCGCAATTTGGTTTGAAAAGTATACAAGAATTTGTTACAGAAAAAGTATGTTCTAAGAATTTTAAACAAGCATTAATTGTATTTTTATGTAAGATGATATTTTATAAATAATCAAATTTCACAATAAAATTTAAAATTTTACATTGTAAATTCGACATTTTAATTGATATTATGTGAATTATGTGTATGTTTCAATAATATCAACATTTTAAATTTCCTTATAAATTATTAAGATTTTAATTTGTATTATATAATGATCTTAGAATATTTTTTGCATTTAACTCGATAAAAATTATTTTACTCGCAATAGGTTTAATATTGCTTAATAACTTTTTTTTATTAACAGATAATTAAATTAAATGTACATTTTTATAAATATGTTACGCCATGTTGATACGGAATTTATCTAAGCTTTAAAGATCATCAATAGTACATTTTAAGTTTATAACTCTAATTTTTCCCAACATTTGTCTTATTATTGGGCTATAGCGGAGTTTTATTTTTTTGCACTTGATATCCGTAATCTTTCTTGGGCCGGTGATCTATGAGTGAGAGGTTAGAGATTATTTTAGTATTCATAGCACGTCTGCGAATAGTATAATTTTAAAAATATTCAGAAAGTTCACTTATAAAGAAAAGAACTATATTATAAGTTACAACACTCTCATGACACATTTATTATGCGAAATATATAAAATGGAGCTTATTTCGAATGTCGAAATATATTCGTTATGCGTATTTAGAAATTGGAGTTATGAAATTCGATAATTGTATATATATATATGAACAGGAAAAATTATGACTGTTAACTACGAATCTTACGATGAATTGCAAAGAACTTTTATTCATTGATTGCTTAAAAAACAATAAATTTACTTTACTCGTTACTTACGTGTCTTAAAATTACTATTTTCGTAACCTAAATAAAATTGTAATGATTATAATGAAAAATTACAATAAAAAAAGAAAATATGTTATTTTCACGTATTCAGGTTTCACCTCTTCAGTGTTCTGCTTAAATATTTAATTCCATTAAAACGATAGATACTCTTTTCTATTATTATATATACACATGTATTAACTACTACTTGTTTATTCATTTTTTGACTTATTATACCAATATTATATAATAATAATAATAATAATATAAAAATTTGAATGCCAGTACGACATTGCGTGACAGTTTTAAGATGAATTTTTGAAAACCCGTAATCAATTTAAATATTAATTTAAAAAAAAATTAGCTAGTATTTTAAAATAATTTTGTTGATTATAAAAAATTTGAATTTGTTAATTAGTTTATGTTTATTTAGTCAACAAACTATAACCATTTAAAACAAAATTAAATTACGTATATTTGGTTTTAAACTAACTTTATAAAAAAAAGCGTATCCACAATGTTTTTTCATTCACACCAGCTCTATTTTTAGAACGTATAGACACATGTACGATGCTAAAATTTCATGCTAAAAAATCGGTAATCCTTTTTAATATATATCTCTCACTATTGGATATTTATGGTTTCTTAGACCTCTCCGTCATACATCCAGCTTTCCATTTATTCCGAAAAAATATATATAAAAAATATATTATGTATAAAATATTATTACGAGTGTAAAAATATTATGTATAACTATACATTATAACATTATACGAGTACATAATATTATGTCAAATATTAAAGTAAAATTACATATTTCTACCTACATATTTCCATGATATTCCCATGTACCTTATTCTTGTTAGGGTTTTCTCTATTTCTGTACGGAGTAATAAGTTTTGGTTTCTAGCCATTTACTGTATCTTGTAGTTACATATTCCTTATTACTTTAACGATGTTCGGTTTTTGATAGAGTAATTTTAATTCTATTAGAAAAGGGATTAAATATCCCTGTCGCGTGTGCTGTTGGTGTAAGGTAGCTCTTAATTTTATGAAAAATCAATTAAATTATGAATATAATAAAAGTATTTCTAAACTTCCTTCAAGAATAAAATAAAAATAATATTACAAATTCGATATTTAGGAATCTATATTTGTTTAGTGTCAACTTCTTTTGTATTTATTAGTTATTAGTTACTAATTAGTTATTAGTTATTTAACTATATTTATTAGTTTACTATTATTTTTCTTTTTTTGGAAATAAATCAAACCCAGTGAGATTTTGAAATAACTTTTATAACACTAATATGATGAAATTGGGGTAAGACATTATATTTGTATCGTCTATCCTTTCTTATTTAATACTTGTTTGATCATTTAACTGTTAAATTTTTACATCACTATTACTATATTTTAAGTATAGTGATTATTGTAGTTATTCGAGGTACTGTGTATTAAGCCATGCTATTTAAACATAACAATTTTCTTTTATTTTTCATCATTATTAGTAAATAAATTTTATTCATTAAACATTTAGCCAACACATATATTTTTACAGAAAAACACAATTAAAAAAAAAGCCTAGTGAGACAGAAGATAGAAAAGTTATCTAGAACTTGAAAATAAAACAAACAAAAACTACCAATAATATTTTTCTAAAAAAGAAAGAAATCAATGAGTAGCAATTTATAATTTATAGTAGGTTATAATGCTTATTATCTACTTACCAAAAGTGTGCACCATAAGCATTTTTTTTTCTATTGAACATGACACAACGCGAATAGACATTAACGGCCCTTAAATAAAAATAAATCTATTGCTCGTTTGCCAAGCACATCTCCACTACATTAAATATATATTTTATATACTCCATAAATTTGTAATATGTTTGAAATATTATTTAACAATTTTTTTTTACAATTTCAATTTTATATATATATATATAAACTAGAAAGCAAATAAAAGTTATCAGTTATTTTAAAAATATATATTGTTATACGTTACACTTGATAAATTTTCTAAAATTATTTTTTACACTAACCAGTAACCGTGTTTGAGAATAAATATTTTTAATAAATGTTATTAACATTCGGGACATATCAACTCCTTTGTAACCAATTTTAATATTACTTTTTATCATAAATTTATTTTAGATTAATAAGTAGCACACTTACCTGTACTATTTAATACAGTAGTTAACTTAAGATCACAATGTAAAGTCTCATATATATTTGCTATTCGAATACATAGGGAAAAAAATTGTAATTCAATAGTAAACAAACTTATTCTTGAAATCCCCTGAAAATATTATATTTATTGCAAAACTATACATTTTAATGTGTCACTTATAATATAACAATACCTCTAGATAAGCCCATCGAAGCTTAAATAAACTGGATAATGGATAGTCAAACAGTAGTTCAAGAAGTGATATCAAGACACCAATAAGAGTTATTATCAAAGTAACTGATGTCCTCCCTATAGTGAAATGAACAACACATTAAAAATTAATTATAATATGCGTCTTTTTATAAAAATTACATAATAAATAACTATTTTCATTTTTTTAAGGTGTAATAAGTATCAGTATACAATTTAATATTACAAGTGTAATTATTATTATAAATGTATACAATTAATGACAAATACAGTTTATTATTAAATTTTTTAAAACGTGCGATTTTTATTACGTTACTCATAACTGATTAACATAATATTTTTATGTTCCTATCATCTTATTTTTTGTTTTTATTTCCAAAGGCACGAAACAATTATTGGATAAAATGAAAAATATTATTTAATTATTATTATAAATGATTTGTATTAGATTTATGAATTAGACGTTATGAAACAATGTATAGTACTTTTTGTGATTTTTTTGTAATTTTTGTGTATATCAATTAAATCAAACCAATGGCGGATCTAAGATTCTTTCATGGGGGGGAGGGTATAAAAATATGTGTGTATATATATATAATATTTTAATATTCTTTATTAATATATTATTATGTTATTAGATTTAAAACATTTTTTTTGCTCACGGGGAGGAGGATATGACCAACATATCACCAACGTAGATCTGCCACTGAATTAAACGTAATTATTGTAAAATAATTAATTTCCTCATTTTTATTCAGATTATATAAATAAAGAAAAAAAATAATAAGTAAATTTTAAAAATTCCTAAAAAACATTGTGTCATAAGGCTATAAAATTGAAAAAACTAATTATGAAAAATAAAAATATTTATCAGAAATTAATTTTTGTTTAACAATAATTCAATTATAGTCTATATAATTAATGTAATACGTGGGTTTTATTTTTCATAATTTAATATTGCAAATAACTAAACACAATATTACTACTCCTAATTGTTGATATTATTTTTTTATAACGAATAAAAAATGTATAATGATATAATATCATATATAATATAACATAATAATTTTACAGTACAAGTGACGTTGATAACGATAAAATATTTTTGATGCGTTATTTCTGATACATCAATATTTCAATCGTGATGATTCTATGATTTCGTTTATAGTGTACATCTATAAATAATCTTAAAACAATAAACTGCTACGAAAACGTTTACGGTAAAAATATATAGATTCATTACATAATATATTTTATTTTAATTAAATATCACGAAATGTTCCATTTCTTAAATTATACATTAGAAATCAGCGTCTCGTAAGTCATGTACTCGTAGCACATCATTGAACACATACCGATATATATATATATAAGGGTATATCAAATGTAGAGTTGCAATCTCTCCATTCAATAATCAACGGTGACCATTATAATAAATCTATTTTATAAATACTATTTATTGTTTTATTATTATATTCTAGTGATAAAATTAATAACAATCTTAAGAAATCGATGACAATTTTCAGAAAAGGTTTTTTAAAATGTTTCCAATATTTATTAATATTAATAATTTTTTTTTAATGTAGTATTTTATTTTAATAAAGCTAAATGTCTAAAAT
The DNA here is from genome assembly GCA_032441825.1 of Chaetogeoica ovagalla. Lineage (NCBI taxonomy): Eukaryota > Metazoa > Arthropoda > Insecta > Hemiptera > Aphididae > Chaetogeoica > Chaetogeoica ovagalla. Next base: position 423,303 of record JAMBTI010000028.1, on the reverse strand, counting down.
GTATACTGATTACTGAACAGTTACGCGTTTAAATATTTTATTAAATTATAATATTAATAGAAAGATTAATTATAATAAGGAATGAAATACTATCAATTTATTTATGTTCAATTTTGAAAGCTGTTAAAATAAATATATTTTCATATAATGCGATAATTGCTTGTCCTATGGATAATTATTATTACATCATTGTATTAAAATTAATTTAAATTAATTAATCAGTAAATAATAGTAAATTTTTTTTTAATATTATCTGTAAATACTAATCAATAATTTTAAATAGATCTATTAATGAAAAGTATTTAGTACATAAATCATGTTTTAATTTCTAAGCATTCCAGTCATTCAACATACACATGCACAAAACGAAATTTACTTAAGGTTAACTATTGTATAATTTAGATTATACAGAAGTCTACAGTATGAAAATTTGTGAATTAGACAAAACTCATTTACTGTTATGTAAGTAAAATTAAATATCATATTTTCCTTATATATGATTAAAATATATTTTTTTCATGATATAAAAAATAATGTCTATTTTACAAATGAAGCGATATAATATTATCAGGAGTGTACCCTGAATTGTACACACATAATATAAAATAATAAGTACATATAAATTAAGCCCTTAATAAAAAAATATGATTTTATAAGAAAACAAGAGAAATAAGTAACACGTTAATTTTAATATTTTACCTTTAATGTTTAATCGTTGTTCAATTAATTTTAAATCGATACAAATTTTCAGCACTCCAGTGGATTTATAAGCTTGGATTATGAATATAATTGCTTTTAAATTTTTTGCAAAAGTGGACACAACAGTAGCCTTTTGATTACTCAATTCATGCTAAAACAATTAAATATACGTACTAATATATATTTTGAATAAATATTTTTAAACAGAAATGTATTTATTGAAAACCTACACCGATTTTGGACCGATATAGTATAACAAGGTCAGGATCCAAATTCAAAACAATAGTAATCAACACTATGGTTATGCAAAACTTCCAATATTTTAAAAGCATCATAACCTGAAAAAAGTTAGAGATTGTTATTTGATTTACATTATAATTTATATTATAAAATTGTTATTCGTTATTGCCAATTATAAGCGAAATATCAATATGACGTGTATCCGTGTAAAAATTTCAATATGTATCGAAAAAATATTTATATTGTACATTTTATTAAATAACAATTTAATTAAAAATTAAATAACTAATCTAAAAATAAATGTTTTAAAAGTAAACAAAGTTTATCACTTGAATAAATGTTTTATAAATAAAAATACGGAATAAATTGTAAAACAAAATGTTTAAACTTTTTTTATTATTTAAATTATATGCAAAAAGATGCGAAATTTAAAAAAGTTGATTATTATTTGAGAATAAATTATAAAAAAAAAATTAATTAAATGCACTACTTTTAGGTTGAGTAATTAAAAAAAATTAATACAAATAACATAACTAATATAACTAGTCTTTTCTTATATATTTCAAATATTTACTTATATTAAAAAAAAATTTATTGTAAAAATTTCGGTTGAGTTTTTAAATTGATTTATAAACAAATTTTATGCTTCGTAATTTGAATTGGAATATTAAAATATCATAATCGACTGCAAAACAAAAATTATATTGTTGTTTATTGATTACTTTGTAGTACCTAAGCAGACACTTGTCAGTATTATTAAAATTTAGTTGTACACCGATAAAGAACAAATATAAATATAAATAAAAACTCGATCGATAAAAGTTATTATCTATATAAATAGTAATTTATTATAATTTAAATTATTTTAGATGTAATAATAATTTTATAATTATTGACTATATGAAAATATATAGTGAAATTTTCACATACTTACAAAATAACTTGGTCTACGATTTGTAAAATACGTATTTCTCAATTCATTTGATGTCGTCTGAATAGCGTTTAAATTTTGACGTAAATAGTTAATAAAACTCATAAGTTAAAAATTATAAAACGAGCATTAATTGTATCGATGCTGAATATTATGTAATAAAATCAATTTTGTTTTGTTTATTTGATAATAAAAAATTTGTTACTGACCGTTTAATAATTATTAAGTGAGAAAAAAATTGGCATTAACAATTGCACAGTAACATATCAAAAACAAATTTGATCCTAACAATAATATTGTGTGCGTTTATACAATCATTTATCGGTGTTACTGGTGGAGGGAATTGATTTCACGAATATCTTTTTAAGTAAAATGTTTATATTATTAGATATTAACAATGCATGTAAAGCATATTGCATAGAAAACAAATATTACTTCTTATTCGTTGAACCGTCATTAAAACGAAACCTAGTTCATTTAACAAGTTAACTGGCTTGAGTATTATATTTAACTCTCACTGATCATAAACGAGACCATCAATAGTTTCATATCATACTTACCGCTTTCGCTTTAAGAATACAATTTAATTCTCATTAAATTCGTTTCATACACTATGAGAATTAAATTGAATTCTCATTTATTGATTGGTTTTTAATGTACAAGAGTTGTTATTAACTCTCGTTTTATTTCATATTTGAATAAAGGAAAAAAAACTGCATTTAATGACAAAACACCATTTCGATTCTTTTATTATTTAATGCATTACAGTATTTTAAAAAATTTCAAGTTTATTTATTAGGATATTAATTGCTTTATTTTATATTTGTTTCTAATATATTACTAGATATATTACTTTTTTAGCACACTTTTATAAGCAACAAAGAAACAATCTATACAGAATACTGCATAATTTTTATTATCTTGTTCGCTTTTTTTTCATTAGTTATAGTTTTAAACGTTTACATCATTATTACCACGGATTTTGTGTTATATTTCTAAAATTTTACTAGGTTTCATAATAGTTTATTAACAATATTATTTTATCTTTCCTTTTATATTATTTATTCGTTAGGCGTATGAGTTATATGGTTCATCAAAAATGTATTTTCTTTGATGATATATATTGCGTATACTCATAATTCGTAATAAGTAAACTTCGTTGTAAGCGACAACGCTTACTTAATAAACTTTTAATAAAAAATAAAAATAAATGAACTAGGCGCATGTTATATTAAAATACACAGAGACCATTATTTTTTCAATAGTCGTTTTCTCGACATTCATACCCATAGTAAATTAATTTGTATTTTTAATTTCACGAAACATTTTTTCCCAGTACTCGACAATGAAATTACATTGAATTTTCCATAATCTAAACATTTAATAAAATATTTATAGATCAGATTCTCCGCTTTTATCTGTTTACACTTCAACATTTCAGGGAAATGTTTGGAAACGCTACGTTTTAGACGTTTATATATATTTAGTTATCAATGCGTGAATTCTAAACTATTTCTTCTGTGTATAGAATGAAACGAGTTCCGTTTTCAGAAATAATTTATGTCCAAAAACAGATTTTGAAATTCATAATATTAGAAAATTCCTGTCCTATTTCCAAATCGTATTTGAACTCGTTTCAATAATGTTTTTATTTTTACTTAATCATAACATTATTCAAATCAATTTTTTATGACAAAAAAATTGTAAGCACAGGTCATGCATGATGGACAATTGTTATGATTTTTCCAGAAGGTAACTTGTCGTACGTCACAACAGTTACCTATTTTACATACATAAACAGTACGTTGCCAAGGAGTTTTACGCGTTTAAACACATAATATAAAACACTATATTTCGTCCGCCGTGACATACGACCTACACTTATAACACCCACATTTGCACCTTTATACCAATGCTTTAATCTACCGTATTCGCGTGGTTCTCAACAGTTCTCAACAAATGTGAAATTCTTTTCCGCTAAGAAAAACAAATAATTTCATTTCATGAAAATACGTTGTAACACGGTGAAATTGATGGTATATTCACAAATCATTGAATCTTCGTCCACACAATATTTTGAATTCAACCATATATTATTAAATTATATCAAATAAAATTCATTTATTTATCGAACAATTTTAATTAGTTGATACTGCACAAAGTTACGTATTTGTTGAAAATTTCTGGTTTATATGAGCATAAGTTTTTAAATTACGAAGAAAAAACATTAATCAATTTTGACAAAATTGCGTTTTTACGTAATTTTTGAGTTATACTTTTAAGAACTATTGATTCAATCGAAAAATGACCTCTCTAAAGTACCAAATAGACACAGTTTGATATCAAAAAATAATGCTACAGGTAAAGATCGTAATGATTTTATTATACTTAAAAATAAGATAAAAAAATAATACATCGTTGTTACAAATATATAAATTTTAACTTTTTCCCTTTGATCATGGAATTAGAAGGGTTTAAACAGGAACTCTTTATTTAGAGAGAATCTAAATACCAAACATTGCCATGTGCTATAAAATAAGAGATAATTTAATGGTTGAAAACGAAGAAATAAACGAATTTTTTAATAGAAGTCTATTATTGTTAATAATAGACTATTTATTTATTGGTCAACTTATTTAGGTAAACGTATTTTTCAATACGTTCTAGTCATAGTAAAAATATTTAATTTTTTCTACAACTATAGATATTAATAAATTTAAAAATAATAATTGGATTTTGGGATATTATTATAGGACTTTTTGGAACATGTTTTGTATGACGTAGAACACAAGAAAAATTGTATTTTCTCTAATGTAATTTATACCTAAATATTTTAAATGAATTTTTAGTCGTATAATTACTAATGTCTACTATAAATAGTACTTATAGCAATAAAATATATAAAGCGTAATATTATTTTAAAAGAAGTTTACAATTTGAAAATATGAATATTGTCTACATAATACCTGTATTACAAACTATGAAATAGAAATCATTTAATTAGGAAATAATCCATCTTCCGTGATTTATGGTCTCATCAAATTATATTGTCTTACAAAGAGAAATGTCAGTACATAGAAATATATTAAACAACAAAAAATCTAATTAACCAATTTATATGGACATATATTAAGAGGAAGTTATGATGACATATTTCATTTTTTCGGTCATTTCAATGAACTATATTGTAAAAAGTTGAATTTATAACGCTATTGTATAATAATATATTTTCGGCATATAATTATATTAATATCGCTTACAAAATATTTAATCATATTGAAATAAAATAATATTTTTACTCTCGTATTTTTGCTCATATTTCATTTTTCGTTCATTACACGGAAAATTTATAAATTATATTTAATTCTTTTTTTTTGAAAAAACTTACTTTTTATCTAATATGGTATTTTATTAATTTTTAAGAAAAACTTAATTGCCTCTTTTATAATTAAGGATGGTATACTTTAATGAAATAAGATATGACGTAAATAAAATATGATAAAACTTCAAAAATATCTAATGTGTATATATATATATATATACACACATACATGCATACACGTGTAAAAATTAATCAAATGAACTACAATTCTAAATAATAGAATATTATTATTTTAAATATATTATCCATTTATAAATATATGTATATATTACTGTGAATACTTACTTGACAAATGTTACCAGAATCTTTTACTGGAAAAGTTCCAAAAATTGATGATATTTTAAATATCCAATCCATTTTAGTTGCCATTTCAAATGAAAATGAAGTTAAAATACAGTGTTAAAGGAGTAGTAATAACGCTACATACATTAAGTAAATATGGAAATGAAAATGGCGTAATAATAATAATAACAACAACAACAACAACAACAACAACAATAATAATAATAATAATAATAATAATAATAATAATAATAATGAAAAGAATTCTATTGTCCTTCTAAAATCAATCATGTCAGCCTGGTTTCTTATTGATATGAATTAATGTGTAAAATAAAAACGTAATCGTTATTATGTTTAATTTTAATCATTAAAGTAATGTTAATATATTTATACAGTAAAAATAAACGGCTTTTACAATAATTTATTTTAATTACTTTACATATTAGAATGAATTACAATGTTAAATATCAATAATATTATTTTGAATTCAACGTTTAAAATTAACAATATTAAAGAATTAAATGGCTCATTGAAACCAGAATATTATGTTTTCACACTCTGTGTGAAAAAATATTTATTCTATTATAAAAAGTAATTACATAAACATATTTTCTATTTATAAACATGGTTGAGATAATATTTTGTTATCTAATTTTTAATTTTGGCTATTTATTCAACTAAACTTTATTATTTTAAAATATTCGATTTTGGACTCTAAATATTTATATTTATGTTGATACAGTAACTAAATTGACTTGATTTTAGTCTTGTGTACACAATTTTATTTATTTGTTACGAAATTTTAATTCAATTTTTTTTTATATAAAATTTATTTGACCATATTTTTTTAAACATATATTTTTTGAAAAAAATTACAATATCATTAGCAACATAATTATTTTTAAATAAATCTACTTAAACTTGCATAGAACATAAATATAGAATTTCCTATAATATTAGTTAACTAAAGTTTAGATTGTTATTTAATATCAGTGTAAATAAAAAGGTTTGTTGTTTACATGTCGCATGCATTTCTAATAAAGATAAATGGCCGTTGTAATTTATTGAAAAGGAACAATATTTGTATAATATGGAATTGCGTTTAGGGAATACAGGGTTTGTAAGAACAACTGAAAATACAAAATAATACTACAGTATAGATATATTAACCTACAGTACGACCATCAATAATGTAGCCTAAAAAACAAAATGCATAAATAGACATACGGTATAAAGTGGTATTGCTTTCACAATATATAAATTATTTACGAAAGTGATACAACCAATTCTATATTTTTTTTTGATATTCCTGTAATTATGATAGAATAATATTTAGAATAGTAATATATTTACATATTGTATGTTATATAAATAAACTCCGATATCGAGTAACATAGAGTATAAAATATGCAATTGTTCATAATAATATGTTGTAATTATACGTTGAATAAATAAAAGATAAAAATTATAAACGGATTAATATTTTATATATATTTTTTGTACTATAAAATTATTATGCATTGAAATATTATTGTCTAATTCATTTATTTTTTTTTTTACTGCTAAGTTACAAAATGTTACGCGCCATATTTAATAATAATTTAATTTAAAAATAGCAAATAAATCCCGTTCTTTATTATTATATGATCTAAACTGTCTTTTATTCACATTTTCGATGTATACATAGATAGTTTGAATAATATTTCAAGAGAGTAAAATATTTCAAATACTTGAAAATATATAATAATATTTTAGAAATTAGATCATAAGTTATTCATTATAAAAATCATAATTATTTATATTAATTGGTATACGAGTATAATATGCCAGACGATGTTTCACTGATATTTTCGTTCAAGAGACGGTGTTGTAAAATAAATCATTTTATATAATATTTATAATACTTTATATAATATTTATAAAACTAACATATATAATTTTTTTTAATGTTTTTTATTGTTGAAAATTTGTATGAACGGTAAACAAAACAAACAGTAAAAATGTTATTACGAAAAATAACATTTAACAGTTTCGTGTTAAGTTTTTTAAAATTCTTCTCGTGAATATGAAATATGAATAATAATGAAAGTTTTGCTTTAATTGTATTCTAAACATAATTCATTCGATATTCAATTCATAATAAACTATTTATACGCTAAAAAATTTGTTTGTATAAAATATCCAATAATTATACTTCATACTATGAAATAAAAAATTATCTCTGATGTTTACAAATACAGATAAATGTTTTATTTTGTAGCAACTGAACTGATGACAGCACATCACATATTTTTACGCACTGTCAAAAATATTGATTATTTTATTTGGTTATTTAAAAATAATTATACATTCTATAAACCCTTACGATCAACTAGCATGTTGTTTGATATCCCTTAGTATGAATTCTATTACTTATAATTTCAAGGACGAATTATTTTGTTCATAACTCACTTTTATATTAAATGATTCATTTTCATCTTATCAACAATCATTATAATTCGTTAATAATATAAAATATACAAATAAATTACATTATACATATTAAAAAAAATTCCAATTTTGAAATTTTTCTTTATAGTTAAAATATTAAATTATAAAATACACGATTTACGTTTACTTATATTTTTTATTAAAGTGTTTTAGCCGTTAATCAATGTTTGCCGCAACGAAATAAATTAAACTATATTTACATTACAATATGTTGTATGCTATTTTAATTCATAAATAGGCACGTGTCTTAATATTCTTAAGTGCCTTTGATCATTGCCATCTACGAATTATCTTTCATTAAAAGATGTGTTATACTCTGGTTCATAAACGTACATGCTCTACCTATTGATGCCGTTTCATTCGAAATTGACGGCGTAAGATATTCAGCATTATTTCTTCGATGATAAGCTTGCTGTCAACATTACAACCTTCTGTGTCACACATGTTGTTCCATCCGTTTTGTTTTCACTTTTCAATATCACTAAATTGAAAAACTGCGTAATAGTTGACATAAATATCTTTTGTAACAATGTTACAGTTTTAATCAGTTTCTGCGTTGTTATCTATCTCTTTTATTGAACATATTTTTTTTCTAATTATTTGTTTTGCACGATAGGTACAATTGTGCCTCAGTGAATCTCTCCTGCGATACCGATGAAATGTTGACTATTTTTCATTTCATTTTAGTTTTGTAGAAGTATAAGGCTGTTCTAATGGTAGTTATATATTTATTTTAAGATTTCAATCCGCTTTTGCATAATTATAATTATAGTTTTATTTTATTTAAAATTTTCCTGTTCTTCTCACCAGTAATCTCACCATTCTATCTTCAGGACCTCATTAATTATCCTCAGCCTTCGAGTAATTAATATTTAGCCCTCATAAAAATTAAATTGTAAAAAAAAAATATACGAGCAAAAAAAAACTGTCCCTTCTAAAGTTTTGATTAACGCATTATGTCTATGTTTGTGTTTCGCTTTTACACAAAAAAATATGGTCACATTATTTGTTACATATAAGAGTACATAAGACATAACTGTTATTATTTAACTATATACGACTACGACGATCATTCCTAGACTAATAATGATAATAATAATTCACTATTAATTAAATATTTTCGGCAATGATTATGAGTGATATTTAAATACAAAATTATCATCTGACTTGAAATCAGGCAATAAAAAACTCGTTTCGAAAATGTTAATCAACCGGCTAGTGTGGACAAATGTGTCGAAAATTATTGAACTACAAATAATATCAATTGAACAAAATGTCAATATCTGATACTTATTTAAATAAACAGTAAAAATATTTTTTAAACTTCGTGTTGAAATTTCTACTAAAATATAAGTTTATATATAAGTGGCAACTTATAAAGTCATACATAAAATTACTGATAGTGATAAAGGTTTCTAATATTTAAGTGTTTTCTAAATAACAATTTAAAATTTGTCATATTATCCCACGGCTGAGGCAAGTAAATTAAAAAATTAATTATTACATTACAGACCACTAACAATACATAAACTTTAAAAAAAACATAATTACTTCAACTTTGTGGTTTATTTACTCAAACTTAGAAAACATATACATTCCAACGTGTATAAAAGCACACCGAAAAAAAACATTCGATATTATATGCACTACCTGTCATTGCGACGTTTTATTTATACGCTATCGAACATTATAAAATATTGTCTCTAGAAAATTTCAATATTACAAAACATAAGGAAAACAAACAATATATTTTATCAAACAATATTTGACAACTTCTTAGAAAAACTCATATTACGTAAAAATTTACTAATTAATATAAATAGATTTTTATACATTGCCTCACTAAACCCAAATTTTAATAAAGTATTATTGTACCATATGCCCAGCATATCAACCTATCTAAAACTCATACGATAAAACACAATAAATATTATTAATTACAAAGCATTCAATTTGTTGCAAAAACTAGCTAAAAACTAAACGTTTTCGTCTGTGTAATCAATTTATTCTTCAAATTATACATGAACAAAATTTTTTAAAAATTGTGCGTTTATGTGGCAAATACTTCTTTATAATCGATAAAATTAAACTTATTATATTGTTCGCTGTAAAGTGCATTTTATAATATATCACTAACTGTTATAAATTACATAAGTATTCTTTTAGATCCATTGACATATTTAACTATTTTAAATGTACTTTCAGTAAATATAAATAATTTTCAATGTTGTGATGTAATCAGTGTATTATTGCCAATACCCATTGTGTAGGTTATCAAAATAAACTTATTAACATTATATTTCACAGTCAATTTTAATAGAACTTTACAAAGCCAATTATTAATTTTGAAATTCAGAGCTTGTAAAACTAGCAGCCTATAATAATGTAATAATAATAATATAATACAATGTATACTTAATACAATTAACGTTACCGAGATTGTTTACAAAAAAAAATAAATACCTCATTGCAATTTGTGCAGGAATATAATACGAGTATAATAATATTACATTACCGCTTTTGCCATAACAAACTACAAATGACACAACCACGAAAACCATTATACCGAAAATATTGCCTGGCATAGCATATTAAAATTATTTTATATTATATCGGATGACAATAAAAACGTGAAAACACAAAAAAAAATTTTAAAAAATAAAAACAGTTCACTCACCATTGTTCGTGTTTGACATCAACTGTTATGCGGAACGGCAAAAAAATAACCAAATGCAAAAAAGAAAAGAAAACAAATCACTGATACAATAAAAGGCATATGGAGCTTTTTTCTTTCTCAGTGACACCATTGTCCTATATCATAAAAATTGACATGACCACGCAAAAAAAAAAAAAAAAAAAAATGAAATTGTTTTACTTGCAAATATACATAGATATAATAAATATTAACTATAATACATTGCATGTAATATTTTATAATACAGTGCATTTTTATTAATATTGAATTATTAGGCATACAAAAATCTAAATTTTATATACAATTTAATACAATACAAAATAAAATTTCGGCTGTTAAACCAATTCTCATCTAAAGTGATAAATTTTTTAATAAGTCTATAAAAATTTAATATAGGTCACAAGTGTAATACACGGTTTTTATGGAGTTTAATGTATTTGTGTATGCATGTTTGTTTATAAATTTAAATAACTGCATTATATAATGTCAATTGTTCTGTTGTATATTTTATAAACATCAATTAAACACGGTTGAATACATTTTTCAACCGATGGATAATACCATTGCTGTCTATTATTTTTAATTTTTCTCTAGATAACTTGAATGGTAACACACGAGTTTCAGTGACACAGAACCAAAATTTGTTTTCATTCGTTTTATTTACCATACAATAAACTAATAATGATAAGTTTGACACGCGCGCAAAGACGAAGCAATTAAACCTGTATTATAATATATATTATATTCAAACCATTATGAAATCAGATATTGTTATTGTTGTCTACGATATCAAAATCTAAAATCCCGGATAAAAATAATAGCTTCATATTTTATTGTTATGATTATTATTTTAAAACATAGGTACTTAATTATATTATAATACTGAAAGGCATTGATAGTACCATAATTTAAATATAATACAATTATTTCAATAATAATGAAAAATACAAATTATTTTTGGGCGTTGAACTAGATATTTATACAACTATATTGTAAAATATAATCAATAAACACACATTGTTATAGCATACAATATTTTATAAAAAGTTAACTTTAACGCCACACCACATTTAACGGATTAAAATTGCGTTTAGTTTGTATAACTGTAGTATGTGACTGAAATTACTGTGCATCTGACTAAAATAAATATACTTCATACGATTATTTCAACACGTTAAATGTTTAGTTAGACTCTAGAAATACAATTCACGTAGCATAGGTACGTGAATTGAGTAGCATTGAGTATACTAATATTGTGTTGAAAAAAAGCCGTCCTAATTACGTGTGTTGTAATTCCCTGGTTAAATTCATTAATAAACCATGGATTCCATGCTTTTATTAATATATAAATATTTAAAATATCATGATTGAAAGCAACGTAACGAAAAGGAAATAAATCTTAATATTGAGAGAACCGTTAAGCCCCCCTCCTCGTCGCATTACGTATACTTACACTAACCCATCCACGCCAAATCCCTTATTTCTTAACAAAAAATTAAGTCACAGTATATCTACAATGGTGAAGCTATTGATCGAGTATAATAGTAATAGACAACCTATGTGCTTCACTTCAAAATGGATTGATTAGGTTTGGTTACCACAAAAATGGTACTGACGGAGGCATGAGCCATTTAATCGTTATTTAATGGAACGTTTTCACGACGTAAAATTATATAGTTGTTTTAAATTGTCAGCCTTAAATGTTCACAAAATATACAGAGATAATAGAACCACTGTTTCAGATGGCTTGGCTACACTATACGTATATTAATCTACTACACGCTGTAATTATTGAAACTCACCTTGGCAATCGGCACTGCGGGCATGGATGCGGTCCGTCCACGATCAGTAATGGTAATCGATTTCCGGTTACTAAACGCTGATGATCGTTGCAAACTCCTTCTGGGCGAACTTCCAGATGCCCTGGCGCGCAAGGATCGACTAGCGCCTTGTCTGACCATAATTGGTGGTCGAATGGACGTGGCCGTGGAAGAAGACCGCTGAGAAGGTGATGGTCGCCAAAATTGGTATTCCAATATCTGCTTCTCTTCCAAGACGGCTTCCGGCGGTGGTTCATCGTCAGGCCGGTAATCACCCCCGTAAATCGTCATTGGTGCAGATGTCCTGTGCACAAAAGAAATAAATGAAACTGCTATTAATTAATTTTTAATCGACAACTCAACTCTTTCATTCTCATCTTGTTGCTTCTGCACTATGTAGTCGTGAAAATCCAATCATAATAATAATAACAATAAAATGTACTGCGGTTAATTTCTCCGCGAGGAGTTTTAAAACTTTACTTATATTACTTTTATTAACGTATAATATGTTTATAATACCATTATTTGTTTATTGCGAAAATAAGTATTAAAAATTGATATTATTTATAAACCGACTAGGATCAGTAATAAGCTCGACAAGACAATATTTAAATACACATACGATATATAATATTGAGTACAGATGATAAACGATTTATGTCAAAATATGAAAACCGAATATTATGTTAGTGAATGTGCTAGAAAATCGTACACGTTTCAAGGTTAACTGATTATTAAGATTAAAAATAATATTTACACTATATTAAAAATGTAGTGATTGTGATATAACTATAATTTAAAAAACTTAAACTTTTAAAAAACATAGATAGAGTGCCAAAAATTATTTAAAAAATGGTGAATATAAGACATTTTGTAAATAACTCATAATTTTTATAAATAACATCGTTAACTTATATATTGTAATTTTGGAAAAAAATATGTATGATACTTAATGATATGGTTTGAAAAATAATGTGATATCTAAGAATTTAAAAACATTTATATTTTAAAATTATTTAATTATCGAATTATCAACAATTTTTAATTTAAATGATTAAAAATTCGTAAATAAGACACATTTTTAAAAACATTGTAATATTTATATTGAATTCTTGGTCAATAAAATTAAATAGCAAATGTGAACTCGGATCATAATCTTGTCATTATGAAAACAAGACTAAGCTTCAAAGAGTCCATAAGGAATCAAGAGTCGAAGAAAAAATGGAATTTAGAAGAACTTAAAGAAGAAAAACATGGAGGAACTTCTATAAAGAAGTAAATAAAATGCTAAACAAATGTACAACCAACCTGGTAAATATCGAGGACAAATGGAAAAACCTAAAAGAAGTTATCACAAAAAAGGCAGATAAGAAGCTAGGAAAACTTAAAAAAAATCCGATAAAGCCGTGGATTAGCTAATTGAACTAATTGAACTTATAGATATTTGAAAAAAATATAAATTTCGGAAACAGTTGGAGGGCAAAATAAATATAAAAAATATAGAAATTTGGTAACCAGAGAAGCAAGAAGAGCAAAGGAAGAATAGCTAGAAAGCACGTGCGCATCTGTAAACAACTATCTGGAAAAAGGCTTAAGTGACAAGGCTTATAAAATTATAAAACAATTTTTCGGTTTGTGTACAAGTAAATGTGAAGTCCTTAGAGGAAGGGGTGGCAAAATAATTGCGAATAATAGAGAAACTAGTTGTCTGCAAAAAATACATAGAGGAGCTTTATAGAATATCAGTTTCAAAAATGGACTTGTAAATTCTTGCAAATTACAAGGATTATTTTGATACCAATTTCGACTTTCTAGCGAAACATGAGTGGAGTACGTGAAGTTGGCCCACCTTTAGAGTTTTTATGTTTCTTATGGAAATAATGACTTACAAATTTTTGGAGTGGACTTACAAATTCTAGCAAATTATTTTCAAAATACTGGTATTGGTATGATCTCGGTAACGTGTATACGGGTGGGCCAACTTCATGAACGTGAAGTTATGAACATAACCAATAGGCATTGAAATATATTACACAAAACTTGAAAACCAAAATAGTGAATATTTTGTTTATACATGAGTTGTCTTAAGAGTTTTATCAAAAATCGTGTATAAGATTATTTTCAATAATATCATGTGAGATTTTTGTTAAATAAAATTGTAGTTTTTTCCAAAATTATTTTGTTGTTTCTTCGTTGTTTTTGTCATTTTTCTATATAATATTATTTGCTATTATTAATATTAATATCCATATATATTGGCTTATTGAAGATTTATCACCGAAAATTAAAAAAAATACTAATCCTTATAAATTACACTCGTATTTACTTTTCATGGAAAAACAATTAAGTAGTATATTATGTACCCTACAGTAATATGTTACGCATCATTTAATACCCAAAATAGTACATATATTAGTCTATAAAAGTAAATATTTGAAACTTTAATCATATAATTTTCTTTGTGAAAATTAATTGTTTTATTATCAAAATAGTACGTATACCAATTACTTGTAAAATTGTACCGTATACTGTTAAGACTTATTTCTACTAATAAAATATTAAAATATTCGATTTTCTAAATTTATCATTTGATCGCTGTATATAATAATATGTTTATGTGTTTTTGCACATTTCTCTGAATTTAACGTTAAAAATATAGAATACTGTATATTTATAATCAATTTAAAAACCATGATATTTTAAACAAAGAATTTTATTTTACAAAAACAATTGTAATTTACGTACGAAAAGTAATAATGGAAAAAATATTCACTTCAATTGACTAAACTACTACAGTCATTGTCACCAAGGATAATAATTGTGGAATGTATTTTTCGAATAAATTAAAAAACAAAAAATGTATTTATTATAATATTCGCTTTAAGATGCTAACATGTTGTTTTAATAAAACAAACCGTTAAAATATACTCAAAATTATATTGAGTCATCTTTATTATTCGCATTTACATTCGTGAGTAATTATATTTAAATATAATACCGGTAAATGATAATAGGATTATATAAATTTATTTTTTAGAATTCAATTACTTTTACTAGCATGCTTCTTTTCAAAGCACTGAAATGTAATAAATTATTAGTAAATATCTACAGATTAATTAAAAATCACACGGCGCTCCGAATAGGCAATTTTTCTATAATTATGTAGTATTGGTTTATCTTCTGCATCGCAAGTGTAATGATATGCACTCGTATCATTAACTTAAACTGTTATTTAATTAAATTGTACATATTTTATACACCATATTTTATGAAACAAAATTAGAGTGCTCGCGCGTGCCATAATACCTGGAACACATATAGGCCATAAAAAAATATATATATATATATACAGTTATAAAATCACGCACACGATCACACAATTGGGAGGTCGCCATGCGACAAACATCCCTCAAATAATAGAAATAACCGTTACTTCGAAGGCAGCAGAAAGACCCGTTAACAATATCCGTAAGATAGGCAATACCGGACCGAAGGGACCAAAGGCTCGCCGACATCATTTGTGATCGACATTCCTTGGTCCGCCGCCGGCCGGACCGAAATACCTCCGATAACAAAAAAAAGGAAGACGTCGAACATAACTCAAAGAATTTAGAAAGTCAGTAGAAAACCTGAAAAATAACGGTCTTGATCGGTCAGTATGGGTCATAAAAAAAGGAACGTCGTGTCGGCTTCATCACAGGGTTAGCAGGCGACAATGTTGTCGCCGGCACGCGTTTGTGTGTCGCCGACCGACTGGCGGCCCGTTTGACAATATCTCGACCAATCAGATTTGACTATCCTTTTTTGGGGTCTCGGACCCTAGACCCACTCTGATCTTAAGAGCAGAGTGTGGCCACACTCCACGGGCGAAGGACTTATCCAGCACAGGTCTTCTGGTACGCGCGGGCACCTCGTCATCACCGAACTGAATTCTGTGTTCGAATCTTTTTCCTGCGCCCTTTCCATCGGCGACGACTTTGATTTATGTAAAGGCGTCGTCCCAACCATTTCATCTGTCTACTTGAAGTCTCAGATACCTCGATAAAGGTAAGGCATTTTGTGTTAACCCGTTCACCGCTTATCTCCTTGCTTTGTCCCTTCTTTCTATTTTATTAGGGTTATATACTCCTAACGGTTCTCGAACTCACGACCCCAGAACGCTCCTTTCCGTCAAAAGGAGTAAGGTAATAATACAAATTTCAACACTCACCAACAAGAGGAGAGGACATCCTCCTACTTCCCATAATTAATACTTCATTATTATTTTTCTTCTATTATTTTTTTGTATTATTACACAAGTATACACAGTTTTAAGATAAAATGATAATTCTGTTTTATAAAGGATTGGGACTATAAATCTGGTTGCTCTAAAAAATCTCATAAAAAGGTCTCGTACTATAAGTTATATATATATATATATATATATATATATATATATATATAAATTATTGTTAATTATTGCCGAGTTTTTCATGGGTTCATACACAGTTATACACACATACGGGGGTTTTTTGCCGGATGTGATATCGATTTTATCGAAATGTCGTTTAAAATGGATTGAATGGAGTACGCTCAATTTATGTGAATTTGGTATTAGTGGAACGATATTGGACTTAATTCATCTCTCACATTGATCTTGTTATTCGCTCAAAGGCTTCAACTGAATTTTGTTAACAAATCCCAATTTTAAAATAAAATTGTAACTATAACCAAGATTAATGTGATACGGTATGGAAAGAAGGTTTTTATTCAAGTTCATAAAACTTACACGATGCAATACAATTACAAACTTACTTAATAATATGATCAGTAACAGGTTCTTTACCGTAAACTCTGGAAACCTCGTCAGCCAGAAACACAGATTAAATAATGGGTTACCTCAAAGATCGGTTCTGGCTCCCATATTATTTAACTTGTACATAAGTGACATTTTTAGGACATGCAGCAAAAAATGTATTTATACTGACAATATAGAAATTGCCTGCCCATAAAAACGCCTGTATGAATGCAAAAGCATACTAACTACTGACTTTCAACATTTGGAACTATACTTTAGAAATTGGAGACTGGTACCTAATTTAACTAAAACAGAAACTTCAGTTTTTCACCTCAACAACAAGATAGCAGTTTACCAACTGAACGTTAGCTTTAATGGATAACCTCTAAGACACCAAAATAACCCAAAATACTTAGGAATTTTGCTAGAAAGGTCACTAACGTATAATGAACATTTTAACAAAACAGCAGAAAAGGTTAAAACTAGGCTAAATATAATACAGAAACTAACGGGTACAACGTGAGGCTCGAGCATGAACACGCTACGTACATCTACCTTGGCGTTAGTTTACTCACTTGCGGAGTACTGCTCTCCAGTCTGGCTGAACAGTTCTTACACTACTAAAATAAATGTACAGTTGAATTCTGCAATGAGGCTCATATCATGTACTGTCAAGTCAACCCCAACCCAATGGCTCCCGGTACTGTCCAACATTCCCCATCCACACTGAAGACGTCAAAGAGCATTACTGCACACATGAACTACTTGTAAACTAGATAAGAATCTTCCTATTCACCAGATAATAGCAAATAGCCGCCCAACTAAGAGACTCAAATCCCGGAATCAAGCATGACGTACTGCTATTGAACTAGCCAATCATAATTTTCAAGTGACCGAATGCTGGAAGACTGACTGGAATAAGGCTAACCCTGACAAACATCATATTATATCTGATATCTCAAATATTACTAGTGGACAAAATCTACCCCATAAAGAATGGACCACTCTAAATAGACTCAGAACTGGACATGGACCATGTAATTATATGATGCATAAATAGAAACTTGCCGAAACTTCAGCATGTGATTAAGACATGGAATCACAGACAATAGATCACATAATTTCCGAGTGTCCAAAACGTGCGTTCCTTGGCACCATAAATGACATAATGGAACCAACCCCTAAAGGAATTCAGTGGATCTCTAATTTGGATGTAAATTTATAATTATAAATAAAAAATAAAATGTCATTAAATAATGTACCAGCTTCTACAATTGTTTAAGTGTTAAATTTAAATTAATATATGTATTTTATGTTGTAAATGATGTAATGTTACCATATGAATAAATAAATAAATTAATTAATTAACATGATATAAAATATGAATTAGCGAGTGAAAATCGAACAAATATACGAAAATATATAAAATAAAAATGATAATTTAAATTCTGTGTCACGAAATGATTTTCTATCTTATTCCAAAATAATAAAGACTTTATAAACAAATATAAAAAATACATAAACATCTGCTTTTTTTAATAACTGTACAATTAAATACATAAATTCAAGTTTGTCTTGAATAAAGTAATTTACGTTATGACATTAAATCTATTATAATAACATAATTCTATATAATTTATAAACGTTTAACTACTTTTTCAGTAAAATTATAATCTTTTTTTAATATTTAATCGTATAAGCTACTAAGACGTTTTATTTTATTTTTTTAAGTGATATTTATTTGTTAAAATTTATCAGACCATTTTTTTATTTTTCGATATATTTACAATTGTATTTACTAAAATGACTTGCCATATTCGAAGTACGTATATAAATAATATACCTACCTATTGGATAATGTATTTTATAACTATTTACGAGTCTTATGATTCGTGTAAGTACGTCTTTCATATTATTATATATAATAAATACGTTTTATATTTTAAATATTTGTTTTGTTTTTCAATTTACGCATGAGCAATTCAACAAAAAAATAATAATATTAACAATGAAAATGTATTAAAAACAGTTATAATACAATGAATGTACTCGATTCTTATATTGTTCATTATATATTAGACGATCGATGAATATATGTCATTCGAATTGTGATTTATTTTCAAAACATTGTATAATATATTTTATTCCATAATTTAATGTCAATATAACTAACTTTTTAAGCGACAATTTTAAGTTTCAATATGGGAACCACACGTCGTCATTGACGTTTGTTAACACGCTTCGCACTCTACCTAAAACAAACATGCGTACGCTCGAAATATGTATTATAAAATAACATTTTAAAGTAAGAATAAAAACGGGTATTGATAATGAGCAACAAATTATTTTTGACTGGTTTTATAAAACCTGAAAGTTATGATGAGTAGAAAATTATAAGAACTAATTCAAAGATCAATTTTAATTCATTCTTTCGGTTTATAGAAAAAATTTCAAAATCGTACTGTCTATTTTAATCTTAATTGTTTGATTATTTACTTAATTTTCTTATTTCTTACGTTCTTCTTTGAACAGTGTTCAAACTAATGTAGGAGAGTTTTCAAACTCAAAATTACATAATCGAGAATTTTTAAAGAATAAATAGTTGTATTTTGTTAAAAATACAACTATTCTGTAGTTTTCACAATTATTAAAATAATAGGATGTAATTTACTACTTGTATTCGAATTCCAACTGATTTGAGAAATATAACGTTTCGACCAGAAGAATCTTCTCTTAAAAGGAGGGAATGAATTTCCGTAAAACCAGCGATGAAGCGTATCGTGCGCGGTCACTCTAAGAATGTTTTCCGCTAGTGGAAAACGAGAGTAAAAAAAAAAAAGGGCGTACAAAACAAGTATTTACCTATAAAATGACATCATCGATGAAAAAATTTAAAGTCAAATTCTACGAAAACGCACGCCAATTGCGTAAAACAAAAACCGATACTATCGCACGAAATACACAACGGCTCGATAATATAACCAAGTTACAAGCAAACGCGGCGGCGGCGGTGACCACTGTAGTTAAGTCGCAAACGTCGGAAAATACGACACACGAAACGACCGCCCGTTCCGCGGAACAAACGCTACTGGCCGCGTGCGGATACCGTCAGCTTCTGTTTAGACGCAGTAGTTCGAAAAGGGCGCGTGGTTGCACACGACAGGCGGAGTGGTCGGGGACGCGCTGGCGCACCGGGCAGATCGCACAGCAAAATTATTTTTGATATTAATAATATAAAAACGGAACAGATATAGTGCCGCCGCGCGATACGCGACCATCAATACAGGACATTAATTTAGTGAATATTCACTGCGGGTCCAGGCTCGTCGTTTCAGTTTTAGCTATGATGGATTCGGTAACGCTGAAGGAGGTAGTGTACCGAAATTCGACAGTCTACGAAGCCGATAACAAGAAACGTTATCCCATAAACTTACACAGTCGTAGAATCCGTGAAATTGTTTATGAATCAACATTACGTCTATTATCTAGTTTCAATTTAAATATTTAAAAAACAAAATAAAATATTATTTTTTATTAAAATTACAAGAAGAAACCACTTCTTAAAATAGTCATCACTTGAAATCACTGCTTCCAAAACCTAAATCTGAGCAACGAGAAGTACATCTGCAAACTGTTAATAACTCTCATATATATATATATATATATATATATATATATATATATCACATGATCTTGTCAACATTTTCCATAAACCAAAATTCTTTCCCGTATTAACAGCTTTTCCATCAATGGTTACATTCCAACCGAGTTATCAGTAAGAATACGCGATTGGCCTAAAATACACGTTGTAGCAATTAGCAAAACTTTTACTTCATACAATCGTCGAGTAAAACATCACCTAAGAATATTATAACGTTTTTTGTTGCTTGTCTTTTGATATGTAAGTATATTGCGATAGGAAATTAATATATTGTCTTTATATTAGCGTACGATCAGCATTACAGTCAATTTCAATAGCGTGACATATAACACTTGACATCTATTATATAAATCCATGGACACAGTCGGTGTGTACCCCAATTTTATTTATACAACGAGCACAGAATAAATAGTTACCACGCGGTTAGGAAATATAATTCATCATCACTTTTATGTGTTCAATGATATTGTTAAAATTGATAATATTTTTTAATGAAGACACGGTGCAATTTTGAAAAAGTAAGAATCGAAAAAAATCACAAATTCACCAGCGATAAAGACAAGAAAGAATTTTTATTACAAGGAACAGAACCTTAGAACTTTTTTATAATACATTTATGATTAATTTTTCACTTCATTCTTCTAGGTTATTCAAAAATATTGAAATATTTATCCTGGTCGCATAAAACAAAAAAAAAAAAAAAATACGGAAGCAAAATTTGTATACAACTGAATGCGTATATGTATATACGCGAATGGGTATTATGTATTTATACATAAACGCACACACGCGATTGCCGAGGCCGTTGGTGGTTGAATTGATCGCCCCGCGCGTCGTTTCTGTATCGCATTTGGCCGTCGAGTGCCGTTCGAATTGGTTTATCCGCCGCGTATACGCGGGGACGTACGACAACCGATTATTACCGATTACTTTTTATACGATATACACGCCGACACCGCGGTGTAGTACTAACAGTGTTAGTACCTAACAGTGGTGTTCGATTACGTTTGAAATCCAATCCAGAATAACACAATACGCACACGTTTTTTAAAATACACACACTTGGCACACGATAAATAAAACTGCACATCACCCACGTGAGTATATTAAATATATAAATAAATTATGTGTGTGTGTATATAAACATAAACGTCTGCATTTTATTGCAATCGATTCGTGTACATAGCCAAATATCGAAAATATTAATATTTTAGCTGCCGCATTTTAAAATG
Source organism: Chaetogeoica ovagalla (assembly GCA_032441825.1). Taxonomy (NCBI): domain Eukaryota; kingdom Metazoa; phylum Arthropoda; class Insecta; order Hemiptera; family Aphididae; genus Chaetogeoica; species Chaetogeoica ovagalla. Next base: position 401,094 of record JAMBTI010000028.1, on the reverse strand, counting down.
AAAGCGAATGAATTTTAGTGAATTATATATATATATATATATTTTATAAATTATTAAAATGAATCGTCTATTAGGAAAAATGTTACATTTTTATAACTGTTTATTTATTCTCGGTGAGTCAGAACCCGGGAACCCGACTTCTTCAGTAAATACGACATTTATTTATGATTTTTGAGTTATACACACGTTTTTCAACGTTATTTAAATTAAAATTCGTCCTTTTGTAAAAATATTTATTAAAAAATTTGTTTTTTTAATAAAGTGTGTAGTATATATATATATATATATATATATATATATGTAAATTCTAAATTTTATTTTAAATCAAACTTTATCACAATTTATTTTTGTGAGACTCGGCATCAATCACTTATCAGAATGCAGATTGCTATTTTTAATCAAAATCATAAAGATTATTTTGAATTGTTCCGACATTATATTTCCTGCGCTCATAAAAAACAAAATTCGTTTTACGGTTTTTTCATTTGCTAAACAAACGTGTTTTACAGTTAAACATTTTAATATAAATAATATACATAAGAAGTATTATTTACCAAAGACTACGGCGAGTATTCAAAAGCAAATTATTATTATATATTTTTATTTTTGAAATATAAAAATAATCTATATTATTTTATATTTAAAAGACATTATTAAAATTAAAGAACATTAGTTACACATAAAACACTCATAGGATATTAATGACTTATAACTTAGACAATAACTTCATTCCAGTATCTGAATAATTACTTATTTGTGTCACAATATGTTAAACGATTAATTAACAACTTATTACCTAATTGTAAAAAAAGGATATTAAAATTATAATCGTAAAATACCTAACTAATAATTGACAAGTTATTCAGTACCACTTCAATTACATTAAAACATATCAATTCTATTAAAATAAATAAATTAGTTGTTCTCTTGTTACAAAAAAATATGAATAAATATTATACTTTTGTTTAATTACTTAATTTAAACTAAATATAGCTGAAATGTTTTTACGAAAATAATTCCAAAAATAATTATTTATTTATATTTTTGTTATGAAAATTTTCGAAGTAAACAGTTAACGGATAGCAATGTGTGTATTCATTATACCGATTTCGTTTTAAATCCGTAATGTATATGTGTAAAAAAAACACTCTGTAAACTTTCAAAAAAAAAATCATTTTATACTATTAGGCTTATTAGATTTTAAACAATAATTACACATATTTATTTCAAGATAGTAATTAAAGCTTGTAATTATACAAATGCATTTTTAATTTATATTCATGTCAACGAAATTCATTTTAGTAAAATGTATGTTTTAATGTTTTTAACAATGTTCCCAGTATTTATGATTAACTACATTTTATTATTTATTTCATTATTTTGTTAAACCTGATACTTTTGTTTCCATAGAGATTTATTCTATTTGTTTGAACTAATTTATATTTATTTTTTTAAATAAATCTGTTTTGATTCGGATACATAAATTTAGTTAACATAGTTAATAACATTATTTCGATTGCTCTTTATAGTGTGCCAAACTTGACTTTAACTTATAGTTCAAATAACATTACTGGATAATATTTAATTTCGATAACATTCGTGTGACATTAATATAGTAGAAAAATAATATAGAAACTGCACATTATTGTTTAAACACAATAAATTAAATATTGTAATATAATGTGTTGTAGCTAATTTTACTGGAATAGTAAGCAACAGTTGTAATACAGTGGCTACTTCTGTCTCCAGAAATACTTAGTTGACATCATGCAATTGTTTTGAACAATCAATAACATTTATTAATTTGTATGTTATTTTATTAACAAAAAAAATGTCATTTATGTTTAAACTACACAAACAATACCATTCGAGTTAAATACATTGGTCACATATTGAATAATTATGCCTAGTCGGTCTTATGCTTGCGATCAAATGTGAATCTCTTGAGTTGTATCACAAATAATCAAAAAATGAACAATGAAATATCTCAAAATTATATAATTTTTTTCTTTAATATGGAATAAATTATAATGTAATAAATTCATTTTGGTTTTTGAAACTGATAAATTTGATTTTTGTGACTAAATTTTACTAAAATTCGACCGCGTGTTTTTAATAGTTTAGAAAAGCATAATTACATATTTTTTTCTATCTTTAGCCAGTGCCCAAAGAAAAAAATATAAACGTTTACTAAAAATATTTAAAATTAAATTATTACATAAAATTGAAATAATTAAAAAACAATATAATATTTAAATACAACCACTTTATCGATTTTAAATATTGGTAAATTTAAAAATACATTTACATCTTACAATACTTCACATACAAGAACTCACTGTCTTCGTGTGCATAAAAATAAATAAAAGTAATTGAATTAATATTGTTAGATACCTACTGTTATAGCGTTCTGCTTTTAATTTGTTCAACATAAATATTATATAAATATCTTTGGAAACACTTAATGATGATTTATTCTAAGAGTACTTGTAGATCAGAAATAATTTAAAAAATTATTCATATATTTATATTTTGTGAATAAAAATTTAATTTTTTCACCTTCTATTTCTGTTTTTGAAACATAGATGCAATTCACGTAAGTCTTAATGTTATCTATCTTATTCGTCTTTCTTTTTTGAAAACCGGATAAAACATTTTTCTCATTCATATTGTCACTTTATATATATATTATCGTAAATATTAAAGTGAAGAATATTTTAAATTTACACCAAAAAATATTGGTGACTATAAACAGTCGATAATGTAGATTTTTACAGGTACAAACGTAATGCACACACAACATACGTACCTAGTCATACTATTGCAGTCGCACCGCTAAAGATTAAAATAAAACGCTTTATGGACTATTGGAGATTATGTGGGACCCTCATAATAGTACCCAATATTATTTGAAAACAAATAACAGAGATTTTACATTTCATTTTATCCAAATAAAGGTAGAATTATCATATTTTATTATAATTGGGGCATTAAATTTAAAATAAGTTAATTCTATAAATAAATTAATCCTTCAATACTTAATTTTTCTAAGAGTTGTATTTAATTTAGACGTATTGGTCAAAAATATGAAATTTACGTGAACTCATACGACCCGGGTTCTGCGAACCATTAGTTACACCACATGGATCAGATCCATAATTTTAATTACTTAAATATGAAAAATTAAACGTATGTCACCTTTTTTCCGAACATTTAACGTAACAATTAATGTATGGTATATTTTTAATTCACATGACATAATTATTTAAAATGTATTTTCACATTAATTAAACAATTTTGATTTGAAAATCATAATATGCATTTTTATTATTATTATTATTTAATAATAATTAATAATAACTTTTATCACTAAGTATATATATATACGTGTTTTTTCTTTAAAAGCTATTATTCAATTTCGATTTCTGTCTGGGACAAATATTGCGGACGTATTTTCGATCACTTCCCGCTATCCGATCATAATGAAATTTTGCCCAATCATTTGATTCTGTAGATAATACAATATAATATATTCAATTTTATAGTAAATTCAATATAGAAACCATAAAAAATGGTGAAATATCTTTTTCTTTACACTCCCCTTCCAACGAAATGGGTATCGAGTGAAAGGGTATGACGAATAAAATGCAATAAGTTATGTGAGTAATATATTAAAAACAAAAATAAAGCTAATAATAAACTAAAAAATAATAAAATATATAACCAAAAATTGTTTTTAAAACAAGCTATTATTTATTGAACTAAAAAGTAAAAATAATAGTTTTTCGCTAACTATAAATAAAAGCTTGAAATGCTTAAATTTAAAAAAAAGTAAATAAAGTTACATAGTTTAAATATAAATTAATACAATTAGTACTAATGATAGAATAGTATAGGATAGGGACACAAGGTTAAATAATAGCAAGTTGATTTATAAAAATTAAAAGCAAATCTCTTGTATATAAAATTACGGTGACCAGATTATAAATATAAAAATAGGGGACAAATATATAAAAGTTGAAATTCTTTTATCGTAAATAAAATGGGAACAATTCGCTCGTCGGATGTCAGTAGGGGTGGAAATACTTTGCATAATGGAAAGGAACTCTTGGTCAGTGGTGTAGATATACAATTTAACTGATATTATTTTAACCCTAGTTATTACTATAGATTAGGTTAGAACATAAATGCAATGCATTTATTCAATGGGTAGAATTAGAATAACATACCTATTCAGTAGTTACATACCTGTATAAGCACGAATCATTTCGGCAGCCCTTAACTAGCTAGAAACCAGCCAGCTGATAATAAGGGGGGTAAATTACCCACCCTGTCGCTCGCCAAATGACGCCACTCACCACTAAGTGGACCAATGTACGGTGGAACAAATGTTCATCATGAAAAGCAATGGGAAATTTTAAGCTATTAATTAATGAAGGCTTGGCAGCAAAATATAAACCAAGACCATCGACTAAAATTGATCAAAAGGATGGATCAAAGCATAAAACGTAATCAATAAAACAAATTTTAAAAAAGTAAAAAAATGAATTAAAAATTTTTTTTTAATAGACTTTTATTTATTGAAATAAAATGTAAAAAATATTTTTTTTTATCTAAGCCACCTCTATGTAATTATAGTTAAAGAACTTGTGCGCTTAGATTTGGATGTTTATAAATCTATTATTATTAGTTATCTATTATTGTTATCATATTGGTATCTAACTTTGTCGACTACGATTACGACTATTCTCTAACATCCCTCCCTTTCTGCGTATACAAAGGCGTCCAGGTACGCCTTTGGAGAGGTACGCTGTGAGCGTACCTCTCTAGTACAGCGTTACACATGCAGAAACCAAGGTCAAATATACTAATAAGCGTTTTATGTATAAGAGATTTGCTATAATTGTTAGAAGCGTTAATATTACTACTTAGAATTTCAATAATTGTAAAACAAATAATATTATAAATCAACTTGCTTTTATTTATTTAAATCTTGTGTCCCTGGCCTATATTCTTCTATCATTAATACTAATTGTTGAATTAAATAATTGTTTAATATACATTAAACAATGTAACTTTATTTAATTTTTTTTTAATTTGAGCGCTCCAAGTTTTAACGTTTAGTTATATACAGGTGGCTTAGATAAAAAAAAAATATTTTCTACATTTTAGTTTAATAAATAAAAGCTGGTTTTAAAAGTTGTTTTTTTATATTCATTTTCCGAATGTTTTCGATTTATTTTGAAAACAGGTGCTATGGATACCGTTGGAAATATCGAACGAAGGCGTAACGAATCGCATAGCATTGTAAGAAATCAACGTTCTGAGTTATATTAAATAATGTAAAATAACTATAAAATGTGACAAATAAACGACAATTATTACAAACATTTATGCGCAACTTATAACATTAATATATTTTTATATCATTATTTTATTATACTCGCGTAAACGATATCATATATAAATAATATCTATAACCTAATAATTGTATTTAACTTTATTTATAACGGGCCACATATTATATAGTCAGTGCCGTCCTTAAGATTAAAGCCCGAGACCAAATTATTTATGAGACCGTACATTAATTTCTATTTACTAGTGAAAATACAGATATTTTTACCAATTAAATATATATATTTATATATATATTATATGTATTTTATAGATTTATCCTTCACGTTAATGACTCAAAAATTATGGCACTGTTCCTATCTGAAATGTAAAAAATTGTTTTATTAATTAAATGTTAAAAACGTTTTTTGTCAAGTGCATGTTTAAAATTACAATAAGGCATAAATCCCACTTTTTTCCAATGCAATTCCTAGTTAATTTCAACACGATTTTTTCTCAATACTCTTCTGGCTTTTATAATTCCACAAATCGGTCAATGATGTAATGAACTGTAATCGAAACGTTTTATAACGCACTTTTACCCTAAACGGTTATCCACATCACACATATAAACTCTTGGTGCTGTGATTAAAGAAATTATTACTGTTGCTGCTAACTATTACTATATATTTTAAAATACATATTTATTTAGGTATAGAAAATATTTTTTTATTTTTATAGGTGAATATACGATTGACTAAATTGCTACCAAAAGAAAAAAAATTATTTTAAATCTTGTTATTTTTTTCAAGCGTAAAACTGTTCGCCCTCGTCTAAAAACAGTCAATATTCGCATATAATAGATAACTATGTACATATAAAATATGTACATAGTTTTTTTCTCTTTTATTGCTTTTCTATTACTATTATTTCTATCTCTATTACTTTTATTCTCGAACAAGACGGTAAATGATGAACATATTATTAATATTACAAAAATATATTACACACACATGGAATTAAAACTACGCGATAAATTGACCACTTGTCAAATACAAACACACACACGTATTACATATTTCATAATTCAAATATAATTTTGATTTTATTACTTTGTATAAAATGCAGTATCCATTGGTTAAACGTTAAATTCTTACATATATATTTTTTTTTTATTATGGGGGCATGCGCGTATGATATTATTGCGAAATTTTACGCTTAAAATGAAAAAAAAATTGTTCAGAATTCATTCGCGATGACCCATCATCAAACACATATTTCCAACAAAGGTTTCCATTACAAATATTATATATATAATATAAAATTTGTATAGAATCGTCCTTTTATATTTGAAATACGAGTATACGTGTTTACAACGGCGGTCATTTCTATAATAACGGCGGATGATAGATTGGTTGACAAGTGTCTACCTTTATATTATTATATGTATATATAAAGCGCATAGACTAAACGTTTTCGCCCCCCGACAATGTGCAAAGAAATTCATTTTTCAACGCGAAAACGTATATATAGTTTTGATAGAATAAATAACGATCACGCGACATTTATAGAAAAAGAAAAAATCGTGTTTTGATGTCGTGTGTTGAGTGCGCGTTTTTGCGTTCTTTATGTTTTTAAATCATAATATAAACCCGTCTTTTTTTTCGTTCTTTACCTGTATGTTTATATCGAAAGTGTAAGAAAACGATTCGTGTAACATCGAGAAAAAACAAATGAATAATACGCGTGTTATGACTATGTAATCTACGTATTTCGTCCAGGAATAAATAATATGTTCTATTTACGAATTAATTTTGTTTGTTCAAAAATCGATAATATTGTAAATGATTTTATATACACGCACACACACATTATCTGTCCCAGTAATATTTTTTTAAGAGAGGTATACGTTTTACAAAAAACAGCATTATTCATCTATAAATCCAACAAACCAATAAACAAAATTCATATAATAATATATTACGTACCTAGTCATCCGATAATAACAAGAGAACGAAAGACGAATTACTCAATTACATTAATTAGTCAGATATTATTCAAAAATTTGTCTTTTTCACAAATAAAGGAAATAAAGGAATAAAAGTATATAAAATATCAATTTATTAATTTAGTAATGCGTAAATTTACATTATTCTTATATTATTATTTATTTATGTATGTTTTAATAATCGATTATTATTAGGGCTCGGATTTATATGTAATTACATATTTTTACTGTGACGTGATAAATGAATTTAGGTAAGTGATAAATTCGTTTCAAGCGATTTTTAATGAAATGAACTATATCTAAATTTACATATTTTTACATATTTCTCCATAAGTACATATTTTTACATATTTCACAATAATTCCATTTTTTCCTACATATTTGTTCATATACGATTTATTATACATGATTGTATTTTTCAATACAGACAATTTCCCATGTTTCCAAAAGTACGTAAACAAAATAATACCAATTATTGAACTTAATCTACAGTCGATATAGGTTCGAATTTTATGACTGCGATAAACAATTATTGATAACGATTTATTAATACGTGTTTGCGTTTGAAGTACTGACTGAGTGACAGCGAGTCAGTATACCTACATTAACGTACGAGTCGAGTGTTTATTCAGACGTGTAATTTTGAGTTGACCGTGTTTGTCAAAAAAAAGCAATTTTTTATTTTTTCAGGAATGATTTTTTGTAATTTTTTTTATTCCATATTTTCATTATTTGTCATTTATAAAGCAATTTTTAATTTTTTTATATTCCATATTTTCATTTTTTTATCACATATAAAGCGATTTTTTATTACATATATATTTACATATTTTGATTTTTTTAATACATATAAATCCGAGCCCTAATTATTATTTATAATATAAGTAATAATTAATAAAGTACTAAGGATATAATATTATAAATACCATAATTAATAGTATGTAGTGTGCGATATTTGCTTTAATTTGAATGATATATGTAATTGCCTCCCACACGGACATTCGAGTCCATTATTATCAAAATATATATATATATATATATATTCAGGTATATATATAACCACGTCTAAATAACGAAAAATAATTTTTAATGGACGACAAAGTTCTGTGGATCACGATCCAAATTATACATAGTTAAATACATTTATTTTAAATAATGAGGCAGTAAAATATTATAATATAATATAATTTTTTATTTATTAATACAAATTTGTCGACGATTATGGCAAATCTTATTTATTAACGTATTTCCCATTTTTATTAATCGAAATTTATACGCGTTTTTATTTATTTATTTTTAATTTTTCGCGTACTACCCTGTAGTCTTCCGCGTACCACAGTTTGAGAACCGCTGATATAATACGAGTACATACATTTTCTGTTCAACGTAGTGTTTTATTTGCTAGCTAACGACGTCACCGCACACTCGTCTACAGTATTATATGATATTTATTTTCCAAAAAAAAATAAATAAATCAAACAATAAGTCCCAATGTTTATATAAATATATGCACAGTCGATTAAGATTTCCTATTTTTTTTTTTTTTTTTAATTTCCGTAAGTAAACACCTTACCGATTCTCGGTCGTTTCTTGTTCGTGAAATTGTTTCCCATGAATTGAAATTCATCTACTTCGCATAAATATATTATTTATGTGTGCGATTACCATTTGCCGTAGTCACATAATATTATTATTATTATTTATTGTAATTATTTGTATTATCGCGCGCGTCGTAATACGGTTCTTTGATCGTTGTGACTAGCGTGGTATATTTGGATCCGCTAAAATCTATATATATATATATAAATATATATATATAATCCGTTAGTATTCTTCAACAAATAACAAATATAACTGATATGAACATATTTATTGTCACACATTTCTCTCTGAGGTCTAATTGTTAAGACTTAAAATTGACAAGGAAGAATTTTTTTTTATAAAACAAAGAATGGTATTTTCGAGAGTAAAAATATAGGGATGATATTAGTTATGTATGAAATTTCAGAAGTCTTAGGTGCTAGTTTTGTTTATATGTTTATATCGACCGACGGATATTTATATATATTTTATTGTTTCTAAAATAAAGACTGAACTTTTACCTATATATAATCAATACTGTGCAATAACAAACAACTCAAATATTTATAAAATTGTGTGACGGCGAAGAAAACGAATAAATAATTCGATCGATCAATCTATGACACGAAAAAACTAACAGTGAGTGCATCAATAAAGATGCTAGAACAATTATACAGTTTTTTTGTGTGTAAAATATTTTTTAAATGCGTATTTAATTGTGTCAATATAAATTTGTACTATGTTTACCGCACAGGTAAACATAATAAACATAATAAAAATTTGAGATAAATAAAATTATTATCAGGCGATTGCAGTTTAGCAAATGTCATTATTTACGTGGATACCACGAATAAATATTTATTAATAAATAGTTATTAATCAGTGTATGTATGTATTCTAAATAATAAAAACGAAATGCTGTTCGTTTGTAAATAAACCACTATCGAATGGCTGAACCGATTCGGCTACATTCTTTTTTTTTACTGTTCGTAATTGTCCAAATAAGACTGTTAGAAAAGAAATTGGAATAGTTACCCGGAAAAACAATTTAATCGAAACAAAGCATTTGTTTGTATTCATTGTTTACTGCAACATAGAAATGTAAAATATGTAAATAAAACGCATTACGATTCTTTGTAATCGAAGAAAATAAATCATTTGGTTAAAATGAAATTCAGACTTATTTCAATTGTGATTTAAATTTTGGAAAAAAAACCACATGGTTCGAAATCAATCGCATAAGCACATCACCCTTTTCCAACATTTCAACGGTGTACTACCGACAAACTCATCTTACATACAAAATTTCCCATTAGAGCGTACTTCTAAATGTACTCCTCACAAATTGAATATCCATGGCTACAATAGTTATATAGATATTAAGAGAAATAATGATCAATAAGAAATACGTTTTTCTCCCATTTTTATTTGGTTTAAACATTTCCAATAGCTTTTCACAAATTTACAAAACGATAAAAAAAAATTTTTTTTTGAAATTTTGACAGGACGTTTGTCGAATCAGCTAGTATGTAAATAAAATATATACATAGGTAATGAAATGGACAATATTTGTAGTAATAATTTGTTCAAATAAAAAGAATAAAATTCGCGTGCGTTTAATTTCAATACATTTATATTTACTAACATTAACAATAAACGAAATAAATTAATTTTTTAATTCATCAAAGCATCGAAATAACACATTATTTAAAATTTAGCATAAAATATAATTTATATTACCAATTAATACATAATTAAGAAGAAGCCAATAAGACATTCAACTAAATATTTTAAACATAAATCTTAGTGTTTATATTAATATTCTACTATTATATATTATATGGAATTAAATTCTATAAGTAACAACTGACGATTAAAATACAATAACTATTTTCCTCAAAATCTCAATATTATTTTTAAAATTTTATATTAACTTTATATTAACATTCGTAAAGTAGAATATATTCGTAAATATATGTATTTTATATTTCAAATAATTTTATTTAAATTTATGTCAATAAATACATACGAGTACATAGTCTACGAATATAATATATCACGCATAGAGATTAAAATTAATGTAAATACTTAAAATATTAATAAAAAAAAACATCAAATTATAAAAATTAAATAACAGTAAAAGAGCGTTTCATGCACATATAACCATAGAAGTCAAAATAAATATGAAATACGAAAACATAAATTCTGTTTACCTATACTTACCAAATCAAGAATCCAAATGTCTTTGACATTAGATTTGAAATCAGACCAAATGGTTTTCTACACATATTATAATATATTAAAAGTGGTTGATATGTACACCAATGCGATTTAATATAATTATATCAATACACTAGTTAATCACAATACAAGTTATGCTTTATATATTTCATTAGTTACGTCATTACTTTTTTATTTCACTTTATGCTGGAAATGAAAATGACAAGTTACAAAGTTTATAATCATTGTTTTTTAATTAAAAGTTTTGACATTTTGTCAAAAACAATTATGACATATTTAAACTCGTATATTTTTAGTTAATTTGTTTATTGATTGTAATTTATAACAATTTATGGAAATAAACATATTACAAACTTTAAATGTATGTTATTAAAGAAATTAAATTTTTTCCTGTTTATTGAATATAATATAACATTTTTTCCACACTAGTTATTTCAAATAAAACTCTAAGGTTTTTATTATATATATATTTGGAATTTGTATGTATTATAAGATATAATAAAACAAATACGATATTTTTATTTATTATTGAGTACTTTTATATGACTGTACAGAATAGTTGTATGAAAATGTTAATGTAGAATAATTGTAGAAATATAGAATGTATAACAAATAATTTGTTAGTAATTTAGTGAAGATAATTTTAAGTTTGGAAGAATATGTATTCAAAATTTTTAGGAGAAATATTTACTCACCTTAACCACTGCGTTACTATTTATGTCTAAAGAAAATAACAGTTATAAATTATAATATGTTGGCATTTTTTCGATTTACTATTAAATATCTAACATTATACTTTTTAAAACCTATTTTTAAAGTATATTTTGCCTATTAAAATATAACAATTTGTATAGAATTCTTCTAAGAAATAAACATTTAATAGAACTGACAAAACAACGGTGAATTTCTTTCATTTAAACAACCGCATAACAATTTATGAACTCCTTAATCCACTCCAGATGAAATACTCTCAAATATGATCCAAATCCAAAATATCTAGGAGTTACATTTGACTAATAATAATTGATCTTCAAAAAAAATACATAGAAAACAATTCGACCAAACTCAAAACTAAAAATAATATTGTACAAATACTGGCAGGAACATCCTAAGAAACGTCCACGTTCCCACTAACAATATTTTCTAATTTGACATTGGTTTTTTGACTGCAGAGCATGTCTCTCCCGTTTGACTAAACAACTCTCACTGTAATAATATCAACATCGAATAATTAATAATAGCATGTGCATAATTTCTGAAACAATAAAATCAACACCGCCGCAGTGACTTTTAGTCATAATATATTTTATTTTCATTCTCAAAAGGAATGAATTAAAAAAAAAATTATTTTTATTTTCAAAAAGCATGAAACAAAAAAAGAAAAAGATTAATGACATTCAGATGGGGTACTCATTATTTTTGGTATCTGAAAATACGAAATTTAAATCTCATGCCTGATATCCCGTTTAATCTTGAAATGTCTATTTGCGCGAACGGTTCGAAAACATGTGATAACAAATCGCCCGATAAGAAATTATTGCCTACTTGTTTCTTGTTATAACTTGCATTATTACGCAATACGCGTAACGCATGATAAATACATGGCCGGTAAATAAGAATAAGCCAAAATCGTCGAGTTTTTCTCACTAACAAGGCAATACGATTAAGATATACTGACTGAGTATGAATGTATGTAAATAAAAATATATATATAAAATAAATATATATATATATATATCAAAATGTATACTTAAATATACAATAAAAGCCAAAGAGTATTAAATAAAATAAAATAAAATAAGGTTGTTGTATAAATTATTTTATTACTACCGGTTTCGACAAAAAGTCATCATCAGGTAATTTAAAAAATACAACAACATGTATGTATTTTTTTTTTTTTTTTTTTTGTAATCTTATTGACACTAAGTGAAATAAAGTTGTCGAGTTATTTTGATCTTTCGAGTTGTGGACAGGCGCGAATCCGGGGGGTCATTGGGGTCATGACCTCCCCCAACAAACAACAAGATTAGGTCCTTTATGTTAACTTGAAAATTGATGTACGCATAAATAGCATTTTTAATTTTATTCACACAATATTTTTTTGCACTAAAAATGTTTAAAACAATGAATAATTTACATGTTGTCTAAATAATTAATATTTTGTTTTATACAACGCATATAATATACCGTATACCCTTAACCACAAATGTCGAGTTGCGTCCCGTGTGGAGAAAAGGGTCGAATTGCGTCCCGGTCATTAAATGGGATGGTTGAGTTGTGTCCCAGGCATTAAATGGGATGGTCGAGTTGTGTCCCGGTCATTAAATGTCAAATGATGGGTGACAAAAGTTCCCGTCACACACTTGATCCAGGCTTTGGACTGGCAGTATAATGGTATTAACAAATACTAGCGGGTTTAAAAAAACTGTGCTCTATAAAATAATTGACGACTAAAATTGAGACCTTGTCATGTTAAAAGATATCAATATAAAAATTTAATTTAAAAATTACTTTGAATGCAGTAAGTTAATGATCAAAATAATTGTCACGCACCGAAATAAATAAACACGTTTATAATATTCTTCTATTTTCTATATTGGTAAAAAATTTTTGGAAACTGTATGCATGTACTTTAATTGAAATATTACGCCATTTTTTGGTTCTCGTACAATTTTAGTATCATATTGAGTAATTACCGGGACGCAATTCGACCATAAATTTTAATGACCGGGACGCAACTCGACCATAAGAGTCATTAGCGAATGGTTACGGAACGCAATTCTCGGCCTCAGCCCCTTAAACTACATCGCCCACCTGTTCATAAAATCATAATTCCCATCTAATTTCTAAGAGTATTAAATATCGATTAAATATAAACTGATTGACGATAATATTGTTGGCGAGTCACGAGTAAATATAAAATATCAATTTATTGGCGTAAATGTTTGAATATTCGACAAGAAAATACGATTATTTTCAACCCGTTTTATACATTATACGTCTACACTTAACACGGCGACGGTCATAATCGTAATTACATTATTTAGGTTTATTATTATGATTATTAATTGATGATGTGTTTAAGTATCCCAGTCATATTATTTTTCAATCTATTTTGCTGTGAACGTCTGGACAGTGAATACATTGGTCGCCACTCGCCTTTTTTATACCTTTTAAAGACTTGCACGGGTCGGGCTAGCCCAGCCCTGCCCATTCGGGCCTTAGACTGGGACGGGCCTAAAAAATATTTACCGGGCTCGGGCCGGGCGGACTTTTCAAAATGGAAACATATTCAGGCCGGGTTATTTAATAATAATATTAAAAAAATACTCGAGCTGAGTTTTTCAAAACAATAAAATAGTCGGGTCGGGCCGGGCCTTGGATAATATTAAAAAAAATGGGGTGGTAAACACTGAGCGTGCCTCAGGGTGCCGAGAAAGTTAATCCGCCACTGAATCGAAATGAAAGAAAAATAACTGAGACAGTCAAAATCTAATAAGGAATCACATTCCAGTCCAGGTAACCAACTGAAACATCGTAATTAGATCACGCTCAATCGAATATGGTACGTACATGACACGGTCGTTGTGGTATAATGTTCGATAAATAAAAAAAATCGAATATAACCAGGCCTGTAAAAACTTTAAAATTATTTTATTATATTTTTTTATTATTTTTTATGAAAAATAATTAAGTTTTTGTTATATCCAAGTGTGTATTAATATTTTAGTTTTATTGATTTCAAATAGGTTACATTTTACTGAATAAATATGAATCGGATGGGCAGTTAAAAAGTTATATGGTTATTAGTTAAGTTAATTTAATTATTAAATAACTTTTTAAGTTATTTTTTTAAATTTTAAGTTAGTATTAATTCATTTTTATTTTTAACACTTTATTTAGGTACTTTTTACTTAAAGATTGTTTTACTGATTATTATGAAAGAAATGAATTAAGCGAAATAATTTTTTTTCTTCCAAAAATCGAACAGGAACCAAAATTGAACAAAATCGTGAAGCTAATAAAAAAAAAAATTTTTGTTTTCCCTGGGCGTCCAATGCATTATAATAGTTCGGTCTCTAGAGTATTGTAAATGATTTTGCATCCAACAAAACAAACAAAAAAATAAATGTTTTTTTACGAATTCAATAAAACTTAAAAATAATATTGTTTTTTTATGACGATTTAATTTAATTTTTAATAAAAAACCGAATTTCTTCCATTCGAGCAATATTTTTATTGCGAATATTCTATAAACGATTTAAATAAGGAAAAACGTGTTAATTTTTTACGGAATACACGTCACACCATAGTGTGTACGTTTTTGTTACAATAAGCGTTGAAAAATCCGGTTATTATCTACTTATTTAGAGAACAGGCCTTTCATTTTTAAAATCATTAGCTCATTTTTACTATTAATCCAGGCATATTGTAATTCGTAGACGTATACGAACATTTCACAAGCAAATAAACATATTTGATTTCGCTCTTAACTACGCTTAAAATAAGTTGTTTTAACTAATGTAAATATAACAACTAATGGCCTCTAATATAACGTCGTCCTGCTGCTTTCAATCGCAACAACCCGTTGTAAAACGTTAATATATAACGTAGCAAAATTAAAAAAAACGTTTGAACGATAAATCTCGTGGGCGATAAAATATTTTAATATTACCTAACGATTTATACAACACGTCAATACATTGAGTAAAGCCTTAAAGGCGTATACTATTATTACAATATTATATATTTTTATCTTTATTCGTAAACTGCAAAATGTTTATATGCAGTATACCATTCTATAATTGTTTCTCTTTTTTTTATTCTCATTATCTTTATTATACTATCATAATATGTTTTTTAATGCGTGACGGTATAAATTTTTGTAAATTAATTATTCATAGACAATAACACGACCTATACTTGAGTGTACGTGTGTATATCGAAAATAATATATATATTGTTATGGCGGTGTATCGGGATCCGACTGGTGTTGATTGTTACTTAATTAGTTATTATTTTTATATTATACTGTAAATCGTAATAATGTAATTAATTTATTTTTTTTTGTTTCTTTTGACTTAAAACATTCACTCTGGCGTAAAAATATCGATGTGTGTAATTTATGTAGGCGAGTACCTACCAAAAAAAACTATGCGGCCAATTATGTTTTATAATATAACCATTATATTGTAACATAATAATAATAATAATAATAATAATAATAATAATAATAATAATAATAATAATAATAATAATAATAATAATAATAATAAAAATAATAATAATAATAATAATAAAAATAATATAATAAAAATAATAATAATTAATAATAATAATAAAAATAATAATAATAAAAATAATATAATAATAATTAATAATAATAATAATAATAATAATAATAATAATAATAATAATAATAATAATGATGATATCATTGATAAACTCGCCAATGAATTCTCATCCGAATTTTAAAATATAAACATATATTATAACATGTAACTTTCTGTTGAAGCAATAAATTTGATTTATAGGATAACTACCTATATATTATATTAGTTATAGTAATAAATACGATACACCTATGTGTGTATTGTGTATATAGGTACTGGTACATTTGATAATAATTAGGTACTTATTTGTATACGACAGTTGAGAATACGATGACTCGAAATGTAGTCAAATTGATACGGAATTATCTTAAAAAATATATATATGTATATTTTAATTACTTCTATAGTAATCATAGTGAGTCGTAAATATAATTGCGTTGTATTTATTTTTACAGCATGATTACTTTTGGACAACATTTTGCTATATCATTAGCAGTAGCCGCTCAACAGCATAAAATTAAAAGTCAACCGGAATACCACCAAGATCATCAACATCAGCAAGAAACGGCACCGGGCGGTGTTAACATTCTGTTGGGAGGGTAATGATAATAATCGATAATAAAACATTATATTATACAAAAATACGCATTGACTCCGAACACGATATAAGTACGCAAGTATCAGACCTAATTTGAAATTTCTAAAATAATAATTTATACAAATAATAATTTACTGAAAATTACTAAAAAAAAAAAAAAAATTGTTCGCTATACAGTAAATATAGGATTGTATTTTTCGTTCTAAACATTTACACCTTATAATACATTATTTTTTTAATTTTTAAAAGTAACGTAAATAAAATAAATATTTGCCTTGACAATTAGAATTATAATAAATATCAACATTTTTGACATTGGAAATAATAAAAACTAGGTAAAAAAAAAAAAAGTTTACGTTTGAAAATATTGAAAATGAATATTGAAAAGTCTTTCAACTTATTCGGCCACAAAATGAAGACCTATGTTAATAGTTCGCCAATACAAGTATCACATTGATTTACTTTTATAAACTAATAATATTTTTTTATTTAAATACCTACCTTGAACTGTTTATACATTTTAATTATGTAAATTTATAATTATCATTTTAAATAAAATCTTTTTACTATAAATGTATAATAATTTACATATAGATTTGTTATTTTTATTTCAAATACCCATTAAATGTTTTAAGTGTGTCGTCATTTTTATGGATCTAAATTGAGGAGGTGTCGTCGTATAAAAATGGTTGAAAACCTGCACTGGTCTAAAGCATTAATATAAACTACCTAACTACCTAACCTAACTGTTAATGGTCATTATATACTTATATATGTAATGTATTTTCGTGTTTTAAGTATGTATACGTTTTTTTTTTTGATTTTTATAACTATAACATTATACACACGCGTTAAGCACACGATTTCAAAATGAAAATTTTATTAAAATATGCCATTGTTATTATATGAGAACAATGTTTGTTTATTTTTAATAAAAAATTTTAGCGATATAAATAAATGAATCCTATTCGCAGTAGTAATTTTTTTTATTATTCTTGTTTTTGTCCGGTGCCACTGCAAATATGCGGTATAATACGGTATACACGCACACACACACATCACACCCACAGCATTATTGATTGAATCTAACAACTTAAACGTAGTTTCTACGTCTCGCGTCAAATGTTTTATTACTGTAACCACGTCGTCGTTTTTTTTCCCCCAATTCCACGGCACGGATAAAAATGTAAAATGTTTTCGTGTAAACGCGTTCACGTCGTCTGCAGCGTACCTACCTACCGGCTATCTAATGCATGAAAAACGATCTCACGAAATGTCCCATCCGAGATTGAATTGAAAAATAAAAACACGTTCGGTATTATTGTTTGGTGCGCGCGAATTTCGCACAAATAATATTGTTTAAAATGTCTGGGAAAAATTAGGCGGACGATACAAATAATATTATAACGTACTGCGCGTATACGGAGTTTATAATAAAATTTTTATTAATAAGCTTTGGGAATATTCCTATTTTAAAAAAAACACCTATACTGCTTTTGCCGCAAATTGTAAAAACAAACACCTTCACTTTCGTAATAATTCTACATCGGAAATTAAAAAACAAATATAATTTATATAATGTATATACAATTATTAATGTATTATATTCCTCTAATGGGCAATACATTTCTTCATTAAATTCCGTACAAATATATACATACTCAAATGAATATTTTGGAACACGACAAAAATATTGCGATAAACTAATCTGTTGCTAAAACTTTCAGTTCTGCGATTTCCAATTTCATTTTGGCCGTAAGCACCTGGAATACGGTATTTTATTCTCTGACGTCAGAATTTTTCATATTCTAGTGTCTTCACGCGGCTGTGGATTTTGATTTAAAATTTGACATAATATGGGCTTCACACACGGCCACAATATTCATGACAGAACAAGACGTATGCACACTGTCACACGAACCGATCAAATGTTCCGATGAATTCGAATATTATTGGTGAATTTCTAAAATGTCGTTTTCACTTACTACACAATATGTACCTATATATTATAATTATGAATGTAATTGATTTATTTCCCAGAGCGAAAGGAAAATGCAAAATAATATTCTTCATTAAATTTGTAATATTAATACGTGTTCGTATTTTTTTTTAATGATAGAGTCATGATGAGTAGCATGGTATTGTTTATTTTATGGATGTGTTACTGTTGTCGATGGAAAGACAAGAAGTTTGATGCGACAACAAGTGCAGACCGACCACAGCCTTTTTGGATTGATGTGAATTCGAATGCCTATTACGAAGCACTACAATGGTCTTTACACCAAGTAATAAATACACTCATAAATAAAATTAATGTATTTAAAAATAATTGTAATTTATGTCTTAAACAAAAAAAATCAATTTATGACTTTAATGAAATAGTTTGTCACAATATTCTTAATAATATATTATTAGAACAACTTAACTGAATGAAATTGTTCAACTCATTTTATCAAGTTAATAAAAAAAGAAATATATATATTTAAAGTAAAGTTACTTATTAAAAAAAAAAAAATTAACACTTCAAGTACTTCAATTAAAATTAACTCTAATTTTCAACTTTTTCATTAATAGTTCAATAATGACTTTCAGAGTTTAGTACACAATGACTAATTTTGTTGTACCTAAACTATGAAAATGACTGTCTCGATTATGTTAGGCTAATCAAAATATACTAAATGAATAGTGGTAAAATGGGATGAAATGGTCCACAAGAATTAAACATTGTTTTATTTTAGGAATATTGTGAAATACCTGAAACGTATTGGTCACCGAGACCATACAGGAAACACCACCGAGATATGAAACATTAATTACACCGCCACCAGATTACGATGTTATAAGAGAGAATTACAAGAAAAAAAATATGACAGATATAACAGAAAAAAATAGAATGCACACTATTTGATTAAAATTTATATATATATATATATATATATATATATATACATTATACATACACCAAATTCATAACACTAGAAATTACAGGGAAGTAGACAATCATAACAAATCCGTTCATGTTTTATACAATTGTTCTTTATTTATTATCATTGTTTTTTTTCTTTTCTTTTTATATTTTTTGTAAAAATAAATAATTCATACTATTTATAATTATAAAATCAAAATTGATATTGTGTGTTTTAGTAATACAAAAAAAAAAAAAAAAAATGGCTTATGAACAAATTTTTTTCTGTATGTAAAATAATCATTTGTGACACACAATGTTAATCAAGCATTAGACGTGCTTCTTTTCCATTAATCATGCGTCTCATACCGTGTTTCAAGGCGAATTCACGCTTAATGTATGCAAAAAGTAAATCAGTGATCAGGAATATCTAAAAAAATACAATAAATGTTAAACCATAAGTAATAAAAATAATTGTTAAATTCTAATATTATATAATACTAACTGAATGAATAACCCTAAATAAAATTCTTAAATCAATACACATTGTTGTTTTTAAGAAGAAAAAAATCTATTTTACTTAATTTAATCAAATGCTAAATAGTAATAGTAGCTGAATTACAAATAAAAAAATAATATTTACAAATGATTCTAATGATTTTATATATATATTATTAAAAATGATCCTATAATTATAATTATAAATAAATTTTATTTATGAATATTTACAAATGATTCTATACCAAGTTACTCAATTCTAAAATGATTAATATTTTTAATAATTATACTTTTATGCGTTTTACAATCTTTGTTTTTATTTTGTATACGTGGTATAAAGATAAAGTGATCGATGTTTTCCATATAACTTTCATAATATTAAAACTATTATATTAATTTGTACTTTATAATTTTGGTTAGTGTTTATTTATGACAGAGTGCGTAAATGATTATAACTGAAATGATGAATAAAATGAAATTGTGAATAATAGATCACTCGTAGGAGTATTTGGTACAAACTCATGGAAAAAAATCGTTAAATTATTTAAATGGCACACTAAAAAACAGTAACCTTTAAATACAATTCTCCTTTCAGACAAAAAAAAAATGAATTATCGGGTGACATGGTGACACTCAAGAGGGTATTTGGAATAACTCTGTGAAAAAAATTGGAAAAACATTAAATAGTGTCATCACGAAATTGGAACATAAAAAATCCTATATTATTTTATACATATAAGGATCAACTGGTACAATGTAAAAGGAACTAAGTGACATTTCACAAATGGACAAGGTAGAACACAAACATATCAATGGTTATACTGATTTTTTTTACATTTCATTAACAAAAAATTCAACTTTAAGATTTATTGCCCATACCACAATTTATGTTAACTTTAAAGATGGGGCAAAATGACAATTTTAAGAAACAAATGACATTAGTGTAAAATTGATGATAAAAATGTATTGATTATAATTAATTTTCCTTACAATTTTTCAAGTTATTTGATAAGAGCTTGAAAATAACCAACTAAAATATTATTAAAATATCAAGAAGCCAAAAACAGACAAAACTAATTGAAATATATTTACCTATAAATAATACATATATAAATTTAAATGAACTTAACAAAATGTTCTAAAATTCAACAAAATGTATAGACATTATAAATTTAAAAAACAATAAGTTTTTTCATTCTACTAAAAATCATAAAAATGTTGCTTGGTAATTTTTTTCTTATAACATACTGCATAATACTTTATCACCACTGTAAACATGAAATTCTATTGAATTTAAATAAATATATAATCAAATATTAAATTTTACTTATAGTAATAAAACTATTGTTATCTCACTTTGGGAAGCTT
The DNA here is from genome assembly GCA_032441825.1 of Chaetogeoica ovagalla. NCBI lineage: Eukaryota > Metazoa > Arthropoda > Insecta > Hemiptera > Aphididae > Chaetogeoica > Chaetogeoica ovagalla. Next base: position 379,228 of record JAMBTI010000028.1, on the reverse strand, counting down.
TACATTAACCCTACAAGAATCAGCTTCTATTTGACATCGGGGCAAATGAAATCTTAAATTCTTACTTGAGTTGTAGCAAAAGCAAGAGTCACTCCAAAATAAAAATTTGCATTTGCTGATCGTGAATAAATCCATAAATGCCACACAGTAGGGGCGAAAACAGTACAACCCACAAAGAAACACGATACAATGAATGCTTGTTGCATGACTAAAAAAAAATTTAAAATCATATTCATAATTTTTCTTATAAATTAAATTTGGTTATGTTTACATACAAAAAAATAGGTGTCTATGAATAGGAAGTAGACTGAGGTAAAATCCAACATCTCCTATACTTGGATATGACTTAAATACAGCTGTCAATGCCAACAAACTAGTGGCCAACAGTAATGGGTCACGACGAAGGCGTATACTTAGTGGCACCACATATAAAACTGATGCGTTTAATTGAAAAGCACAAACAAATAGTGCACGAAAGTGTTCAAACATTTCAGTAAAAAAGTACCAAAACAAACCAATATTTGGTTTTAAATCGCGTACATTCAATCTGAAATAAAACATAATTACAAAGTGTTAATTCGTGTTTTATTCAAATTTAATACATACATGAAACCATATACAGAGTCAAGGAATGTCCATTCATTCATAATTATATAACACAAGTACAAGAAACCGCAGCTGATTACAACACAGGTTAGAAATGTGATTATGAAAGAACCAGACTTTTTCTTGAAGTCAGTCGATGCACAACTAATCATCAATGGTGCTACCAGACTAAATGTGTAGAACGTCGGTAATGATGCTAATACCAAGCTCAGACATCCTAAAAGTCTTAGGCCTATAACAAACATACACATACACCATTAGTATACCAGATTTTTTAGTAACTAAGTGTATGTAAATACTTATTTAAGTTTAATATAAACAAACACATAGTTTGATAATATAATTTTAAATATTGCTTACGTTTAACCATGGCATACAAACATAGTGCTAGAAACATATTGTTGAATACTGTAGTTGTTCTTGCTATACAACTAAATACAGTATATGGGTTGAGCATATAAACTGAACATACATAAACTGGATTTATGATTAAAAAGTCATCAGGTATTAATAATTTATCAAACTCTTTATTGTAGATATGTTTAGACTTTGCTTGCTGTTCAAGCTAAAAATATATGTATAAATACAAATTATTATGCATTGAAATAAAGTTATCAAAGATACATACCAAACCTTTAGTGTAAATCTTAGACGTATAATACAACACAAATGCAGTAAAGAGATCGCAAGCGATAAATACTAATGACACATAAAAATCAGAAATAGTTGATGTCAAGCGACTGAAAAATACAAGAGCCAATGGAGTCTCATGAAATAAGTCGCCATCATATGGATTGATATTCTCATTGTATAAAGCAACACCTTCTATAACTAAAAATAAAAAAATAAATTATTGAAAAAAGTAAATATGTATCAGCTGTAAAAACAACAATATCAAAAAAAAAAAATTTCAGAGAGTGAACTTCACGATAAAAATATAAAACAGTTATACAATAGGATCTCTAATCCAAACACAAGCTAATCTGAGACACAATAAACCAAAAGAACTCGAATGTAGGTCACGTATGACCATTAACTTTTTGAAATTTAATACAACACCAAACATAATATTAGTATATTATGTCCAAATTTTGAATTTGTCCGTAGACCCGTGTATTAATAATCATAAAAAAAATCATGACATACATGTGTATCATTCAGATTATATACGTTAATTACATTTGTCAATAGAAATTTTTAACAATTCTATGTATTGCATGTATTGTATATTAATAATTAATAATAGTATGTTATTGTATTGAATTGTATTATAATAACTGATATTTAAATTAATAAAAAAAATTAAATTTAAGTTTAAATTGCAAAAATATTAGTAATAACCAATAGGTAATCCGAATGACCATTTCTTCCAATTCCGTTCAGCTTAACAAGACCCTACTATATGTTTATGTTATATTATTTCTGTATGTTATTTAAAATCCAAGGTGTTTATATTTCAGAGATAAATTTGTTGGAAACATTAGAGAAATTAAAAACATTTTTAAATAATCTTAATTTTACAATAGATAAAACTCATTACGTAAAATAACAATTTGTTCAAATAATTCATTAACATTATCCACCTATGGTTGATTAGGTGATATCGATATGTATTGGTGAATAACTTATAACATTATTTAATTAACACAGTGTTTATCCAATTAGTCAATAATAATTCAAATTATCCTAAAACAAACATTCATTTCAAAAAAATCACACAATGGTATTATTTGTAAATTTATTCATAAGAAGAGAAAACTATGTGTTACGATTAGGCGAACAGTATACTCGAACCTCTTTTCCACGAGTTCAACGGTGTAGAGACTTCTACTCTGTCTGCGATGGATGTGCTGAAATCGCTCAAGCTTAGATATATCCGAACAACGATACCGACTGAATACACAAAAACTAGTAGTTTTTCCATAAATGACGGTCAATAAAACGCTCGGACCGAACGCTACGATGAAAAAAATTGAAATTCCAATTTGTTAGTAAGACGGCACATAATTATATTTATAGTTTCAATGCAGACAGTCGAACAGGCAAGTATCGAGTAAATACATTAAAAATAACGATAATTATTATAATTTGCACAATAGATATATTATTGTTATCATCGGTAATCGGGCGCGACCGAGCACCGCAAAGCAGTCGGCATCAAAATATTGAAAAAAAAAACATACACTAACCGATAAAGTAGATAAGAAACGAACATGCCAGAGCATTGATTAAAATACAATAGATAGCCCACGTAATGTTAGTATACAGCAGCGCTAAAATCGCAATAATGGGAGCCAGAATAGTAATAGTGTGGGAAATAAGCCAATAGATGGCGCTGACTGTATGACTAAATTCAGAATAAAGTTATTAATAATAACAATAAAAATAATAATAATAATAATAATATATTATTATTATTGTTTCTAGTTCCCATTATTGCGATTTTAACGTTTCACGGATAACTTAAAAAGTTTTCACCTATGATGTAATGTAATAAATAACCATCTCACTGTCATAGTATCATATACCTATTTGATCAATTACACACAATAAAAAGTTACTGCGAGTACTTATTATAAAAAAAACATTGCTATCCTTAGTATTATATACTTAGTGAACATGCGGGGCATAAAGAAATTAAAATGTATATTAGCATCTAATAATAATATAATGTATTAGGTAGATTGATTGGTATATAAAATAAATTTGTAATTTTGTTTTCGCAATTGTATTTTCTTGGAAAATTATTTGGTTATGATTTTCTTGAAATTTACTGATATTCTCAAAATCTTAAGTAATATATCTGCAAAACCCAATGTATAGACACGTGCAGCCGAACTTGCGCGACGAAAGAGTTATTCTACAAAAGACACTTTCCACGAAATTCGAATGGCGTGTGAAACGAAAAATATTGATATCTTTAGTATACCTAGTACACTATAACTAAAAGATTGAATACGTATTCATATAAAATACGAATTGAGAAGTGTTGAGTATAAGTATGATGACCACAGTGGCAACGTGTGCACATACAATTGTTCATATACTTACATTTAATTTTTTTTTTTCTAAAATATATTTTAAGTATTTACCTATTGAATAATATAATATGGCATCACAAAAAAGTGGAGTTAAATGTGTGTTTTTTAAATGTGAAAAATCCGCACTGAGTGACAATAATCTCAAATTATATAGATTTCCAAAAAAATTTAGATATATGTAATGAATGGATATTAAATACGGGTAGCTTATTACTTTTAAAAAAGTATTCAAATATTTAATCAATAAATATTTATATTTAAATAATATAAAAATTATTTTATTAAGTGTAAATACTCACTATCAATAATTCTTAGAGGAAATTGCATTAGAATTATTTTAGAGTTAAATTATCAATTATAAAATGTATAGAGGATGACGTTTAGTATAGAAACAATTGCATTGATGTTTTATTTACAATATTAATTATAAAATGTTGAAGTGATTTGAAGCATATAAAAAATAATTTTTATACCTTTGATAATAAGCTGAATAAAAAATTAAAAATATAAAATATTATTTGAATAGAAAATTATAAAATCTCAATGACTTTTTTTTTGAAATGTTGTCATTTATATATTTTATAAGAGGTATTGCAACTTTAAAATCTAAATGAATTTTGGTTTGTTATGCCTAGACATTGATTTTTGAACAAATACCTATTATGAATACACAACGATAAAAGATGTACTTGGGACTATTTTTAAAAATGTACTTAAATATTTTTCATTTGTTAGATTTGCATTTGTCCTTATTGTAAAATATTATTCTCCTTTTCAAAATTGGTAATAGATGTTTTAGCACTAATTTTAATGCAGACAAAAAAAAAATTTCTCCATATGCATTATGCCAGTACACAATTACCACAACAATATAGTTTTTACATCAAAATAAATACCTTAATTTTATACAGTATTTTTTCAAATCTCTTGTTTCTCTAGCAGCTATCATTTATCATTTACATAAAAATAAAATAAAATGTTTTTTCAAACATGAATATTGGATTATGCGATATAATAAAATTAAGTAATTAAAAAAAATAGTGTATGTAGTATAAATTATCAATACTAAGTAAAAAAAATATATATTTATTAAAAATATTGAAAACACAAGTAGATACCTAGCTTTACTGCACTAAATTAATACTGGTGTTACACTTACAAGTTACAAATTATATTTCACATACACTTAATAATAAATAAGTACATTAATATATTTCATAAATATCAGGTATAAAAACTAATTTAATATAAATTTGAATTATAAACAATATTTATTCATGAGACTATTTATAATACAAACTACAGGTTACATAACAAAAGTAGAAACATTTTCAATTTGTATGTCTATATAATTAAATACAATTTAATATAATTACTTATAACCTAACCTAACAATTTGATTGGACAGTGAAGCAACAGACCGCATTTAAGGTGCTGAAAACAAAATTTTTCTATTTCACACTGTAGCTTATACAGGTATATTATATAAGAATTAATCCTAATATCCATAATAATCAATGGTTCATAGGTCTTGATATTCCTAGAGTTTCAAAGATTTTCCCGTCTTCTAATTAGGCACAGCTTGCTTCTCCACAACACTTTTTTCAATCATTCTTTAAATTTATCTTCTCTATGCTGCTTACACCAAAAAGTGACAATTTATGACTTTAATCACATCGTTAACTCTCTTCTATCAGACACTTTCTTTTCGACATTTATCCCTTGTACATTACCAGAAGCGTGTCCAGACCTACATGGCTGGGGAGGCCAGTTATAAAATTAAAATTTTTTACTTACCACAGCGATTTATATTCTATATCTATATATGTGACATTTTGTTTTGTTGTATGGCAATTATATAGCACATGGAATTTTTTCACCCCGCAAAATTAAAGATTGTCTTAATCTTATAATTGGTTTCCTATACTATTACAATTAATAAATAAGGCCAATCAATTAATGTGCTACTTAGTTAATTTTATAAATATTTTATCAACTAAGCATCAACCTTCTCTACACATCTTATTACAGTTATTACACAAATTATATAAATATGTAAATTTTCACAGATTTTATGTTATCTGTGATATAATGTTTAACAAATTGATACTGAAAATTTTGAAACTAGTTACCACGACATAGATATGTATATTACTGTATAGTATTGATATCTGTGTATCACGATTATGTCTATATAATCGTGAATAAAATATTAAAACAAACTAATAGCCATTTAACATTTATAGTTTCAACCAGTGGTAGATTATAAGCCAATAGACCAAGAATTAAGTCACTGGGGAGGCCGGTGCCTGCCACCCCCGTAGACACGCCTATGCACATTACTTCTCTCCAGGTTCAAATCTCCTCCTTACCTCCCGGTCTCCTATTGTAATGTTTCCAATCAAAGTAAAATACGTACATAAATAATAATAATAATAATAATAATAATTAAAACAATACAATTTCTTTTTATAAAATCATAATGAATAAAAACCAAATACCATATATTAATGCAATAATGAAATTTTCTGATGAATATTGACTTATTATTATTTATGTCATCGGGGAAGAAAAAACACATATCTAGTCAATACGGTTAATATAGATATATTTCATGAACATTTAATAATAAATGATATTCAATGATAAACAAATCATCAATAATTAAATACAATATTATTCAAAATATATATAATTATATAGATATAAATATAGTTAGATAAAATAATAGGCATATTATTCAGGTATGATCATACTTATTTAATATATTATAACATTATGCGAAAAAAATGGACATAAGTTATTTTATAATTATAATTATAGTATATGTAGTACATATTTTATTTTAATAGGACAAAAACATTGCACACAATTAAAAACATTAATTTGATAGTAAAAATTAAAACAATGTGGAGATTTAGATTTATACATCTTCAGCTGGAAAAAATAAAAATAAAAAAAAAGATTCGGTAAATATTGTGTTTTAAATGACCTAATAAATGCACAGAAACTTAAATAAATATTTAATAACAAATAGTTTTAATTACATAAAAACTAACTTTGATAGAAATATAATTTGAACACATTAAAAGTTAAATATAATATATTGGTTAATTTCATTCAATTATATTAAAGCAGTGTCATACAACTACTAACATTTATTTGACATTTGAATTTCAAGGTTATGAACATTTAGATATATTTTTACTTTATATATTTAATAAACTAAAATCAATGAAAATAAAATTCTATATTAAAGAGTACCAATATAATTGATAATATTGATGCTAATAACAAATTTTGCTAGGATGGAACTATAGGGAAATTATTTCTTGATTTTTTTCAATAGGATATAAACGTAGTTCAGAAACAACCAAACATTTTGTTTAAAAACAAAAATCAATTTTTTTTAAATTCTTTATTGCATTTTGAAATTACCTTATGGTTCTCAAACCTTTACATCTAAAAAGAATATGACATTTTTATTATATATACGAAATTTTTTTACATTTCTAAGAATAAATAAAACAACTTTTTTAAAAGGATGGAGAAAGCTTATATAATTAGTAAATTTTAATTTTATTTTATTTTTCATTTTGATACTCATATTTAACTGAGATATTTTTAAGATAACATTTCTTTATAGATAATACTGCGTCAATTTTGAATCAAATAATTGTTGTAGCATTGAGGTATATAATAAATAACTTACTGCGTTAATATTTCTTTCTATATATTCAGTAACATAAGAAATAATTAAAAATTTGAAATTCAAAACGTGCAATTAATATAGAATTTTTACATTTCTATTTTTTACAAAAAGAAAAAGAAAAAAAATCACTGAAAGATATGAATTTAAAAACCCCAGAAAGTGCCTATATAATTATTAAATTTATACTTTTGGGAGGCATGGTAAGAGCCTGCACGTGGCGCCTCCTGCATAGTTTCTCTGTCTACAAAATAAGAGCAACTAACTAATCTTACCAACACCGGTGCGAAAATGCCAATACTCACCTCAAAACGGTTCTTCTCAGAACCAAACCCTGCTTGAACTATAGTATCGCAAAACATCGAGGGCTTCTCAGCGTATAAGGGGCAATTATTAGCCACTCTATGTGCTGAGAATTACTGTGATATACTATGCATATAGGAAACGCACCGGGACATGGCCAGCTCACGGCCAAAAATACCGGGAATGATACTGATTGGAGAGATACCTAATAAATAATACGGAAATGCAATTTTTTCAAAACCTGGACTGATAATAGAAAGTGCAGAACACTCAAATACCGGAAATATCGAAATAATCAGTATAGAGGATGCACGGTTACTTCAATATACAAACCACCAAACATTAATTTAGATTTCAAAAAACCAAAGAATTTCGATAATAGCCCCGCAAAGATAGTAATTGGGGACTTTAATAGCCATAGCTGTAGTTGGGGTTACTTAGATACAGATCTAAACGGGGAAAAAGTCGAAGAATGGGCTGAAGCTGAACTTCTGTTATTAATACACGATCCAAAACTTCCTAAGTCCTTCAATAACGGAAGATGGAAAAAAGGGTATAATCCGGACTTAATCTTCGTTAGCAGTAATATTAGTCAACAAAGTGTCAAGAATGTATGTATGTAACCCAATATCCAACACCCAACATAGAGTCATAAAACTCCAAATAGTTGCAGTAATTCGAGGTGAAACAGTACCATTCAAGAGAAGGTTTAACTACAAAAAAGCGAATTGGGGAAAATATGGGTTAGCTATCGATAGTGAAACTCAGAATCTTGAACCTACACTAGGAAACTATGAACATTTTGTAAAGATAGTGAACAAAATATCTAGACAACACATCCCAAGGAGTTGTAGGCAAAACTATATCCCAGGCTTAAATAAAGAAAGCAGTAAAACAAAAGCAAAATACGAAGAACTACTTAAACATAACCCTTTTAGCGAAAAGACGATTACAGAAGGCAAAAAACTAACCCAACTACTGCATGCCGAATTTGCTATGAGTGAAGTCTTAGTTTGTAGTTTTATCCTTTAGTTTTTTATTATGTCCTCAGCATGTTTCGATAATTCTCTTTATATTTCCAGCATGAATTTTTTTTGTTTTAGTGTCTTTATTACCTCATTGATATGAGGACAATGAAGTCATTTAGCATTTAGTAGCTCTTACAAAAAAAAAAAAAAAAAAAAAAAATTTTTAAATTGTATTTTGCTTTTTTCGAGTGTACCGACATACAGACTGTAAATACATATTACCATGTTCAATATTTATTCTTTCATAGTCTAAATCTTTGCAACTGTCTACCCGAAAATCGTCCGGTAAACGCCTCGGAGGGCGATGCAACCAATCCGTATTATTTAATCTTCTTGATTTAGTTATTTGCCCATATTGTAGAAATAGTATCTTTGATTCTCTTCGAGAATTTTAATTTGTTTAGTTAATTAGTTATCGTTTTTTTGTTTTGTCTTCGGATTATCCGGACTTACATTACCGTTCGAACCTTTCCATTGGGCGTCATTATTTTTACATATTTTGTTCAAATTTTCGTTCTGTTGGTGTATGGAGAGTAACCAAGAGAATATTAATTCCACTCACAACTTGCGTCAACGGTTATTGCAATCACAGCCACCGACCATGTCCCAAACTACTATGACCATTCCAACGACGACCACATCGACAGTGAGTACTGCGAAAACGGAGAACAAATCTAAATCGAGTCAATTGGAGAGAGATTCACTCTAGGAGATGATGCGTAGAATGCTGGGTGAACAAAAGGAATTACAGAAACAACAAAAAGACACCGCCTCAAACAGGAAACTGCTATTAATAAGATCCAAAAAAATCTAAATGACCACTTAGCACAATGTAATCTCCAGTGGACAACTACCAAAGAACGCATAGGGAAGTGTGAAGAAGAAAGCCTCAAATTGAAGGCCCAGACTGACGAACATCATAATATAATAAACACCCTCGTAAACCGATCAAGTCGTCTCGAAGATGAAATACGGATGATCCGAAGTGACATCGGTCTGATGAAAAAACAGCAAGAATCTGGTCCGACTGATCTGTCTCATGCTTTTAGCTCTGCCCCTATGTCGTCTACGTCAATTCCACTAAATGTATCTGCGAACTTGTCTACATCGATATGACAAGAACACAAGTCTATGCCCGGACCGACCACACTCACAAATTCTTTCAATCCCCTGAACACTACGTTTTTCGGTACACAAGAGCGTCTCTAAGATGCAGTCTCAGAATTTTCTGGAATTATTAAAAATCTTCACCCCGAAAAGTTCATAGGCCAATTAGACACTTATTTTATGAATGTACCCTTGTCTCCTGTGCAGCAGTTAATCTCGGCACAGCGTCGGTTAACTGGCGATGCATTAATCTGGTTTGAGTCATTGATGCCGCCTCCTGAAACGTATTTAGATTTTCGTGATATTTTCCGTCAACATTTCTGGTCGTCTGCCATACAACGAAAAGCAAGACATGATGTTTTCCGACTCTATCGGTAAAACCGACCTTATGGTTTGGCTAATCATGCGATGCAATGGATCTCCAATGCCAAATATTTATCGCCACCTATTGACCAAGTAGATTTGGTTTCCACCATTATTCAGCACTACCCAACGTCTTTGAGTATGGCTATTCGAGGACGTGGACCACAAACTACCAATGCACTTCTGTCAATACTTACTGAATTTGAAGAGTCTTCTTCCTTTTGTGACCAAGAACAACATCATGAAAATCGACCACGTCAACAATATCCAAACACGTCAACAAATAATCGCGGAGGGTCCTTTCATAACCGTCGTAATGGAAACTTTAGTGGTAACCGTTTTCCACCTCGTGGATCAACACCACCGTCTCCAACAACTGAACCTGTGAACCAATTAAATGTATCGGGAAACGAGGAGGTGCCTCACACATGACTGTAGCACGTGATGAGAGCACTAAGAAACCTTACTGCAGCACCCAGAATCACATTCCTTCTGAGGTTTTAAAATCTCTGTCAAGAGATGTACCTATCCCGGTGACACATCGACCAGAGGTCCATGTGAAAGTTTTCGATGTGTCAGTTAATGCATTGTTGGATTCTAGAGCATCAGTATCCGCAATTTCAGAAGACTTTTTACCATTATAAAGAATCATGCCCCTCATCCAAAGTCTTTGTCTACTTTACCAATCACGGGTACGACGATCTCCACAGCTCTTCGCGGGAGAAGTCGAAAAATCACCCGACAAACTCTGCTCCCGTTGAATATTTTAATCACGAAGCACCTGGAGTTTTTTTGGTAGTTCCTCACTTGGCCACTAGTATTATTCTCGGGGATGATTGGTTAACGTGTCATAGCGTCATACTCAATTACTTGGAGAAAAAAGTTGGATTTCCACGATTGCAACTATTGTGCCCTTTTCGAGAGGACAATGGTCAACTACCGTTAGTCCATATGAGTCATTTAAATGTCAGTAATACGGCTATCGACTGCACATTATTCGTAGTAGAGCAATGTTTTTCTGACATACGTCTTTTTGATCAGTATTTGAATTCAGATGTTACAATTCCTGATAGTCAAATACACTGTCTCAATAAACATAATACAGCGTCCTATCACGAAGAACAATTTAAAGAGAAAATCGACCTCGCTTATGGCATCACCAATGTACAACGCAATGAATTAGTCGACTTACTATCTGAGTTTAAGGACATATTTAATGATAGACCTGGAATCAACAAGTTATACACTTGTAAGTTCGATGTTACCGAGGATAAACCTTTTAAGGTCAAGCCATATCCTATACCATTTAGTCGACGCCCAGCAGTGACCGAGGAATTAAATCGGATATTAAATTGGGGTGTCATCGAACGATGTTCGTCTCCATACTCTAATCCAATTATATGTGTTGGAAAGTCTGATGGGTCTGTGAGACTCTGCCTCTATGTACGTCGGATAAACAGGATGATACTTCCCATGCGTGACTCATCACCTCCATTAGATGAATTACTCGCTCGTTTTGGGAGAAAGAAGTTTTTCTCCAGTTTTGATTTTACTGCAGGATATTGGCACGTAGCTCTACATCCAGATGTCAGGAAGTATACTGCGTTCATATATGAAGGACGGACTTACCAATTTTGTGTCGTCCCTTTCGGACTGAATATTTCTAACACTGCTTTCGGAAAAGCTTTGGAAGCGACTCTGAAAATTGTCGTTGAAGATCAAAAAGATATCACCGATGACCTATATATCTACGTCGATGATTTATTGGTATCATCTGTTTCATTTGAAGAACATATATCACGTCTAGAAACACTTTTTTTAAAAATTCGTATGTCTGGCATGACATTAAAGCTGTGAAAATGCATGTTTCTCCGACAAAAAATAGAATTTCTAGGACATATCGTCACCCCACTCGGGATATCCATCAATCCAAGTAAACTTACTGCTATTCGAGATTTCCCTGAGCCACGGAATAAGAAGGACTTGCAGTCATTCATTGGTTTTGTAAATTTCTATCGAAAATTCGCCAACCACCATGCATCCTCTATCGATCCTTTAATTCAATTGATTAAGAAATCAACTCCGTGGAAGTTTGATTCTGAAGAACTAAAATCATTCCAACTGGTAAAGGAGTCATTTACCGAAAACTATTTGTGTCACCCACAGTTAGATCGGCGGTTTTACTTACAGACCGACGCAAGCAAGACTGGCCTTGGCACAGAACTTTTCTAGTTAAGTGATACAAATGATCGCCTCACGATTGCTTTTGCCAGCCGGACTTTGAACTCTGCGGAAAAAAACTATTCTGTGACAGAACTGGAATTACTATCCATTGTTTTCGCCTGTGATAAGTTCCGTGTATATATTCTTGGTTATCCCATTACTGTCTTAAGTGATCATCAAGCATTGACATTTCTATTCACCTGTCGACTTCGAAATTCCCGTTTAACTCGATGGACATTAACTCTCCAAGAGTTCAACTTACAAGTAGAATATATTCCCGGAACCGAAAACGTGGTAGATGCTCTTTCGTGCAACCCAGTCGGAAGTAATGTAGACAGTGTCACTACTTCTAACCTGTCGCCGTGTATACTAAAAACTACGCCAAAGACTGTCATCCTTGATTATCAACGGCAGTTAAAAGTATTTGAATCCGTTATCAAATCACAATCTACTGATGAAAATTTGAAAAATATTATGGAATTGATCAATGAAGTATCCCATGGCGACTCTTCAATATATCTACATTACTGCATATTCGAGGGTGTTTTATTTTATCGTCGTAGTGTCCAAAGCGATCAATGGTTAGTCTGTGTTCCTTGTGAACGAATTGATACACTTATTATGGGAGTACGATACCATTTTGGTCATGTTGGACCGAAAAAGTGTATCCTAGTAATACGAGATTTCTGTTCTTTTAAATGTTTTCAAAAAAGTGTCCGCACGATCATACGGACTTGCGATATTTGTCAACGAGCAAAAATCTCTACACAACGAGTCAAAGGTGAAATGAAATCCGTCCTTGCAGAGGTCCCACTTGGTCGAATATTAGTCGATTTATACGAACCTCTCCCACTTGGATGGAATGGAGTCAGGTACATTTTCGTAGTTTTGGATAATTTCTCCCGGTTTGTTCGACTTTATCCAATTAAGAAAGCAACTGCGGTGTCCGTGACCAATAGGATAGTAAATGACTACATCGCAACTTATGGGGTACCCCGCTGTATTGTCTCTGACCATGGTAGACAGTTCTCTAGTAAGGTTTGGCAATCTCGTTTGTCAGAGGCTGGAGTTCCACTCTCGATGACCTCAGTATATCACTCGCAATCCAATCCGGCAGAAAGAGTCATGAAGGAACTCGGACGCATGTTTCGCACGTATTGCCACCAAGAACATACTGAATGGCCCCGGTACATTACATACATCGAATGGGTGTTAAACAACACCGTCCATGAGGCGACTGGGTGGACGCCACAAGAGTTGTTTTTGTCCATTGAGCAATACAATCCATTTAGTCCCGTAGTAAATTTCCTTCCGCGGGTCCCATTGGAACAAAATACCAAATTCACTATGGCCCAAGAAGTCCAGTTGAGTTTGTCTGAAAAACGGAGACTCCGACACGATAGTAAAGATCGTGCTACGTCTTTTGACAATGGGGAACTAGTACTAGTACGAACCCATTCTTTAAGTTCTGCGGTGGATCAAGTGATTCATAAGTTCTTTTTGTTGTATAATGGACCATACAAAGTGGTCGCATGCCCAGCTCAGAATGTATACACAATCGCGGACATTGACATCTTGCGTGTCATTGGAAGCTATAATGTGATACATCTACGTCGCTATATCATCTACCCATCCGGAATCCTCTTCAACAAGCTGAAGCAGTTGCTGTGTCACAAGTACCACCGTGGAAAAATAAATCTTAATGTATTTAGTTATAAGTCTAGTTTAGTGACTGCTTGTATGTATATTTTCGCATGATTTTTAAATATTAATTTTTTTTTCTCTCTGTTTCCGTAATTTTCCTATTCAACAAATTTGTACCCACATATTAAATCTCTCTTTTTTGTGTAGAAACCTCTCTTTTTATAAAATTTTCGATTTCTACAGGGGGGTTTCTGTAACGATCAAATTAATAAGAGCTAAGTCGCTATCGACCCCGATACATGTAATCGCAAGAGGCCGTGTAGTGCTGCCGGCCAACGATTATTATAATTATTCGTTTATATTTTAGTTTCAGTTGTTGTAAGTGTAGGAAAAGCGCAACACCTCGGTCTTTCGTAATTTTCTTTATATTAATTTTATTTTAACTATTGTAAAATAAAAAAGAATGAAATAATTCTCTTGTATTTCGTCCTCCGGGCGAAAATCGCCTATGGCGATCTTCGGTGGATGGATGGTGTTCGAGCTTCAGCGCGAACACAGGGTAATATGCATTATTATATATAATTATTTTTAAATATAAGATTTGTGTGGCCGGTATATAGTGTATATAGTTGAGACGATCCGCTACCTCCCGGTCGGATCGCTCGGTGGCGAGTTCCATGTTTTATTCCCTTTTTTATTTTTTCTTTAGGGTCGCCAACCGGTGGTGTGGTCATGAGACACACAGCATACACCGGATTTTATGATAAACTGGAAAGGATAGTACACTGTACTAAATAAATAACAACGAGGTTAATTAAGAATATTATTAATAATTTATTGAAGTTATTTCGGAGAAAAGCTCGACGCATAAAAACTCCAGAAGAGAGAGAAAGAAAAGAAATAAAGAAAACATATATATATATATACATATATACATACTCACAAAAAAAAAACAAAAAATCACATTACACGTGAACGAAAAAAAAATGTACCTTAAACAAAAAAAAACTTACCCACCACCGTTGCTACTACACCCGTCGACGCCCACCGCCGCGGGGATGTGATAAAAAAACTACTCTATGCCTATGTCCATACAAATAATAGGAATAAAAAAAAAATTATTATAAAATTGTTGATATCCTCGAGTACCCACAGGCAACAACAACAAGAGCGAGTCCGAGAGTTAATGATTTACAAAAACGAAAAATAATAATATTAATAATAATAATAATAATAATAATAATAATAATAATAATAATAATAATAATAATAATAATAATAATAATAATAACAATAATAGTAAGAATAATAAGACCGATACATTAAAATTTAACTGATAATGAACATCACCGACCGGTGTCAGCAGAGGTGGACACGCAGTTATCGCCGGCTTCCCATAATCATGGCACGGTGCAGGCTTCGGTTTTATGAATAAATCTTATTTGCCCGTTTGGACGTTACAGAAAACCCCCCCATAGAAATGAATCACATTTGCGATTCCTTTCTATGTTAGACACGAGGACAAACAAAAGAAAATTATATGATGTAATAATTCATTATAACAAAATCAAAACCGAAGATACAATCAATGAAGGACAAAATATATATAGATATATGTGCGTCAACTATGAAATCTATTCCTTGGAATTTAGGATACTGCCACAGCCTCAGCTTATTGCAAAGGATTAGAAGCTGTGGTGTAATATTGACGAAAATGAATAACATTATATGTCCCCTGAACATGTTGAGTGTCCGTATCAGCAACAGTGTATACGTTTGTATTTTTTTTTACGATAACATAGGGACCTTCGTAGAGGAGAAAAAAATTACTAATTGTACGATCTACGGCAGAACTCAGACGATGTGTTCTTACAAGGACCAACATCCCTATAGTAAATTCGGTAAACGGTCCTTGGCGGTCATGACGTTGTTTCCGACGTTCGGCATGAGACAACTGTACTTCACGAGCTAGAATAAATTTCGTCTTTTGCTCTACGGGTACTTGCAAAGGGTATGATATCACCTTACTGAACGGATTATACTTGTCGACTGCAGAAAACAGCTCTTGAGGTGTATATCCAGTCGCTTCATGGACTGTGTTGTTTAATACCCACTCAATATAGTTAATATATCGGGGCCATTTAGTATGTTGATCATGGCAATAAGTACGAAACATACGGCCCAATTCTCGCATTACCTTTTCAGCCGGATTTGATTGTGGGTGATAGACAGAAATAGTGGTAGGCGGTACCCCAAGTGAAGACAGAGAACGTTGCCATACTTTACTCACAAATTGAACTCCGTGATCCGACACAACACACCGAGGTACCCCATATGTACCAATATAGTCACTGACCATACGATTGGTGACAGTAACAGCAGTAGCCTTCTTGATAGGATACAATCGAACGAAACGAGAAAAATTGTCTAAAACGACAAAAATATATCTAACTTGATTCCAACCAAGAGGCAGAGGACCATAAATATCGACCAGTAACCTTCCTAGTGGAACGTTAGCTAGGACAGGTTTTAGTTCCCCTTCCGTACGAGTAGTGGACACTTTGGCCCTTTGACACACATCGCATTGTCGAACCAACAATCGAACACGACTATATAATTTTTTAAAATAACAAAAATCACGAATAGACAATATACATTTTTTCGGTCCCACATGACCAAAATGACAATGAACATTAACGATTAATTCATCTACACGTTTTGACGGAACACAGACTAACCACTGACTAGTTGTCGGATGTCGACGGTAGAACAACACATTTTCAAAAATACAATAATGGGATAACCACGGGGAATCCAGATTGGATTTGACACTGTCAATTATTTGAGACAAGTTAATATCTTCTCGTTGAGATAACAAAATTGATGAAAACGTTTTAAGATGTAGCTGGTACTGTGAGAGCACAGCCTTGGAAATAATTCCCATAATACTAGGTAAATTACTTAGAGGATCCCCTTCTTCATCTCTCCCTACAGGATTCCTTGACAGCGCATCTACAACATTTTCGATTCCTGGTATATACTTAATTTGTAGGTCAAACTCTTGCAAGAGTAACGTCCATCGGGTTAACCGAGAATTTCGAAGACGACATTGAAACAAAAATGTGAGTGCTTGGTGGTCGGTTAATGCATAAACTGGATATCCAAGTATAAAGACACGGAATTTTCCGCAAGCAAAAACGATTGAAAGTAATTCTAACTCTGTAATTGAATAATTCTTCTCCGCAGCGTTCAATGTCTTACTAGCAAAAGCAATTGTATGTCGTTCACCATCATTAGAGAGTTGAAACAACTCTGCGCCAAGCCCTAATTTGCTGGCATCGGTTTGCAAATAAAACGGGCGATCAAAACATGGATGGCATAGATATACTTTGGTGAATGATTTCTTAACATTTTCAAACATTTCTAACTCCGCTTTACCAAAACGCCACTTCTCACCCTTTTTTATAATATCAATAAGAGGAGAAATAATGGAGGCATGGTTACACGCAAATTTTCTATAAAAATTTACAAATCCGACAAATGATTGTAGTTCCTTCTTACTCCGAGGTTGTGGAAATTCGTGGATTGCACGTAATTTTTCAGGATCCATCGATAGACCAAACGGACTAATAATATGCCCAAGGAACTTGATTTTTTGATGTAGGAACTCACATTTTGCTAATTTTAACGTCATTCCAGACATTCGTATTTTAGTGAACAATATCCTAAGTTGTAATAAATGCATTGGGAAAGTGGTAGTTGAAATTAAGAGGTCATCGACATAGATATGAAGATCCTTCATCTGGTCATCTTGTTCTTCAGAGACTTGGATATTTAGAACAGATTCAAGTGCGTGGCCAAACGTAGTATTAGATATAATTATTTAAGCCAAACGACACAACACAGAAATGATACGTTTTTCCATTGTAAACAAAAGCGGTATATTTTCTCACAGTAGGATGTAGCGGAACTTGCCAGTACCCGGCCGTGAAATCGAGACTCGAAAACATTTTCTTTCCTCCAAAACACAACAATAATTCATCAAGTGGAGGGGACGAGTCACGCATCGGTAAAATAAGTTGATTTATACTACAAGCATCTAAACGAAGACGTACAGAACCATCAGATTTCCCTACACAAATAATCGGATTAGAATACAGAGATGAACTTCGTTCAATAACCCCCCATTTCAATATACGATCTAACTCCTTTTCGACTGCAGGTCGACGACTAAAAGGTATCGGGTACGGTTTAATTTTGAATGGAACGTTTTCCGTGACATCAAACGAGCAGGTATATACATTACTTAGTCCAGGACAATCACTAAAAATATCATGGAATTCTGCGAGAAGATTAACAAGTTAATCACTACAATCTTTATCGATACTTGTTATATGAGCGAGATGCTCTTTAAATTGTTTTTTCGAGACCGTTGTTTTTGTAGACTCTTCGGTAAGACATCGGATAAATAAATCAGTAGAATGTTTTAATATAGAGAATTTGTCGTATGATATAATGCTCTAAAAGCAATGTTCGAGTACAGTGGAGAGTAGAGACTCAGAAGTAAAACTGACATTGAGATGGGTATTCTAACTGGAAGAAAATTTTTCTTTATCGACTAAAAATGGACACGACATTTTCCAACGAGGAAACTCAATTTCCTTAGTGAGATAATTTATGATGACTCCATGTTGAGTCAACCAATCGTCACCAAGAATCAAAGAAGTAGTTAAATGGGGAACGACCAAGAAAACGCCAGGAGCTTCGTTACCATACAATTCGATCGGTATAAGGACTTGATGTGTGATCTTTCGACTTCTACTACGCACAGCAGTTGAAATAGTGACACCAGTCACAGTTAATATAGACAATGATTTTGGTGTAGGTGCTATTTTTTTAGTTCCGAGAAAAAATCTTCAGATATTGCCGAAATAGAAGCTCCTGAATCAAGAAGTGCTGGGCTTGAAGTGGTAAATATATGAACGGTTACTTCTGGACGATGAGACACATGGACTGATAAATCAGAATTAATTGAGAACGATGGGGTGCAGGATACTAGAGTTCGGCACTCGCCACGTTCTGCAATCACGTGCGAGGGCCTTGATCGTTTCCCAGAACATTCAAATCGTGTGTCGCTTTGGGAACACGATTGACAGGCTGAACTGGGTGTGGAGGGAAACGGTTATTTCCAATCTGGTCACGAAGATTGTTTTGTCCAGAATTCCGATTATTGGACTGATTGTTATAAGCAGATGGACGTGGCCGATGATCATTCCGAGGGTTCTCATAAAACGACGTAGATTCCTTAAATTCAGTGAGAATCGATAACAACTCATTTGTAGTGCGTGGACGCGTAGCACGAATTGCCATACTAAGAGATGTCGGATAATGCTGGATAATAATTGATACCAGATCAGCTTGGTCGATCGGTGGTGATAAATACTTTGCGCTAGAGATCCACAGCATGGCAAGGGCTGCCAATCCATTTGGCCTATCATAGCGGTATGGTCGCAAAAAATAATGGTAACAAATTCCTACATATTCAACAGTGATTATATATTTATATGTATATATATTAGGGACAAAATATATTTTGGGTAATTTTATTAATTAATATACTGTAACAAGAAACTGTATTATAGTTTAATGTTTATCATACTAATGAAGATTGCCAACAATTTTGAAAGAAAATACTATTATATTTTCTACAACTAGAGCGTATTATATATCAATCATAAAGTTCATTTTATAATTCTTAAAAAACCGATCAAAGATACTAAATGTATTTTATATTTGTGGTGACAAATACGATTTGAAATCAATAAATTATTCACATATGCTTTGCTTTTATTCTATTTAAATTATATTAAAATAGGTTATTATTTTTTAAATAAGTATTAAAAATCTGAAATTTAATATCAAGAATATTTTAACTTTATAAAGTGTATAATTGTATAAGTGTAATAAATAAATGAATTCATTAGGAAATATACTTAAAATTTACCATTGGTAATGCTTATTTTATCAGCGAATACTTGTTTATAATTATTAACTCTGTTAAAATTATAGGTATTTAGTATTTTTAATTTAAATTTAGAATGTTACTTACACACAGCTGTATATGTAATTCGAAGAATTAAATAAAATAAATGTATTATATTACTAAAGGGACAACTTACGACTTATTTTAAAAAACAAGGAAAAACAAAATACAATTTTTATTTTGCATATCATTGACAAATATATTTAGAATCACTAATAATAGATAATAATTGAAATAAAAAACAATTAAAACAAACAGGAGAACATATTGTGTAATAATTACATTTTGAAATGTGAGACGTTTTTAAAATTGTAATATATTAATTAATAAACAATTTCTTTGGTTTTGTTTCA
The DNA here is from genome assembly GCA_032441825.1 of Chaetogeoica ovagalla. Classification (NCBI taxonomy): domain Eukaryota; kingdom Metazoa; phylum Arthropoda; class Insecta; order Hemiptera; family Aphididae; genus Chaetogeoica; species Chaetogeoica ovagalla. The sequence continues at coordinate 358,808 of JAMBTI010000028.1, read as the reverse complement.
TTAAAATAATATTAGTGTTAAAACCTACATAATTAATGTTGTATTTGTTATTAATATTTAGTCTAAAGAATTTAGGAAATTTTTTAAGGTATTTTATTTATACATGAAATCATTTTGATAAGTTTAATATTAAACAACAACTTTGAGAGTGCCAATAGAATTAATATAATAAGAATATTAGAGTATTTTTTATTATTCGAAGTGAAATTACATCAAATTTTTAATTGATTTTATAGTATTTAAAAAAGATGGACCGAAAATAAAATTTTTTTTATGTTTTTAGAGACAATTCTCAAATGAAAACTTTAATGTTATAGTATATGCCATGGTTTGAAATATGTCTTTGACCAATGTAACGTTAAAAGGTAAATAAGTTCAATTGAAATTGATAAAACTATGGATTTATTTGTTTTATATTGTTTCAATTTACTAATAGTTGGTTTTAAAATGAATTTATAATTTTTGATAAATCTGACCCAAAAATTTAAAATATTTAGTGATAACTATCATTTAAAAACTTTAAAATATTTACTTTTACCAAGTATAATTACATTAATATAGAAGTGTTTATTTTTCTTATTTATTTGACATCTAAATTTCGAGACTAATTTGTATTGATTTTGTTTTGTTGTTATGTATATTTAAAATATCTAATTTTCCTTAGAGAATGCTTATTTTATACGCGAAAATTAATTTGTAAATAATACGAAGAAAAAATATATAAATAGGTTAAATTTCTAACTGAGCAGTATACAAAAAATTATAATCTAAAAATAAAAGTGATAAACAAATTTTCAATGTGCCAATGAATATTGAATAAGAAATGAATTACAGACTACGGATAATAATTAACATTTTTAACTTTTAAAGAAAAACATTGAATCACATTATTAGTTAAACAAAAATAATGGTTTCATTTAACTGAAATTATATTATTATAGAATCATACATATATAATAGTGATTGTATATATATTATGGGCAAAATATATATTGTGTATATATTTCATTAATATGACGTAACATAAAATTCTTGGAAAAATATAATGTTTGAAGTACCCTTTAAAAATGACAATAAAATTACTAGAATATATTATTATATTATTTCCTATAATTTTTGTGTAATTTATATCAATTGTCTAGAAAACATATTTTATATTGATCATTGAAATGCATATTTTATTAGCAAATTTATGATTATGATTTAGTGACATTGACAAAATGCAATGAATTTTAGATTTTCTATGGTCTCAAAATTATGGAAGGACTTCTACAAAGAAACGTAAAAAAATTGAAATTTATCTTAATAACTATAACTCGAAAACTTATACATTATATATATATATATATTCATTAGTTTTATACCAGTTTAATTAATTTGTAATAAAAATATTAATTTCAACATTTATTTGACATCTGAATTTTGATGACAAAATTTATTGATCTAGTTAATTTTCTTATATATAATTAACGTATAAATTCATTTGAAAGAAATATTCATATATACTCTTGAGAATGTTTTTTTTATTAGCAATATTACATTTATAAATTGCTAATAACGTTGTTATACAGCTATGTATTAATATTTTAATTGAATTGCAGTTTAAAATGGAACTTACGTTGTGCTGTGTGTTAGATAAAGATAAATAAATAAATAAATAAGAAAACAAGATTCCCCTATGGAGAACATACAAATATTTATAAACACAAGGGGAATTGGAGAACTATTTTTCATTGCCTGTTTAATTTCCGAATAAATTGAAGATGGCATATAAGAGACTAATTAAAAATAGAAGGATTCTAGCACCCACAAATAAAATGATTTTTAGAGATAACTATCATTTGAAAACTCAAATTACAGTTTTAAATCCTATAATGCTATACATGTATGTTTAAATTATAATTCTATTAAATAAAATATTTTAAACTGACTTTAATTGAATGGTCATTATATTTGCAATTATATATATATATATATATATATATATATATATAAATATATTAATTATTAAACATGATATAAAGGGATGTGTTGAAATTTTAGTTTAGTATGAAACTTACGTCTTTCTGTATATTTAATAGGATAAAATTAAAAGTTAATAAATTTTTTACATTTCCAAACGGATAATTTACAACTTAAAATAATCGACAAGGAAAAGTAATTAATTTTCATTCAGCAAATAAGTACTTAACATATCTGTTCACGTCGTATGATAATACGCACATTCAATAAAAATAAAAATGTAATATTTAAATATTAATAACATTCTTAACAACACATATGGTCGTGTTAACTGTCCAGTCGTTGATCTGGCTAAATAGGGTTAAAGATAGGCACTAAATTATAATTTATTATTATTGTTATTATTATTATTATTATTATTATTATTATTATTATTGTTATTATTATTATTATTATTATTATTATTATTATTATTATTATTATTATTATTATTATAATTATTATTGTCTCTGTCTCGTCGTGGTGTTCGCTCGTCGTGGTCGTAATATTTTTTTTATAAATTTTATATTTATAAAATGTTAAAAATGCTGTTATATTGAAATGTATTTAAATCATGTTTCGGTTTTAGATTTATCCGAAACTTACTTTTAACTGTGTGTTAAATACGAAAAATAAAAAAAATAAATATGAAAACAAAATTTGTATATGGAGACCAAACAAAAAGTTATAAACTAAAGGAATTAAGGAAACTCTTTTTCATTACCTGTAAAAACACCGAATAAATTGAAGATCTCAATAAGAGATTAATTAAACATATAAAGAATATGGCATTCAAAGAAAAAAAATTATTTTTATTGATAACAATCATTTGAAAACTTTTAATTTCAATTTTTTATCCTGTATTATAATATAAGTACATTGAAAATATAAATCTAGTAGATATAATAATTTAAAATGACATTAAAAGAATGCTAATTGTTATTATTAATTCCATATATATAAATAATTAAACGTGATATGAATTGATGTATTGAAAGTTTCTTTAGTATTTGATTGGGTGATACTTACAGGGCACTGTATATTCAGTACAACAAAAAATAAAAATTCATATATATTTATATATATATATATATATATATATATATATAAATTAATATATATTTATATATTAAATACCTTATCGGACAATTTACAACATATATTAATCGACAAGGAATAATGAAGAATATTTTATTGTGTGTTTGGGTAACGAATACATTAAAAACCACAAATATGAGATAATAATTAGTTTGTATAACAATTAAACAAAATATATAAAAACACATTAATTGTTAAATACAATTATTGGTTTCTTTTAATTCAAATTATATTTTATTAAATAGCATTCCTTAGAGAATGCTTATTTTATACGCGAAAATTAATTTGTAAATAATACGAAGAAAAAATATATAAATAGGTTAAATTTCTAACTGAGCAGTATACAAAAAATTATAATCTAAAAATAAAAGTGATAAACAAATTTTCAATGTGCCAATGAATATTGAATAAGAAATGAATTACAGACTACGGATAATAATTAACATTTTTAACTTTTAAAGAAAAACATTGAATCACATTATTAGTTAAACAAAAATAATGGTTTCATTTAACTGAAATTATATTATTATAGAATCATACATATATAATAGTGATTGTATATATATTATGGGCAAAATATATTTGTGTATATATTTCATTGATATGACGTAACATAAAATTCTTGGAAAAATATAATGTTTGAAGTACCCTTTAAAAATGACAATAAAATTACTAGAATATATTATTATATTATTTCCTATAATTTTTGTGTAATTTATATCAATTGTCTAGAAAACATATTTTATATTGATCATTGAAATGCATATTTTATTAGCAAATTTATGATTATGATTTAGTGACATTGACAAAATGCAATGAATTTTAGATTTTCTATGGTCTCAAAATTATGGAAGGACTTCTACAAAGAAACGTAAAAAAATTGAAATTTATCTTAATAACTATAACTCGAAAACGTATACATTATATATATATATTCTTTAGTTTTATACCAGTTTAATTAATTTGTAATAAAAATATTAATTTCAACATTTATTTGACATCTGAATTTTGATGACAAAATTTATTGATCTAGTTAATTTTCTTATATATAATTAACGTATAAATTCATTTGAAAGAAATATTCATATATACTCTTGAGAATGTTTTTTTTATTAGCAATATTACATTTATAAATTGCTAATAACGTTGTTATACAGCTATGTATTAATATTTTAATTGAATTGCAGTTTAAAATGGAACTTACGTTGTGCTGTGTTTTAGATAAAGATAAATAAATAAATAAATAAGAAAACAAGATTCCCCTATGGAGAACATACAAATATTTATAAACACAAGGGGAATTGGAGAACTATTCTTCATTGCCTGTGAATTGACGAATAAATTGAAGACCGCAAATAATAGATTAATTAAAGGTAAAAGGATTCTGGCACACCCACAAACAAAATCACTATTAGTAATAACTATCGTTTGAATACTCCTAATTTCATTTTTTTATCCTGTATCATTGTATAAATAAAGCATATTATGTTTGACGTACCCTTAAAAATGAAAGAAATATTACTAGAATATATCACTATATTATTTTCTATAAATTTTGTGTAATTTATGTCAATTTTCTGAAAACATATTTTATATGGACTGTTGAAAATGTCTATTTTATTAGCAAATTTGTGTTTATACGTTAGTGACATTGTCACAAGACAATGCATTTAAATATCTTCATAATTTTTGTTTTTATATTGTTGCAAAATAAAATTATGGTAAATAAGTTTATATTTATCTTAATAACAATCAGTTGGAGACTACTAAATTAATGTATATTCTTTGGTTTATTCCATTTCATTACTTTATAATAAAAAAAATAATTTCAATATTTATTTGACATCTGAATTAAGATGACAATACTTATTAATTTTGTTATATATAATTACCATATAATTTCATTTAAAAAAATTTTTAAACTAGTTTCTTGAGAATGCTACTTTTCTTAGCAATTTTTTATTTATAAATTGTTAAAATTCTTCTTATATTGTTATGTATTAAAATGTTGTTTGAATTTTAATATTAGATGGAATATACGTTGTGCTGTGTGTTAAATACGAAAAAAAAAAAAATAAATATGAAAACAAAATATGTATATGGAGACCAAACAAAAAGTTATAAACTAAAAGAATTAAGGAAAACTATTTTTCATTGCCTGTAAAAACACCGAATAAATTAAAAATCTCAATAAGAGATTAGTTAAACCTAAAAGGAATCTGGCATTCAAAGAAAAAAAATTATTTTTATTGATAACAATCATTTGAAAACTTTTAATTTCAATTTTTTATCCTGTATTATAATATAAGTACATTGAAAATATAAATCTAGTAGATATCGACAAGGAATAATGAAGAATATTTTATTGTGTGTTTGGGTAACGAATACATTAAAAACCACAAATATGAGATAATAATTAGTTTGTATAACAATTAAACAAAATATATAAAAACACATTAATTGTTAAATACAATTATTGGTTTCCTTAATTCAAATTATATTATTACAAATTCCTACATATTCAACAGTGATTATATATAAATATTAGGGACAAAATATATTTTGGGTAATTTTTTTAATTAATATACTGTAACAAGAAACTGTACTATAGTTTAATATTTGTAATACCCATGAAGATTGCCAACAATGTTGAAAGAAAATACTATTATATTTTCTACAACTTTAGCGTATTATATATCAATCATAAAGTTCATTTTATAATTCTTAAAAAACCGATCAAAGATACTAAATGTATTTTATATTTGTGGTGACAAATACGATTTGAAATCAATAAATTATTCACATATGCTTTGCTTTTATTCTATTTAAATTATATTAAAATAGGTTATTATTTTTAAATAAGTATTAAAAATCTGAAATTTAATATCAAGAATATTTTAACTTTATAAAGTGTATAATTGTATAAGTGTAATAAATAAATGAATTCATTAGAAATATACTTAAAATTTACCATTGGTAATGCTTATTTTATCAGCGAATACTTGTTTATAATTATTAACTCTGTTAAAATTATAGGTATTTAGTATTTTTAATTTAAATTTAGAATGTTACTTACACACAGCTGTATATGTAATTCGAAAATTAAATAAAATAAATGTATTATATTACTAAAGGGACAACTTACGACTTATTTTAAAAACAAGGAAAAACAAAATACAATTTTTATTTTGCATATCATTGACAAATATATTTAGAATCACTAATAATAGATAATAATTGAAATAAAAAACAATTAAAACAAACAGGAGAACATATTGTGTAATAATTACATTTTTAAATGTAAGACGTTTTTAAAATTGTAATATATTAATTAATAAACAATTTCTTTGGTTTTGTTTCATTAAAATAATATTAGTGTTAAAACCTACATAATTAATGTTGTATTTGTTATTAATATTTAGTCTAAAGAATTTAGGAAATTTTTTAAGGTATTATATTTATACATGAAATCATTTTGATAAGTTTAATATTAAACAAAAACTTTGAGAGTGCCAATAGAATTAATATTATAAGACTATTAGAGTATTTTTTATTATTCGAAGTGAAATTACATCAAATTTTTAATTGATTTTATAGTATTTGAAAAGATGGACCGAAAATAAAATTTTTTTTATGTTTTTAGAGACAATTCTCAAATGAAAACTTTAATGTTATAGTATATGCCATGGTTTGAAATATGTCTTTGACCAATGTAACGTTAAAAGGTAAATAAGTTCAATTGAAATTGATAAAACTATGGATTTATTTGTTTTATATTGTTTCAATTTACTAATAATTGGTTTTAAAATGAATTTATAATTTTTGATAAATCTGACCCAAAAATTTAAAATATTTAGTGATAACTATCATTTAAAAACTTTAAAATATTTGTTTTTACCAAGTATAATTACATTAATATAGAAGTGTTTATTTTTCTTATTTATTTGACATCTAAATTTCGAGACTAATTTGTATTGATTTTGTTTTGTTGTTATGTATATTTAAAATATCTAATTTTCCTTAGAGAATGCTTATTTTATACGCGAAAATTAATTTGTAAATAATACGAAGAAAAAATATATAAATAGGTTAAATTTCTAACTGAGCAGTATACAAAAAATTATAATCTAAAAATAAAAGTGATAAACAAATTTTCAATGTGCCAATGAATATTGAATAAGAAATGAATTACAGACTACGGATAATAATTAACATTTTTAACTTTTAAAGAAAAACATTGAATCACATTATTAGTTAAACAAAAATAATGGTTTCATTTAACTGAAATTATATTATTATAGAATCATACATATATAATAGTGATTGTATATATATTATGGGCAAAATATATTTGTGTATATATTTCATTAATATGACGTAACATAAAATTCTTGGAAAAATATAATGTTTGAAGTACCCTTTAAAAATGACAATAAAATTACTAGAATATATTATTATATTATTTCCTATAATTTTTGTGTAATTTATATCAATTGTCTAGAAAACATATTTTATATTGATCATTGATAATGCATATTTTATTAGCAAATTTATGATTATGATTTAGTGACATTGACAAAATGCAATGAATTTTAGATTTTCTATGGTCTCAAAATTATGGAAGGACTTCTACAAAGAAACGTAAAAAAATTGAAATTTATCTTAATAACAATAACTCGAAAACTTATACATTATATATATATATTCTTTAGTTTTATACCAGTTTAATTAATTTGTAATAAGAATATTAATTTCAACATTTATTTGACATCTGAATTTTGATGACAAAATTTATTGATCTAGTTAATTTTCTTATATATAATTAACGTATAAATTCATTTGAAAGAAATATTCATATATACTCTAGAGAATGTTTTTTTTATTAGCAATATTACATTTATAAATTGTAAATAACGTTGTTATACAGCTATGTATTAATATTTTAATTGAATTGTAGTTTAAAATGGAACTTATGTTGTGCTGTGTGTTAGATAAAGATAAATAAATAAATAAATAAGAAAACAAGATTCCCCTATGGAGAACATACAAATATTTATAAACACAAGGGGAATTGGAGAACTATTCTACATTGCCTGTGAATTGACGAATAAATTGAAGACCGTAAATAATAGATTAATTAAAGGTAAAAGGATTCTGGCACACCCACAAACAAAATCACTATTAGTAATAACTATCGTTTGAATACTCCTAATTTCATTTTTTTATCCTGTATCTTTGTATAAATAAAGCATATTATGTTTGACGTACCCTTAAAAATGAAAGAAATATTACTAGAATATATTACTATATTATTTTCTATAATTTTTGAGTAATTTATGTCAATTTTCAGAAAACATATTTTATATGGACTGTTGAAAATGTCTATTTTATTAGCAAATTTGTGTTTATACGTTAGTGACATTGTCACAAGACAATGCATTTAAATATCTTCATAATTTTTGTTTTTATATTGTTGCAAAATAAAATTATGGTAAATAAGTTTATATTTATCTTAATAACAATCAGTTGGAGACTACTAAATTAATGATTATTCTTTGGTTTATTCCATTTCATTACTTTATAATAAAAAAAATAATTTCAATATTTATTTGACATCTGAATTAAGATGACAATACTTATTAATTTTGTTATATATAATTACCATATAATTTCATTTAAAAATTTTAAACTAGTTTCTTGAGAATGCTACTTTTCTTAGCAATTTTTATTTATAAATTGTTAAAATTCTTCTTATATTGTTATGTATTAAAATGTTGTTTGAATTTTAATATTAGATGGAATATACGTTGTGCTGTGTGTTAAATACGAAAAAAAAAAAAATAAATATGAAAACAAAATATGTATATGGAGACCAAACAAAAAGTTATAAACTAAAAGAATTAAGGAAAACTATTTTTCATTGCCTGTAAAAACACCGAATAAATTAAAAATCTCAATAAGAGATTAGTTAAACCTAAAAGGAATCTGGCATTCAAAGAAAAAAAATTATTTTTATTGATAACAATCATTTGAAAACTTTTAATTTCAATTTTTTATCCTGTATTATAATATAAGTACATTGAAAATATAAATCTAGTAGATATCGACAAGGAATAATGAAGAATATTTTATTGTGTGTTTGGGTAACGAATACATTAAAAACCACAAATATGAGATAATAATTAGTTTGTATAACAATTAAACAAAATATATAAAAACACATTAATTGTTAAATACAATTATTGGTTTCTTTTAATTCAAATTATATTATTACAAATTCCTACATAATCAACAGTGATTATATATAAATATTAGGGACAAAATATATTTTGGGTAATTTTATTAATTAATATACTGTAACAAGAAACTGTATTATAGTTTAATGTTTATCATACTAATGAAGATTGCCAACAATTTTGAAAGAAAATACTATTATATTTTCTACAACTAGAGCGTATTATATATCAATCATAAAGTTCATTTTATAATTCTTAAAAAACCGATCAAAGATACTAAATGTATTTTATATTTGTGGTGACAAATACGATTTGAAATCAATAAATTATTCACATATGCTTTGCTTTTATTCTATTTAAATTATATTAAAATAGGTTATTATTTTTTAAATAAGTATTAAAAATCTGAAATTTAATATCAAGAATATTTTAACTTTATAAAGTGTATAATTGTATAAGTGTAATAAATAAATGAATTCATTAGGAAATATACTTAAAATTTACCATTGGTAATGCTTATTTTATCAGCGAATACTTGTATATAATTATTAACTCTGTTAAAATTATAGGTATTTAGTATTTTTAATTTAAATTTAGAATGTTACTTACACACAGCTGTATATGTAATACGAAAAATTAAATAAAATAAATGTATTATACTACTAAAGGGACAACTTACGACTTATTTTCAAAAACAAGGAAAAACAAAATACAATTTTTATTTTGCATATCATTGACAAATATATTTAGAATCACTAATAATAGATAATAATTGAAATAAAAAACAATTAAAACAAACAGGAGAACATATTGTGTAATAATTACATTTTTAAATGTAAGACGTTTTTAAAATTGTAATATATTAATTAATAAACAATTTCTTTGGTTTTGTTTCATTAAAATTATATTAGTGTTAAAACCTACATAATTAATGTTGTATTTGTTATTAATATTTAGTCTAAAGAATTTAGGAAATTTTTTAAGGTATTATATTTATACATGAAATCATTTTGATAAGTTTAATATTAAACAAAAACTTTGAGAGTGCCAATAGAATTAATATTATAAGACTATTAGAGTATTTTTTATTATTCGAAGTGAAATTACATCAAATTTTTAATTGATTTTATAGTATTTGAAAAAGATGGACCGAAAATAAAATTTTTTTTATGTTTTTAGAGACAATTCTCAAATGAAAACTTTAATGTTATAGTATATGCCATGGTTTGAAATATGTCTTTGACCAATGTAACGTTAAAAGGTAAATAAGTTCAATTGAAATTGATAAAACTATGGATTTATTTGTTTTATATTGTTTCAATTTACTAATAATTGGTTTTAAAATGAATTTATAATTTTTGATAAATCTGACCCAAAAATTTAAAATATTTAGTGATAACTATCATTTAAAAACTTTAAAATATTTGTTTTTACCAAGTATAATTACATTAATATAGAAGTGTTTATTTTTCTTATTTATTTGACATCTAAATTTCGAGACTAATTTGTATTGATTTTGTTTTGTTGTTATGTATATTTAAAATATAATTATCTTAGAATAAATATATCTAATTTTCCTTAGAGAATGCTTATTTTATACGCGAAAATTAATTTGTAAATAATACGAAGAAAAAATATATAAATAGGTTAAATTTCTAACTGAGCAGTATACAAAAAATTATAATCTAAAAATAAAAGTGATAAACAAATTTTCAATGTGCCAATGAATATTGAATAAGAAATGAATTACAGACTACGGATAATAATTAACATTTTTAACTTTTAAAGAAAAACATTGAATCACATTATTAGTTAAACCAAAATAATGGTTTCATTTAACTGAAATTATATTATTATAGAATCATACATATATAATAGTGATTGTATATATATTATGGGCAAAATATATTTGTGTATATATTTCATTAATATGACGTAACATAAAATTCTTGGAAAAATATAATGTTTGAAGTACCCTTTAAAATGACAATAAAATTACTAGAATATATTATTATATTATTTCCTATAATTTTTGTGTAATTTATATCAATTGTCTAGAAAACATATTTTATATTGATCATTGATAATGCATATTTTATTAGCAAATTTATGATTATGATTTAGTGACATTGACAAAATGCAATGAATTTTAGATTTTCTATGGTCTCAAAATTATGGAAGGACTTCTACAAAGAAACGTAAAAAAATTGAAATTTATCTTAATAACAATAACTCGAAAACTTATACATTATATATATATATTCTTTAGTTTTATACCAGTTTAATTAATTTGTAATAAGAATATTAATTTCAACATTTATTTGACATCTGAATTTTGATGACAAAATTTATTGATCTAGTTAATTTTCTTATATATAATTAACGTATAAATTCATTTGAAAGAAATATTCATATATACTCTAGAGAATGTTTTTTTTATTAGCAATATTACATTTATAAATTGTAAATAACGTTGTTATACAGCTATGTATTAATATTTTAATTGAATTGTAGTTTAAAATGGAACTTATGTTGTGCTGTGTGTTAGATAAAGATAAATAAATAAATAAATAAGAAAACAAGATTCCCCTATGGGGAACATACAAATATTTATAAACACAAGGGGAATTGGAGAACTATTCTTCATTGCCTGTGAATTGACGAATAAATTGAAGACCGCAAATAATAGATTAATTAAAGGTAAAAGGATTCTGGCACACCCACAAACAAAATCACTATTAGTAATAACTATCGTTTGAATACTCCTAATTTCATTTTTTTATCCTGTATCATTGTATAAATAAAGCATATTATGTTTGACGTACCCTTAAAAATGAAAGAAATATTACTAGAATATATTACTATATTATTTTCTATAATTTTTGTGTAATTTATGTCAATTTTCAGAAAACATATTTTATATGGACTGTTGAAAATGTCTATTTTATTAGCAAATTTGTGTTTATACGTTAGTGACATTGTCACAAGACAATGCATTTAAATATCTTCATAATTTTTGTTTTTATATTGTTGCAAAATAAAATTATGGTAAATAAGTTTATATTTATCTTAATAACAATCAGTTGGAGACTACTAAATTAATGATTATTCTTTGGTTTATTCCATTTCATTACTTTATAATAAAAAAAATAATTTCAATATTTATTTGACATCTGAATTAAGATGACAATACTTATTAATTTTGTTATATATAATTACCATATAATTTCATTTAAAAAAATTTTTAAACTAGTTTCTTGAGAATGCTACTTTTTTTAGCAATTTTTTATTTATAAATTGTTAAAATTGTTCTTATATTGTTATGTATTAAAATGTTTGAATTTTAATATTAGATGGAATATACGTTGTGCTGTGTGTTAAATACGAAAAAAAAATAAATATGAAAACAAAATATGTATATGGAGACCAAACAAAAAGTTATAAACTAAAAGAATTAAGGAAAACTATTTTTCATTGCCTGTAAAAACACCGAATAAATTAAAAATCTCAATAAGAGATTAATTAAACCTAAAAGAAATCTGGCATTCAAAGAAAAAAAATTATTTTTATTGATAACAATCATTTGAAAACTTTTAATTTCAATTTTTTATCCTGTATTATAATATAAGTACATTGAAAATATAAATCTAGTAGATATCGACAAGGAATAATGAAGAATATTTTATTGTGTGTTTGGGTAACGAATACATTAAAAACCACAAATATGAGATAATAATTAGTTTGTATAACAATTAAACAAAATATATAAAAACACATTAATTGTTAAATACAATTATTGGTTTCTTTTAATTCAAATTATATTATTACAAATTCCTACATATTCAACAGTGATTATATATAAATATTAGGGACAAAATATATTTTGGGTAATTTTTTTAATTAATATACTGTAACAAGAAACTGTACTATAGTTTAATATTTGTAATACCCATGAAGATTGCCAACAATGTTGAAAGAAAATACTATTATATTTTCTACAACTTTAGCGTATTATATATCAATCATAAAGTTCATTTTATAATTCTTAAAAAACCGATCAAAGATACTAAATGTATTTTATATTTGTGGTGACAAATACGATTTGAAATCAATAAATTATTCACATATGCTTTGCTTTTATTCTATTTAAATTATATTAAAATAGGTTATTATTTTTAAATAAGTATTAAAAATCTGAAATTTAATATCAAGAATATTTTAACTTTATAAAGTGTATAATTGTATAAGTGTAATAAATAAATGAATTCATTAGGAAATATACTTAAAATTTACCATTGGTAATGCTTATTTTATCAGCGAATACTTGTTTATAATTATTAACTCTGTTAAAATTATAGGTATTTAGTATTTTTAATTTAAATTTAGAATGTTACTTACACACAGCTGTATATGTAATTCGAAAAATTAAATAAAATAAATGTATTATATTACTAAAGGGACAACTTACGACTTATTTTAAAAAACAAGGAAAAACAAAATACAATTTTTATTTTGCATATCATTGACAAATATATTTAGAATCACTAATAATAGCTAATAATTGAAATAAAAAACAATTAAAACAAACAGGAGAACATATTGTGTAATAATTACATTTTTAAATGTAAGACGTTTTTAAAATTGTAATATATTAATTAATAAACAATTTCTTTGGTTTTGTTTCATTAAAATAATATTAGTGTTAAAACCTACATAATTAATGTTGTATTTGTTATTAATATTTAGTCTAAAGAATTTAGGAAATTTTTTAAGGTATTATATTTATACATGAAATCATTTTGATAAGTTTAATATTAAACAAAACTTTGAGAGTGCCAATAGAATTAATATTATAAGACTATGAGAGTAATATTTATTATTCGAAGTGAAATTACATCAAATTTTTAATTGATTTTATAGTATTTGAAAAAGATGGACCGAAAATAAAATTTTTTTTATGTTTTTAGAGACAATTCTCAAATGAAAACTTTAATGTTATAGTATATGCCATGGTTTGAAATATGTCTTTGACCAATGTAACGTTAAAAGGTAAATAAGTTCAATTGAAATTGATAAAACTATGGATTTATTTGTTTTATATTGTTTCAATTTACTAATAATTGGTTTTAAAATGAATTTATAATTTTTGATAAATCTGACCCAAAAATTTAAAATATTTAGTGATAACTATCATTTAAAAACTTTAAAATATTTGTTTTTACCAAGTATAATTACATTAATATAGAAGTGTTTATTTTTCTTATTTATTTGACATCTAAATTTCGAGACTAATTTGTATTGATTTTGTTTTGTTGTTATGTATATTTAAAATATCTAATTTTCCTTAGAGAATGCTTATTTTATACGCGAAAAATTAATTTGTAAATAATACGAAGAAAAAATATATAAATAGGTTAAATTTCTAACTGAGCAGTATACAAAAAATTATAATCTAAAAATAAAAGTGATAAACAAATTTTCAATGTGCCAATGAATATTGAATAAGAAATGAATTACAGACTACGGATAATAATTAACATTTTTAACTTTTAAAGAAAAACATTGAATCACATTATTAGTTAAACAAAAATAATGGTTTCATTTAACTGAAATTATATTATTATAGAATCATACATATATAATAGTGATTGTATATATATTATGGGCAAAATATATATTGTGTATATATTTCATTAATATGACGTAACATAAAATTCTTGGAAAAATATAATGTTTGAAGTACCCTTTAAAAATGACAATAAAATTACTAGAATATATTATTATATTATTTCCTATAATTTTTGTGTAATTTATATCAATTGTCTAGAAAACATATTTTATATTGATCATTGAAATGCATATTTTATTAGCAAATTTATGATTATGATTTAGTGACATTGACAAAATGCAATGAATTTTAGATTTTCTATGGTCTCAAAATTATGGAAGGACTTCTACAAAGAAACGTAAAAAAATTGAAATTTATCTTAATAAATAAATCGAAAACTTATACATTATATATATATATTCTTTAGTTTTATACCAGTTTAATTAATTTGTAATAAGAATATTAATTTCAACATTTATTTGACATCTGAATTTTGATGACAAAATTTATTGATCTAGTTAATTTTCTTATATATAATTAACGTATAAATTCATTTGAAAGAAATATTCATATATACTCTAGAGAATGTTTTTTTTATTAGCAATATTACATTTATAAATTGTAAATAACGTTGTTATACAGCTATGTATTAATATTTTAATTGAATTGTAGTTTAAAATGGAACTTATGTTGTGCTGTGTGTTAGATAAAGATAAATAAATAAATAAATAAGAAAACAAGATTCCCCTATGGGGAACATACAAATATTTATAAACACAAGGGGAATTGGAGAACTATTCTTCATTGCCTGTGAATTGACGAATAAATTGAAGACCGCAAATAATAGATTAATTAAAGGTAAAAGGATTCTGGCACACCCACAAACAAAATCACTATTAGTAATAACTATCGTTTGAATACTCCTAATTTCATTTTTTTATCCTGTATCTTTGTATAAATAAAGCATATTATGTTTGACGTACCCTTAAAAATGAAAGAAATATTACTAGAATATATTACTATATTATTTTCTATAATTTTTGAGTAATTTATGTCAATTTTCAGAAAACATATTTTATATGGACTGTTGAAAATGTCTATTTTATTAGCAAATTTGTGTTTATACGTTAGTGACATTGTCACAAGACAATGCATTTAAATATCTTCATAATTTTTGTTTTTATATTGTTGCAAAATAAAATTATGGTAAATAAGTTTATATTTATCTTAATAACAATCAGTTGGAGACTACTAAATTAATGTATATTCTTTGGTTTATTCCATTTCATTACTTTATAATAAAAAAAATAATTTCAATATTTATTTGACATCTGAATTAAGATGACAATACTTATTAATTTTGTTATATATAATTACCATATAATTTCATTTAAAAAAATTTTTAAACTAGTTTCTTGAGAATGCTACTTTTCTTAGCAATTTTTTATTTATAAATTGTTAAAATTCTTCTTATATTGTTATGTATTAAAATGTTGTTTGAATTTTAATATTAGATGGAATATACGTTGTGCTGTGTGTTAAATACGAAAAAAAAAAAATAAATATGAAAACAAAATATGTATATGGAGACCAAACAAAAAGTTATAAACTAAAAGAATTAAGGAAAACTATTTTTCATTGCCTGTAAAAACACCGAATAAATTAAAAATCTCAATAAGAGATTAGTTAAACCTAAAAGGAATCTGGCATTCAAAGAAAAAAAATTATTTTTATTGATAACAATCATTTGAAAACTTTTAATTTCAATTTTTATCCTGTATTATAATATAAGTACATTGAAAATATAAATCTAGTAGATATCGACAAGGAATAATGAAGAATATTTTATTGTGTGTTTGGGTAACGAATACATTAAAAACCACAAATATGAGATAATAATTAGTTTGTATAACAATTAAACAAAATATATAAAAACACATTAATTGTTAAATACAATTATTGGTTTCTTTTAATTCAAATTATATTATTACAAATTCCTACATATTCAACAGTGATTATATATAAATATTAGGGACAAAATATATTTTGGGTAATTTTATTAATATACTGTAACAAGAAACTGTACTATAGTTTAATATTTGTAATACCCATGAAGATTGCCAACAATGTTGAAAGAAAATACTATTATATTTTCTACAACTTTAGCGTATTATATATCAATCATAAAGTTCATTTTATAATTCTTAAAAAACCGATCAAAGATACTAAATGTATTTTATATTTGTGGTGACAAATACGATTTGAAATCAATAAATTATTCACATATGCTTTGCTTTTATTCTATTTAAATTATATTAAAATAGGTTATTATTTTTTAAATAAGTATTAAAAATCTGAAATTTAATATCAAGAATATTTTAACTTTATAAAGTGTATAATTGTATAAGTGTAATAAATAAATGAATTCATTAGGAAATATACTTAAAATTTACCATTGGTAATGCTTATTTTATCAGCGAATACTTGTTTATAATTATTAACTCTGTTAAAATTATAGGTATTTAGTATTTTTAATTTAAATTTAGAATGTTACTTACACACAGCTGTATATGTAATTCGAAAAATTAAATAAAATAAATGTATTATATTACTAAAGGACAACTTACGACTTATTTTAAAAACAAGGAAAAACAAAATACAATTTTTATTTTGCATATCATTGACAAATATATTTAGAATCACTAATAATAGCTAATAATTGAAATAAACAACAATTAAAACAAACAGGAGAACATATTGTGTAATAATTACATTTTTAAATGTAAGACGATTTTAAAATTGTAATATATTAATTAATAAACAATTTCTTTGGTTTTGTTTCATTAAAATAATATTAGTGTTAAAACCTACATAATTAATGTTGTATTTGTTATTAATATTTAGTCTAAAGAATTTAGGAAATTTTTTAAGGTATTATATTTATACATGAAATCATTTTGATAAGTTTAATATTAAACAAAAACTTTGAGAGTGCCAATAGAATTAATATTATAAGACTATTAGAGTATTTTTATTATTCAGTGAAATTACATCAAATTTTAATTGATTTTATAGTATTTGAAAAAGATGGACCGAAAATAAAATTTTTTTTATGTTTTTAGAGACAATTCTCAAATGAAAACTTTAATGTTATAGTATATGCCATTGTTTGAAATATGTCTTTGACCAATGTAACGTTAAAAGGTAAATAAGTTTAATTGAAATTGATAAAACTATGGATTTATTTGTTTTATATTGTTTCAATTTACTAATAATTGGTTTTAAAATGAATTTATAATTTTGATAAATCTGACCCAAAATTTAAAATATTTAGTGATAACTATCATTTAAAAACTTTAAAATATTTGTTTTTACCAAGTATAATTACATTAATATAGAAGTGTTTATTTTTCTTATTTATTTGACATCTAAATTTCGAGACTAATTTGTATTGATTTTGTTTAAAATATCTAATTTTATAGTATGTATTTAAAATATAATTACTTATTTTATACGCGAAAATTAATTTGTAAATAATACGAAGAAAAATATATAAATAGGTTAAATTTCTAACTGAGCAGTATACAAAAATTATAATCTAAAAATAAAAGTGATAAACAAATTTTCAATGTGCCAATGAATATTGAATAAGAAATGAATTACAGACTACGGATAATAATTAACATTTTTAACTTTTAAAGAAAAACATTGAATCACATTATTAGTTAAACAAAATAATGGTTTCATTTAACTGAAATTATATTATTATAGAATCATACATATATAATAGTGATTGTATATATATTATGGGCAAAATATATATTGTGTATATATTTCATTAATATGACGTAACATAAAATTCTTGGAAAAATATAATGTTTGAAGTACCCTTTAAAAATGACAATAAAATTACTAGAATATATTATTATATTATTTCCTATAATTTTGTGTAATTTATATCAATTGTCTAGAAAACATATTTTATATTGATCATTGAAATGCATATTTTATTAGCAAATTTATGATTATGATTTAGTGACATTGACAAAATGCAATGAATTTTAGATTTTCTATGGTCTCAAAATTATGGAAGGACTTCTACAAAGAAACGTAAAAAAATTGAAATTTATCTTAATAAATATAACTCGAAAACTTATACATTATATATATATATATATTCATTAGTTTTATACCAGTTTAATTAATTTGTAATAAAAATATTAATTTCAACATTTATTTGACATCTGAATTTTGATGACAAAATTTATTGATCTAGTTAATTTTCTTATATATAATTAACGTATAAATTCATTTGAAAGAAATATTCATATATACTCTTGAGAATGTTTTTTTAGCAATATTACATTTATAAATTGCTAATAACGTTGTTCTTATACAGCTATGTATTAATATTTTAATTGAATTGCAGTTTAAAATGGAACTTACGTTGTGCTGTGTGTTAGATAAAGATAAATAAATAAATAAATAAGAAAACAAGATTCCCTATGGAGAACATACAAATATTTATAAACACAAGGGGAATTGGAGAACTATTCTTCATTGCCTGTGAATTGACGAATAAATTGAAGACCGCAAATAATAGATTAATTAAAGGTAAAAGGATTCTGGCACACCCACAAACAAAATCACTATTAGTAATAACTATCGTTTGAATACTCCTAATTTCATTTTTTATCCTGTATCATTGTATAAATAAAGCATATTATGTTTGACGTACCCTTAAAAATGAAAGAAATATTACTAGAATATATCACTATATTATTTTCTATAATTTTTGTGTAATTTATGTCAATTTTCAGAAAACATATTTTATATGGACTGTTGAAAATGTCTATTTTATTAGCAAATTTGTGTTTATACGTTAGTGACATTGTCACAAGACAATGCATTTAAATATCTTCATAATTTTTGTTTTTATATTGTTGCAAAATAAAATTATGGTAAATAAGTTTATATTTATCTTAATAACAATCAGTTGGAGACTACTAAATTAATGTATATTCTTTGGTTTATTCCATTTCATTACTTTATAATAAAAAAAATAATTTCAATATTTATTTGACATCTGAATTAAGATGACAATACTTATTAATTTTGTTATATATAATTACCATATAATTTCATTTAAAAAAATTTTTAAACTAGTTTCTTGAGAATGCTACTTTTTTTAGCAATTTTTTATTTATAAATTGTTAAAATTGTTCTTATATTGTTATGTATTAAAATTTTGTTTGAATTTTAATATTAGATGGAACATACGTTGTGCTGTGTGTTAAATACGAAAAATAAAAAAAATAAATATGAAAACAAAATATGTATATGGAGACCAAACAAAAAGTTATAAACTAAAAGAATTAAGGAAAACTATTTTTCATTGCCTGTAAAAACACCGAATAAATTAAAAATCTCAATAAGAGATTAATTAAACCTAAAAGAAATCTGGCATTCAAAGAAAAAAAATTATTTTTATTGATAACAATCATTTGAAAACTTTTAATTTCAATTTTTTATCCTGTATTATAATATAAGTACATTGAAAATATAAATCTAGTAGATATCGACAAGGAATAATGAAGAATATTTTATTGTGTGTTTGGGTAACGAATACATTAAAAACCACAAATATGAGATAATAATTAGTTTGTATAACAATTAAACAAAATATATAAAAACACATTAATTGTTAAATACAATTATTGGTTTCTTTTAATTCAAATTATATTATTACAAATTCCTACATATTCAACAGTGATTATATATAAATATTAGGGACAAAATATATTTTGGGTAATTTTTTTAATTAATATACTGTAACAAGAAACTGTACTATAGTTTAATATTTGTAATACCCATGAAGATTGCCAACAATGTTGAAAGAAAATACTATTATATTTTCTACAACTTTAGCGTATTATATATCAATCATAAAGTTCATTTTATAATTCTTAAAAAACCGATCAAAGATACTAAATGTATTTTATATTTGTGGTGACAAATACGATTTGAAATCAATAAATTATTCACATATGCTTTGCTTTTATTCTATTTAAATTATATTAAAATAGGTTATTATTTTTTAAATAAGTATTAAAAATCTGAAATTTAATATCAAGAATATTTTAACTTTATAAAGTGTATAATTGTATAAGTGTAATAAATAAATGAATTCATTAGGAAATATACTTAAAATTTACCATTGGTAATGCTTATTTTATCAGCGAATACTTGTTTATAATTATTAACTCTGTTAAAATTATAGGTATTTAGTATTTTAATTTAAATTTAGAATGTTACTTACACACAGCTGTATATGTAATTCGAAAAATTTAAAATAAATGTATTATATTACTAAAGGGACAACTTACGACTTATTTTAAAAAACAAGGAAAAACAAAATACAATTTTTATTTTGCATATCATTGACAAATATATTTAGAATCACTAATAATAGATAATAATTGAAATAAAAAACAATTAAAACAAACAGGAGAACATATTGTGTAATAATTACATTTTTAAATGTAAGACGTTTTTAAAATTGTAATATATTAATTAATAAACAATTTCTTTGGTTTTGTTTCATTAAAATAATATTAGTGTTAAAACCTACATAATTAATGTTGTATTTGTTATTAATATTTAGTCTAAAGAATTTAGGAAATTTTTAAGGTATTCTATTTATACATGAAATCATTTTGATAAGTTTAATATTAAACAAAAACTTTGAGAGTGCCAATAGAATTAATATTATAAGACTATTAGAGTATTTTTTATTATTCGAAGTGAAATTACATCAAATTTTTAATTGATTTTATAGTATTTGAAAAGATGGACCGAAAATAAAATTTTTTATGTTTTTAGAGACAATTCTCAAATGAAAACTTTAATGTTATAGTATATGCCATGGTTTGAAATATGTCTTTGACCAATGTAACGTTAAAAGGTAAATAAGTTCAATTGAAATTGATAAAACTATGGATTTATTTGTTTTATATTGTTTCAATTTACTAATAATTGGTTTTAAAATGAATTTATAATTTTTGATAAATCTGACCAAAAATTTAAAATATTTAGTGATAACTATCATTTAAAACTTTAAAATATTTGTTTTTACCAAGTATAATTACATTAATATAGAAGTGTTTATTTTCTTATTTATTTGACATCTAAATTTCGAGACTAATTTGTATTGATTTTGTTTTGTTGTTATGTATATTTAAAATATAATTATCTTAGAATAAATATATCTAATTTTCCTTAGAGAATGCTTATTTTATACGCGAAAATTAATTTGTAAATAATACGAAGAAAAAATATATAAAGTTAAATTTCTAACTGAGCAGTATACAAAAATTATAATCTAAAATAAAAGTGATAAACAAATTTTCAATGTGCCAATGAATATTGAATAAGAAATGAATTACAGACTACGGATAATAATTAACATTTTTAACTTTTAAAGAAAAACATTGAATCACATTATTAGTTAAACAAAAATAATGGTTTCATTTAACTGAAATTATATTATTATAGAATCATACATATATAATAGTGATTGTATATATATTATGGGCAAAATATATATTGTGTATATATTTCATTAATATGACGTAACATAAAATTCTTGGAAAAATATAATGTTTGAAGTACCCTTTAAAAATGACAATAAAATTACTAGAATATATTATTATATTATTTCCTATAATTTTTGTGTAATTTATATCAATTGTCTAGAAAACATATTTTATATTGATCATTGAAATGCATATTTTATTAGCAAATTTATGATTATGATTTAGTGACATTGACAAAATGCAATGAATTTTAGATTTTCTATGGTCTCAAAATTATGGAAGGACTTCTACAAAGAAACGTAAAAAAATTGAAATTTATCTTAATAAATATAACTCGAAAACTTATACATTATATATATATATATATATTCATTAGTTTTATACCAGTTTAATTAATTTGTAATAAAAATATTAATTTCAACATTTATTTGACATCTGAATTTTGATGACAAAATTTATTGATCTAGTTAATTTTCTTATATATAATTAACGTATAAATTCATTTGAAAGAAATATTCATATATACTCTTGAGAATGTTTTTTTTATTAGCAATATTACATTTATAAATTGCTAATAACGTTGTTATACAGCTATGTATTAATATTTTAATTGAATTGCAGTTTAAAATGGAACTTACGGTGTGCTGTGTGTTAGATAAAGATAAATAAATAAATAAATAAGAAAACAAGATTCCCCTATGGAGAACATACAAATATTTATAAACACAAGGGGAATTGGAGAACTATTCTTCATTGCCTGTGAATTGACGAATAAATTGAAGACCGCAAATAATAGATTAATTAAAGGTAAAAGGATTCTGGCACACCCACAAACAAAATCACTATTAGTAATAACTATCGTTTGAATACTCCTAATTTCATTTTTTTATCCTGTATCATTGTATAAATAAAGCATATTATGTTTGACGTACCCTTAAAAATGAAAGAAATATTACTAGAATATATCACTATATTATTTTCTATAATTTTTGTGTAATTTATGTCAATTTTCAGAAAACATATTTTATATGGACTGTTGAAAATGTCTATTTTATTAGCAAATTTGTGTTTATACGTTAGTGACATTGTCACAAGACAATGCATTTAAATATCTTCATAATTTTTGTTTTTATATTGTTGCAAAATAAAATTATGGTAAATAAGTTTATATTTATCTTAATAACAATCAGTTGGAGACTACTAAATTAATGTATATTCTTTGGTTTATTCCATTTCATTACTTTATAATAAAAAAAATAATTTCAATATTTATTTGACATCTGAATTAAGATGACAATACTTATTAATTTTGTTATATATAATTACCATATAATTTCATTTAAAAAAATTTTTAAACTAGTTTCTTGAGAATGCTACTTTTTAGCAATTTTTATTTATAAATTGTTAAAATTGTTCTTATATTGTTATGTATTAAAATTTTGTTTGAATTTTAATATTAGATGGAACATACGTTGTGCTGTGTGTTAAATACGAAAAATAAAAAAAATAAATATGAAAACAAAATATGTATATGGAGACCAAACAAAAAGTTATAAACTAAAAGAATTAAGGAAAACTATTTTTCATTGCCTGTAAAAACACCGAATAAATTAAAAATCTCAATAAGAGATTAATTAAACCTAAAAGAAATCTGGCATTCAAAGAAAAAATTATTTTTATTGATAACAATCATTTGAAAACTTTTAATTTCAATTTTTTATCCTGTATTATAATATAAGTACATTGAAAATATAAATCTAGTAGATATCGACAAGGAATAATGAAGAATATTTTATTGTGTGTTTGGGTAACGAATACATTAAAAACCACAAATATGAGATAATAATTAGTTTGTATAACAATTAAACAAAATATATAAAAACACATTAATTGTTAAATACAATTATTGGTTTCTTTTAATTCAAATTATATTATTACAAATTCCTACATATTCAACAGTGATTATATATAAATATTAGGGACAAAATATATTTTGGGTAATTTTTTTAATTAATATACTGTAACAAGAAACTGTACTATAGTTTAATATTTGTAATACCCATGAAGATTGCCAACAATGTTGAAAGAAAATACTATTATATTTTCTACAACTTTAGCGTATTATATATCAATCATAAAGTTCATTTTATAATTCTTAAAAAACCGATCAAAGATACTAAATGTATTTTATATTTGTGGTGACAAATACGATTTGAAATCAATAAATTATTCACATATGCTTTGCTTTTATTCTATTTAAATTATATTAAAATAGGTTATTATTTTTAAATAAGTATTAAAAATCTGAAATTTAATATCAAGAATATTTTAACTTTATAAAGTGTATAATTGTATAAGTGTAATAAATAAATGAATTCATTAGGAAATATACTTAAAATTTACCATTGGTAATGCTTATTTTATCAGCGAATACTTGTTTATAATTATTAACTCTGTTAAAATTATAGGTATTTAGTATTTTTAATTTAAATTTAGAATGTTACTTACACACAGCTGTATATGTAATTCGAAAAATTAAATAAAATAAATGTATTATATTACTAAAGGGACAACTTACGACTTATTTTAAAAAACAAGGAAAAACAAAATACAATTTTTATTTTGCATATCATTGACAAATATATTTAGAATCACTAATAATAGATAATAATTGAAATAAAAAACAATTAAAACAAACAGGAGAACATATTGTGTAATAATTACATTTTTAAATGTAAGACGTTTTTAAAATTGTAATATATTAATTAATAAACAATTTCTTTGGTTTTGTTTCATTAAAATAATATTAGTGTTAAAACCTACATAATTAATGTTGTATTTGTTATTAATATTTAGTCTAAAGAATTTAGGAAATTTTTTAAGGTATTATATTTATACATGAAATCATTTTGATAAGTTTAATATTAAACAAAACTTTGAGAGTGCCAATAGAATTAATATTATAAGACTATTAGAGTATTTTTATTATTCGAAGTGAAATTACATCAAATTTTTAATTGATTTTATAGTATTTGAAAAAGATGGACCGAAAATAAAATTTTTTTTATGTTTTTAGAGACAATTCTCAAATGAAAACTTTAATGTTATAGTATATGCCATGGTTTGAAATATGTCTTTGACCAATGTAACGTTAAAAGGTAAATAAGTTCAATTGAAATTGATAAAACTATGGATTTATTTGTTTTATATTGTTTCAATTTACTAATAATTGGTTTTAAAATGAATTTATAATTTTTGATAAATCTGACCCAAAAATTTAAAATATTTAGTGATAACTATCATTTAAAACTTTAAAATATTTGTTTTTACCAAGTATAATTACATTAATATAGAAGTGTTTATTTTTCTTATTTATTTGACATCTAAATTTCGAGACTAATTTGTATTGATTTTGTTTTGTTGTTATGTATATTTAAAATATAATTATCTTAGAATAAATATATCTAATTTTCCTTAGAGAATGCTTATTTTATACGCGAAAATTAATTTGTAAATAATACGAAAAAATATATAAATAGGATAAATTTCTAACTGAGCAGTATACAAAAAATTATAATCTAAAAATAAAAGTGATAAACAAATTTTCAATGTGCCAATGAATATTGAATAAGAAATGAATTACAGACTACGGATAATAATTAACATTTAAAGAAAAACATTGAATCACATTATTAGTTAAACAAAATAATGGTTTCATTTAACTGAAATTATATTATTATAGAATCATACATATATAATAGTGATTGTATATATATTATATAAAATATATATTGTGTATATATTTCATTAATATGACGTAACATAAAATTCTTGGAAAAATATAATGTTTGAAGTACCCTTTAAAATGACAATAAAATTACTAGAATATATTATTATATTATTTCCTATAATTTTTGTGTAATTTATATCAATTGTCTAGAAAACATATTTTATATTGATCATTGAAATGCATATTTTATTAGCAAATTTATGATTATGATTTAGTGACATTGACAAAATGCAATGAATTTTAGATTTTCTATGGTCTCAAAATTATGGAAGGACTTCTACAAAGAAACGTAAAAAAATTGAAATTTATCTTAATAACTATAACTCGAAAACTTATACATTATATATATATATTCTTTAGTTTTATACCAGTTTAATTAATTTGTAATAAAAATATTAATTTCAACATTTATTTGACATCTGAATTTTGATGACAAAATTTATTGATCTAGTTAATTTTCTTATATATAATTAACGTATAAATTCATTTGAAAGAAATATTCATATATACTCTTGAGAATGTTTTTTTTATTAGCAATATTACATTTATAAATTGCTAATAACGTTGTTATACAGCTATGTATTAATATTTTAATTGAATTGCAGTTTAAAATGGAACTTACGGTGTGCTGTGTGTTAGATAAAGATAAATAAATAAATAAATAAGAAAACAAGATTCCCCTATGGAGAACATACAAATATTTATAAACACAAGGGGAATTGGAGAACTATTCTTCATTGCCTGTGAATTGACGAATAAATTGAAGACCGCAAATAATAGATTAATTAAAGGTAAAAGGATTCTGGCACACCCACAAACAAAATCACTATTAGTAATAACTATCGTTTGAATACTCCTAATTTCATTTTTTTATCCTGTATCATTGTATAAATAAAGCATATTATGTTTGACGTACCCTTAAAAATGAAAGAAATATTACTAGAATATATCACTATATTATTTTCTATAATTTTTGTGTAATTTATGTCAATTTTCAGAAAACATATTTTATATGGACTGTTGAAAATGTCTATTTTATTAGCAAATTTGTGTTTATACGTTAGTGACATTGTCACAAGACAATGCATTTAAATATCTTCATAATTTTTGTTTTTATATTGTTGCAAAATAAAATTATGGTAAATAAGTTTATATTTATCTTAATAACAATCAGTTGAGACTACTAAATTAATGTATATTCTTTGGTTTATTCCATTTCATTACTTTATAATAAAAAAAATAATTTCAATATTTATTTGACATCTGAATTAAGATGACAATACTTATTAATTTTGTTATATATAATTACCATATAATTTCATTTAAAAAAATTTTTAAACTAGTTTCTTGAGAATGCTACTTTTTTTAGCAATTTTTTATTTATAAATTGTTAAAATTGTTCTTATATTGTTATGTATTAAAATTTTGTTTGAATTTTAATATTAGATGGAAATACGTTGTGCTGTGTGTTAAATACGAAAAAAAAAAATAAATATGAAAACAAAATATGTATATGGAGACCAAACAAAAGTTATAAACTAAAAGAATTAAGGAAAACTATTTTTCATTGCCTGTAAAAACAGAATAAATTAAAAATCTCAATAAGAGATTAATTAAACCTAAAAGAAATCTGGCATTCAAAGAAAAATTATTTTTATTGATAACAATCATTTGAAAACTTTTAATTTCAATTTTTATCCTGTATTATAATATAAGTACATTGAAAATATAAATCTAGTAGATATCGACAAGGAATAATGAAGAATATTTTATTGTGTGTTTGGGTAACGAATACATTAAAAACCACAAATATGAGATAATAATTAGTTTGTATAACAATTAAACAAAATATATAAAACACATTAATTGTTAAATACAATTATTGGTTTCTTTTAATTCAAATTATATTATTACAAATTCCTACATATTCAACAGTGATTATATATAAATATTAGGGACAAAATATATTTTGGGTAATTTTTTTAATTAATATACTGTAACAAGAAACTGTACTATAGTTTAATATTTGTAATACCCATGAAGATTGCCAACAATGTTGAAAGAAAATACTATTATATTTTCTACAACTTTAGCGTATTATATATCAATCATAAAGTTCATTTTATAATTCTTAAAAAACCGATCAAAGATACTAAATGTATTTTATATTTGTGGTGACAAATACGATTTGAAATCAATAAATTATTCACATATGCTTTGCTTTTATTCTATTTAAATTATATTAAAATAGGTTATTATTTTTTAAAAAGTATTAAAATCTGAAATTTAATATCAAGAATATTTTAACTTTATAAAGTGTATAATTGTATAAGTGTAATAAATAAATGAATTCATTAGGAAATATACTTAAAATTTACCATTGGTAATGCTTATTTTATCAGCGAATACTTGTTTATAATTATTAACTCTGTTAAAATTATAGGTATTTAGTATTTTTAATTTAAATTTAGAATGTTACTTACACACAGCTGTATATGTAATTCGAAAAATTAAATAAAATAAATGTATTATATTACTAAAGGGACAACTTACGACTTATTTTAAAAAACAAGGAAAAACAAAATACAATTTTTATTTTGCATATCATTGACAAATATATTTAGAATCACTAATAATAGATAATAATTGAAATAAAAAACAATTAAAACAAACAGGAGAACATATTGTGTAATAATTACATTTTTAAATGTAAGACGTTTTTAAAATTGTAATATATTAATTAATAAACAATTTCTTTGGTTTTGTTTCATTAAAATAATATTAGTGTTAAAACCTACATAATTAATGTTGTATTTGTTATTAATATTTAGTCTAAAGAATTTAGGAAATTTTTTAAGGTATTATATTTATACATGAAATCATTTTGATAAGTTTAATATTAAACAAAAACTTTGAGAGTGCCAATAGAATTAATATTATAAGACTATTAGAGTATTTTTTATTATTCGAAGTGAAATTACATCAAATTTTTAATTGATTTTATAGTATTTGAAAAAGATGGACCGAAAATAAAATTTTTTTTATGTTTTTAGAGACAATTCTCAAATGAAAACTTTAATGTTATAGTATATGCCATGGTTTGAAATATGTCTTTGACCAATGTAACGTTAAAAGGTAAATAAGTTCAATTGAAATTGATAAAACTATGGATTTATTTGTTTTATATTGTTTCAATTTACTAATAATTGGTTTTAAAATGAATTTATAATTTTTGATAAATCTGACCCAAAAATTTAAAATATTTAGTGATAACTATCATTTAAAAACTTTAAAATATTTGTTTTTACCAAGTATAATTACATTAATATAGAAGTGTTTATTTTTCTTATT
Organism: Chaetogeoica ovagalla; assembly: GCA_032441825.1. NCBI lineage: Eukaryota > Metazoa > Arthropoda > Insecta > Hemiptera > Aphididae > Chaetogeoica > Chaetogeoica ovagalla. The sequence goes on along the minus strand of JAMBTI010000028.1, from coordinate 329,129 downwards.
TATTTGACATCTAAATTTCGAGACTAATTTGTATTGATTTTGTTTTGTTGTTATGTATATTTAAAATATCTAATTTTCCTTAGAGAATGCTTATTTTATACGCGAAAATTAATTTGTAAATAATACGAAGAAAAAATATATAAATAGGTTAAATTTCTAACTGAGCAGTATACAAAAAATTATAATCTAAAAATAAAAGTGATAAACAAATTTTCAATGTGCCAATGAATATTGAATAAGAAATGAATTACAGACTACGGATAATAATTAACATTTTTAACTTTTAAAGAAAAACATTGAATCACATTATTAGTTAAACAAAAATAATGGTTTCATTTAACTGAAATTATATTATTATAGAATCATACATATATAATAGTGATTGTATATATATTATGGGCAAAATATATATTGTGTATATATTTCATTAATATGACGTAACATAAAATTCTTGGAAAAATATAATGTTTGAAGTACCCTTTAAAAATGACAATAAAATTACTAGAATATATTATTATATTATTTCCTATAATTTTTGTGTAATTTATATCAATTGTCTAGAAAACATATTTTATATTGATCATTGATAATGCATATTTTATTAGCAAATTTATGATTATGATTTAGTGACATTGACAAAATGCAATGAATTTTAGATTTTCTATGGTCTCAAAATTATGGAAGGACTTCTACAAAGAAACGTAAAAAAATTGAAATTTATCTTAATAACAATAACTCGAAAACTTATACATTATATATATATATTCTTTAGTTTTATACCAGTTTAATTAATTTGTAATAAGAATATTAATTTCAACATTTATTTGACATCTGAATTTTGATGACAAAATTTATTGATCTAGTTAATTTTCTTATATATAATTAACGTATAAATTCATTTGAAAGAAATATTCATATATACTCTAGAGAATGTTTTTTTTATTAGCAATATTACATTTATAAATTGTAAATAACGTTGTTATACAGCTATGTATTAATATTTTAATTGAATTTTAGTTTAAAATGGAACTTACGTTGTGCTGTGTGTTAGATAAAGATAAATAAATAAATAAATAAGAAAACAAGATTCCCCTATGGGGAACATACAAATATTTATAAACACAAGGGGAATTGGAGAACTATTCTTCATTGCCTGTGAATTGACGAATAAATTGAAGACCGCAAATAATAGATTAATTAAAGGTAAAAGGATTCTGGCACACCCACAAACAAAATCACTATTAGTAATAACTATCGTTTGAATACTCCTAATTTCATTTTTTTATCCTGTATCTTTGTATAAATAAAGCATATTATGTTTGACGTACCCTTAAAAATGAAAGAAATATTACTAGAATATATTACTATATTATTTTCTATAATTTTTGAGTAATTTATGTCAATTTTCAGAAAACATATATTTTATATGGACTGTTGAAAATGTCTATTTTATTAGCAAATTTGTGTTTATACGTTAGTGACATTGTCACAAGACAATGCATTTAAATATCTTCATAATTTTTGTTTTTATATTGTTGCAAAATAAAATTATGGTAAATAAGTTTATATTTATCTTAATAACAATCAGTTGGAGACTACTAAATTAATGATTATTCTTTGGTTTATTCCATTTCATTACTTTATAATAAAAAAAATAATTTCAATATTTATTTGACATCTGAATTAAGATGACAATACTTATTAATTTTGTTATATATAATTACCATATAATTTCATTTAAAAAAATTTTTAAACTAGTTTCTTGAGAATGCTACTTTTCTTAGCAATTTTTTATTTATAAATTGTTAAAATTCTTCTTATATTGTTATGTATTAAAATGTTGTTTGAATTTTAATATTAGATGGAATATACGTTGTGCTGTGTGTTAAATACGAAAAAAAAAAAAATAAATATGAAAACAAAATATGTATATGGAGACCAAACAAAAAGTTATAAACTAAAAGAATTAAGGAAAACTATTTTTCATTGCCTGTAAAAACACCGAATAAATTAAAAATCTCAATAAGAGATTAGTTAAACCTAAAAGGAATCTGGCATTCAAAGAAAAAAAATTATTTTTATTGATAACAATCATTTGAAAACTTTTAATTTCAATTTTTTATCCTGTATTATAATATAAGTACATTGAAAATATAAATCTAGTAGATATCGACAAGGAATAATGAAGAATATTTTATTGTGTGTTTGGGTAACGAATACATTAAAAACCACAAATATGAGATAATAATTAGTTTGTATAACAATTAAACAAAATATATAAAAACACATTAATTGTTAAATACAATTATTGGTTTCTTTTAATTCAAATTATATTATTACAAATTCCTACATATTCAACAGTGATTATATATAAATATTAGGGACAAAATATATTTTGGGTAATTTTTTTAATTAATATACTGTAACAAGAAACTGTACTATAGTTTAATATTTGTAATACCCATGAAGATTGCCAACAATGTTGAAAGAAAATACTATTATATTTTCTACAACTTTAGCGTATTATATATCAATCATAAAGTTCATTTTATAATTCTTAAAAAACCGATCAAAGATACTAAATGTATTTTATATTTGTGGTGACAAATACGATTTGAAATCAATAAATTATTCACATATGCTTTGCTTTTATTCTATTTAAATTATATTAAAATAGGTTATTATTTTTTAAATAAGTATTAAAAATCTGAAATTTAATATCAAGAATATTTTAACTTTATAAAGTGTATAATTGTATAAGTGTAATAAATAAATGAATTCATTAGGAAATATACTTAAAATTTACCATTGGTAATGCTTATTTTATCAGCGAATACTTGTTTATAATTATTAACTCTGTTAAAATTATAGGTATTTAGTATTTTTAATTTAAATTTAGAATGTTACTTACACACAGCTGTATATGTAATTCGAAAAATTAAATAAAATAAATGTATTATATTACTAAAGGGACAACTTACGACTTATTTTAAAAAACAAGGAAAAACAAAATACAATTTTTATTTTGCATATCATTGACAAATATATTTAGAATCACTAATAATAGCTAATAATTGAAATAAAAAACAATTAAAACAAACAGGAGAACATATTGTGTAATAATTACATTTTTAAATGTAAGACGTTTTTAAAATTGTAATATATTAATTAATAAACAATTTCTTTGGTTTTGTTTCATTAAAATAATATTAGTGTTAAAACCTACATAATTAATGTTGTATTTGTTATTAATATTTAGTCTAAAGAATTTAGGAAATTTTTTAAGGTATTATATTTATACATGAAATCATTTTGATAAGTTTAATATTAAACAAAAACTTTGAGAGTGCCAATAGAATTAATATTATAAGACTATTAGAGTATTTTTTATTATTCGAAGTGAAATTACATCAAATTTTTAATTGATTTAATAGTATTTGAAAAGATGGACCAAAATAAAATTTTTTTTATGTTTTTAGAGACAATTCTCAAATGAAAACTTTAATGTTATAGTATATGCCATGGTTTGAAATATGTCTTTGACCAATGTAACGTTAAAAGGTAAATAAGTTCAATTGAAATTGATAAAACTATGGATTTATTTGTTTTATATTGTTTCAATTTACTAATAATTGGTTTTAAAATGAATTTATAATTTTTGATAAATCTGACCCAAAAATTTAAAATATTTAGTGATAACTATCATTTAAAAACTTTAAAATATTTGTTTTTACCAAGTATAATTACATTAATATAGAAGTGTTTATTTTTCTTATTTATTTGACATCTAAATTTCGAGACTAATTTGTATTGATTTTGTTTTGTTGTTATGTATATTTAAAATATAATTATCTTAGAATAAATATATCTAATTTTCCAATAGGTTAAATTTCTAACTGAGCAGTATACAAAAAATTATAATCTAAAAATAAAAGTGATAAACAAATTTTCAATGTGCCAATGAATATTGAATAAGAAATGAATTACAGACTACGGATAATAATTAACATTTTTAACTTTTAAAGAAAAACATTGAATCACATTATTAGTTAAACAAAATAATGGTTTCATTTAACTGAAATTATATTATTATAGAATCATACATATATAATAGTGATTGTATATATATTATGGAAAAATATATATTGTGTATATATTTCATTAATATGACGTAACATAAAATTCTTGGAAAAATATAATGTTTGAAGTACCCTTTAAAAATGACAATAAAATTACTAGAATATATTATTATATTATTTCCTATAATTTTTGTGTAATTTATATCAATTGTCTAGAAAACATATTTTATATTGATCATTGAAATGCATATTTTATTAGCAAATTTATGATTATGATTTAGTGACATTGACAAAATGCAATGAATTTTAGATTTTCTATGGTCTCAAAATTATGGAAGGACTTCTACAAAGAAACGTAAAAAAATTGAAATTTATCTTAATAAATATAACTCGAAAACTTATACATTATATATATATATATATATTCATTAGTTTTATACCAGTTTAATTAATTTGTAATAAAAATATTAATTTCAACATTTATTTGACATCTGAATTTTGATGACAAAATTTATTGATCTAGTTAATTTTCTTATATATAATTAACGTATAAATTCATTTGAAATATTCATATATACTCTTGAGAATGTTTTTTTATTAGCAATATTACATTTATAAATTGTTAATAACGTTGTTATACAGCTATGTATTAATATTTTAATTGAATTGCAGTTTAAAATGGAACTTACGGTGTGCTGTGTGTTAGATAAAGATAAATAAATAAATAAATAAGAAAACAAGATTCCCCTATGGAGAACATACAAATATTTATAAACACAAGGGGAATTGGAGAACTATTCTTCATTGCCTGTGAATTGACGAATAAATTGAAGACCGCAAATAATAGATTAATTAAAGGTAAAAGGATTCTGGCACACCCACAAAAAAAATTCACTATTAGTAATAACTATCGTTTGAATACTCTAATTTCATTTTTATCCTGTATCATTGTATAAATAAAGCATATTATGTTTGACGTACCCTTAAAAATGAAAGAAATATTACTAGAATATATCACTATATTATTTTCTATAATTTTTTGTAATTTATGTCAATTTTCAGAAAACATATTTTATATGGACTGTTGAAAATGTCTATTTTATTAGCAAATTTGTGTTTATATTGTTAGTGACATTGTCACAAGACAATGCATTTAAATATCTTCATAATTTTTGTTTTTATATTGTTGCAAAATAAAATTATGGTAAATAAGTTTATATTTATCTTAATAACAATCAGTTGGAGACTACTAAATTAATGTATATTCTTTGGTTTATTCCATTTCATTACTTTATAATAAAAAAAATAATTTCAATATTTATTTGACATCTGAATTAAGATGACAATACTTATTAATTTTGTTATATATAATTACCATATAATTTCATTTAAAAAAATTTTTAAACTAGTTTCTTGAGAATGCTACTTTTTTAGCAATTTTTATTTATAAATTGTTAAAATTGTTCTTATATTGTTATGTATTAAAATTTTGTTTGAATTTTAATATTAGATGGAACATACGTTGTGCTGTGTGTTAAATACGAAAAATAAAAAAAATAAATATGAAAACAAAATATGTATATGGAGACCAAACAAAAAGTTATAAACTAAAAGAATTAAGGAAAACTATTTTTCATTGCCTGTAAAAACACCGAATAAATTAAAAATCTCAATAAGAGATTAATTAAACCTAAAAGAAATCTGGCATTCAAAGAAAAAAAATTATTTTTATTGATAACAATCATTTGAAAACTTTTAATTTCAATTTTTTATCCTGTATTATAATATAAGTACATTGAAAATATAAATCTAGTAGATATCGACAAGGAATAATGAAGAATATTTTATTGTGTGTTTGGGTAACGAATACATTAAAAACCACAAATATGAGATAATAATTAGTTTGTATAACAATTAAACAAAATATATAAAAACACATTAATTGTTAAATACAATTATTGGTTTCTTTTAATTCAAATTATATTATTACAAATTCCTACATATTCAACAGTGATTATATATAAATATTAGGGACAAAATATATTTTGGGTAATTTTTTTAATTAATATACTGTAACAAGAAACTGTACTATAGTTTAATATTTGTAATACCCATGAAGATTGCCAACAATGTTGAAAGAAAATACTATTATATTTTCTACAACTTTAGCGTATTATATATCAATCATAAAGTTCATTTTATAATTCTTAAAAAACCGATCAAAGATACTAAATGTATTTTATATTTGTGGTGACAAATACGATTTGAAATCAATAAATTATTCACATATGCTTTGCTTTTATTCTATTTAAATTATATTAAAATAGGTTATTATTTTTTAAATAAGTATTAAAAATCTGAAATTTAATATCAAGAATATTTTAACTTTATAAAGTGTATAATTGTATAAGTGTAATAAATAAATGAATTCATTAGGAAATATACTTAAAATTTACCATTGGTAATGCTTATTTTATCAGCGAATACTTGTTTATAATTATTAACTCTGTTAAAATTATAGGTATTTAGTATTTTTAATTTAAATTTAGAATGTTACTTACACACAGCTGTATATGTAATTCGAAAAATTAAATAAAATAAATGTATTATATTACTAAAGGGACAACTTACGACTTATTTTAAAAAACAAGGAAAAACAAAATACAATTTTTATTTTGCATATCATTGACAAATATATTTAGAATCACTAATAATAGATAATAATTGAAATAAAAAACAATTAAAACAAACAGGAGAACATATTGTGTAATAATTACATTTTTAAATGTAAGACGTTTTTAAAATTGTAATATATTAATTAATAAACAATTTCTTTGGTTTTGTTTCATTAAAATAATATTAGTGTTAAAACCTACATAATTAATGTTGTATTTGTTATTAATATTTAGTCTAAAGAATTTAGGAAATTTTTTAAGGTATTATATTTATACATGAAATCATTTTGATAAGTTTAATATTAAACAAAAACTTTGAGAGTGCCAATAGAATTAATATTATAAGACTATTAGAGTATTTTTTATTATTCGAAGTGAAATTACATCAAATTTTTAATTGATTTTATAGTATTTGAAAAGATGGACCGAAAATAAAATTTTTTTTATGTTTTTAGAGACAATTCTCAAATGAAAACTTTAATGTTATAGTATATGCCATGGTTTGAAATATGTCTTTGACCAATGTAACGTTAAAAGGTAAATAAGTTCAATTGAAATTGATAAAACTATGGATTTATTTGTTTTATATTGTTTCAATTTACTAATAATTGGTTTTAAAATGAATTTATAATTTTTGATAAATCTGACCCAAAAATTTAAAATATTTAGTGATAACTATCATTTAAAAACTTTAAAATATTTGTTTTTACCAAGTATAATTACATTAATATAGAAGTGTTTATTTTTCTTATTTATTTGACATCTAAATTTCGAGACTAATTTGTATTGATTTTGTTTTGTTGTTATGTATATTTAAAATATAATTATCTTAGAATAAATATATCTAATTTTCCTTAGAGAATGCTTATTTTATACGCGAAAATTAATTTGTAAATAATACGAAGAAAAAATATATAAATAGGTTAAATTTCTAACTGAGCAGTATACAAAAAATTATAATCTAAAAATAAAAGTGATAAACAAATTTTCAATGTGCCAATGAATATTGAATAAGAAATGAATTACAGACTACGGATAATAATTAACATTTTTAACTTTTAAAGAAAAACATTGAATCACATTATTAGTTAAACAAAAATAATGGTTTCATTTAACTGAAATTATATTATTATAGAATCATACATATATAATAGTGATTGTATATATATTATGGGCAAAATATATATTGTGTATATATTTCATTAATATGACGTAACATAAAATTCTTGGAAAAATATAATGTTTGAAGTACCCTTTAAAAATGACAATAAAATTACTAGAATATATTATTATATTATTTCCTATAATTTTTGTGTAATTTATATCAATTGTCTAGAAAACATATTTTATATTGATCATTGAAATGCATATTTTATTAGCAAATTTATGATTATGATTTAGTGACATTGACAAAATGCAATGAATTTTAGATTTTCTATGGTCTCAAAATTATGGAAGGACTTCTACAAAGAAACGTAAAAAAATTGAAATTTAACTTAATAACTATAACTCGAAAACTTATACATTATATATATATATTCTTTAGTTTTATACCAGTTTAATTAATTTGTAATAAAAATATTAATTTCAACATTTATTTGACATCTGAATTTTGATGACAAAATTTATTGATCTAGTTAATTTTCTTATATATAATTAACGTATAAATTCATTTGAAAGAAATATTCATATATACTCTTGAGAATGTTTTTTATATTAGCAATATTACATTTATAAATTGCTAATAACGTTGTTATACAGCTATGTATTAATATTTTAATTGAATTGCAGTTTAAAATGGAACTTACGTTGTGCTGTGTTTTAGATAAAGATAAATAAATAAATAAATAAGAAAACAAGATTCCCCTATGGAGAACATACAAATATTTATAAACACAAGGGGAATTGGAGAACTATTCTTCATTGCCTGTGAATTGACGAATAAATTGAAGACCAAATAATAAGATTAATTAAAGGTAAAAGGATTCTGGCACACCCACAAACAAAATCACTATTAGTAATAACTATCGTTTGAATACTCCTAATTTCAATTTTTTATCCTGTATTATAATATAAGTACATTGAAAATATAAATCTAGTAGATATCGACAAGGAATAATGAAGAATATTTTATTGTGTGTTTGGGTAACGAATACATTAAAAACCACAAATATGAGATAATAATTAGTTTGTATAACAATTAAACAAAATATATAAAAACACATTAATTGTTAAATACAATTATTGGTTTCTTTTAATTCAAATTATATTATTACAAATTCCTACATATTCAACAGTGATTATATATAAATATTAGGGACAAAATATATTTTGGGTAAAATATACTGTAACAGAAACTGTACTATAGTTTAATATTTGTAATACCCATGAAGATTGCCAACAATGTTGAAAGAAAATACTATTATATTTTCTACAACTTTAGCGTATTATATATCAATCATAAAGTTCATTTTATAATTCTTAAAAAACCGATCAAAGATACTAAATGTATTTTATATTTGTGGTGACAAATACGATTTGAAATCAATAAATTATTCACATATGCTTTGCTTTTATTCTATTTAAATTATATTAAAATAGGTTATTATTTTTTAAATAAGTATTAAAATCTGAAATTTAATATCAAATATTTTAACTTTATAAAGTGTATAATTGTATAAGTGTAATAAATAAATGAATTCATTAGGAAATATACTTAAAATTTACCATTGGTAATGCTTATTTTATCAGCGAATACTTGTTTATAATTATTAACTCTGTTAAAATTATAGGTATTTAGTATTTTTAATTTAAATTTAGAATGTTACTTACACACAGCTGTATATGTAATTCGAAAAATTAAATAAAATAAATGTATTATATTACTAAAGGGACAACTTACGACTTATTTTAAAAAACAAGGAAAAACAAAATACAATTTTTATTTTGCATATCATTGACAAATATATTTAGAATCACTAATAATAGATAATAATTGAAATAAAAAACAATTAAAACAAACAGGAGAACATATTGTGTAATAATTACATTTTTAAATGTAAGACGTTGTAATATATTAATTAATAAACAATTTCTTTGGTTTTGTTTCATTAAAATAATATTAGTGTTAAAACCTACATAATTAATGTTGTATTTGTTATTAATATTTAGTCTAAAGAATTTAGGAAATTTTTTAAGGTATTATATTTATACATGAAATCATTTTGATAAGTTTAATATTAAACAAAACTTTGAGAGTGCCAATAGAATTAATATTATAAGACTATTAGAGTATTTTTATTATTCAGTGAAATTACATCAAATTTTTAATTGATTTTATAGTATTTGAAAAAGATGGACCGAAAATAAAATTTTTTTTATGTATTTAGAGACAATTCTCAAATGAAAACTTTAATGTTATAGTATATGCCATGGTTTGAAATATGTCTTTGACCAATGTAACGTTAAAAGGTAAATAAGTTCAATTGAAATTGATAAAACTATGGATTTATTTGTTTTATATTGTTTCAATTTACTAATAATTGGTTTTAAAATGAATTTATAATTTTTGATAAATCTGACCCAAAAATTTAAAATATTTAGTGATAACTATCATTTAAAAACTTTAAAATATTTATTTTACCAAGTATAATTACATTAATATAGAAGTGTTTATTTTTCTTATTTATTTGACATCTAAATTTCGAGACTAATTTGTATTGATTTTGTTTTGTTGTTATGTATATTTAAAATATAATTATCTTAGAATAAATATATCTAATTTTCCTTAGAGAATGCTTATTTTATACACGAAAATTAATTTGTAAATAATACGAAGAAAAAATATAAATAGGTTAAATTTCTAACTGAGCAGTATACAAAAAATTATAATCTAAAAATAAAAGTGATAAACAAATTTTCAATGTGCCAATGAATATTGAATAAGAAATGAATTACAGACTACGGATAATAATTAACATTTTTAACTTTTAAAGAAAAACATTGAATCACATTATTAGTTAAACAAAATAATGGTTTCATTTAACTGAAATTATATTATTATAGAATCATACATATATAATAGTGATTGTATATATATTATGGGCAAAATATATTTGTGTATATATTTCATTAATATGACGTAACATAAAATTCTTGGAAAAATATAATGTTTGAAGTACCCTTTAAAAATGACAATAAAATTACTAGAATATATTATTATATTATTTCCTATAATTTTTGTGTAATTTATATCAATTGTCTAGAAAACATATTTTATATTGATCATTGAAATGCATATTTTATTAGCAAATTTATGATTATGATTTAGTGACATTGACAAAATGCAATGAATTTTAGATTTTCTATGGTCTCAAAATTATGGAAGGACTTCTACAAAGAAACGTAAAAAAATTGAAATTTATCTTAATAACTATAACTCGAAAACTTATACATTATATATATATATATATTCATTAGTTTTATACCAGTTTAATTAATTTGTAATAAAAATATTAATTTCAACATTTATTTGACATCTGAATTTTGATGACAAAATTTATTGATCTAGTTAATTTTCTTATATATAATTAACGTATAAATTCATTTGAAAGAAATATTCATATATACTCTTGAGAATGTTTTTTTTATTAGCAATATTACATTTATAAATTGCTAATAACGTTGTTATACAGCTATGTATTAATATTTTAATTGAATTGCAGTTTAAAATGGAACTTACGGTGTGCTGTGTGTTAGATAAAGATAAATAAATAAATAAATAAGAAAACAAGATTCCCCTATGGAGAACATACAAATATTTATAAACACAAGGGGAATTGGAGAACTATTCATTGCCTGTGAATTGACGAATAAATTGAAGACCGCAAATAATAGATTAATTAAAGGTAAAAGGATTCTGGCACACCCACAAACAAAATCACTATTAGTAATAACTATCGTTTGAATACTCCTAATTTCATTTTTTTATCCTGTATCATTGTATAAATAAAGCATATTATGTTTGACGTACCCTTAAAAATGAAAGAAATATTACTAGAATATATCACTATATTATTTTCTATAATTTTTGTGTAATTTATGTCAATTTTCAGAAAACATATTTTATATGGACTGTTGAAAATGTCTATTTTATTAGCAAATTTGTGTTTATATTTAGTGACATTGTCACAAGACAATGCATTTAAATATCTTCATAATTTTTGTTTTTATATTGTCGCAAAATAAAATTATGGTAAATAAGTTTATATTTATCTTAATAACAATCAGTTGGAGACTACTAAATTAATGTATATTCTTTGGTTTATTCCATTTCATTACTTTATAATAAAAAAAATAATTTCAATATTTATTTGACATCTGAATTAAGATGACAATACTTATTAATTTTGTTATATATAATTACCATATAATTTCATTTAAAAAAATTTTTAAACTAGTTTCTTGAGAATGCTACTTTTTTTAGCAATTTTTTATTTATAAATTGTTAAAATTGTTCTTATATTGTTATGTATTAAAATTTTGTTTGAATTTTAATATTAGATGGAACATACGTTGTGCTGTGTGTTAAATACGAAAAATAAAAAAAATAAATATGAAAACAAAATATGTATATGGAGACCAAACAAAAAGTTATAAACTAAAAGAATTAAGGAAAACTATTTTTCATTGCCTGTAAAAACACCGAATAAATTAAAAATCTCAATAAGAGATTAATTAAACCTAAAAGAAATCTGGCATTCAAAGAAAAAAAATTATTTTTATTGATAACAATCATTTGAAAACTTTTAATTTCAATTTTTTATCCTGTATTATAATATAAGTACATTGAAAATATAAATCTAGTAGATATCGACAAGGAATAATGAAGAATATTTTATTGTGTGTTTGGGTAACGAATACATTAAAAACCACAAATATGAGATAATAATTAGTTTGTATAACAATTAAACAAAATATATAAAAACACATTAATTGTTAAATACAATTATTGGTTTCTTTTAATTCAAATTATATTATTACAAATTCCTACATATTCAACAGTGATTATATATAAATATTAGGGACAAAATATATTTTGGGTAATTTTTTTAATTAATATACTGTAACAAGAAACTGTACTATAGTTTAATATTTGTAATACCCATGAAGATTGCCAACAATGTTGAAAGAAAATACTATTATATTTTCTACAACTTTAGCGTATTATATATCAATCATAAAGTTCATTTTATAATTCTTAAAAAACCGATCAAAGATACTAAATGTATTTTATATTTGTGGTGACAAATACGATTTGAAATCAATAAATTATTCACATATGCTTTGCTTTTATTCTATTTAAATTATATTAAAATAGGTTATTATTTTTTAAATAAGTATTAAAAATCTGAAATTTAATATCAAGAATATTTTAACTTTATAAAGTGTATAATTGTATAAGTGTAATAAATAAATGAATTCATTAGGAAATATACTTAAAATTTACCATTGGTAATGCTTATTTTATCAGCGAATACTTGTTTATAATTATTAACACTGTTAAAATTATAGGTATTTAGTATTTTTAATTTAAATTTAGAATGTTACTTACACACAGCTGTATATGTAATTCGAAAAATTAAATAAAATAAATGTATTATATTACTAAAGGGACAACTTACGACTTATTTTAAAAAACAAGGAAAAACAAAATACAATTTTTATTTTGCATATCATTGACAAATATATTTAGAATCACTAATAATAGCTAATAATTGAAATAAAAAACAATTAAAACAAACAGGAGAACATATTGTGTAATAATTACATTTTTAAATGTAAGACGTTTTTAAAATTGTAATATATTAATTAATAAACAATTTCTTTGGTTTTGTTTCATTAAAATAATATTAGTGTTAAAACCTACATAATTAATGTTGTATTTGTTATTAATATTTAGTCTAAAGAATTTAGGAAATTTTTTAAGGTATTATATTTATACATGAAATCATTTTGATAAGTTTAATATTAAACAACAACTTTGAGAGTGCCAATAGAATTAATATAATAAGACTATTAGAGTATTTTTTATTATTCGAAGTGAAATTACATCAAATTTTTAATTGATTTTATAGTATTTGAAAAAGATGGACCGAAAATAAAATTTTTTTTATGTTTTTAGAGACAATTCTCAAATGAAAACTTTAATGTTATAGTATATGCCATGGTTTGAAATATGTCTTTGACCAATGTAACGTTAAAAGGTAAATAAGTTTAATTGAAATTGATGAAACTATGGATTTATTTGTTTTATATTGTTTCAATTTACTAATAATTGGTTTTAAAATGAATTTATAATTTTTGATAAATCTGACCCAAAAATTTAAAATATTTAGTGATAACTATCATTTAAAAACTTTAAAATATTTGTTTTTACCAAGTATAATTACATTAATATAGAAGTGTTTATTTTTCTTATTTATTTGACATCTAAATTTCGAGACTAATTTGTATTGATTTTGTTTTGTTGTTATGTATATTTAAAATATAATTATCTTAGAATAAATATATCTAATTTTCCTTAGAGAATGCTTATTTTATACGCGAAAATTAATTTGTAAATAATACGAAGAAAAAATATATAAATAGGTTAAATTTCTAACTGAGCAGTATACAAAAAATTATAATCTAAAAATAAAAGTGATAAACAAATTTTCAATGTGCCAATGAATATTGAATAAGAAATGAATTACAGACTACGGATAATAATTAACATTTTTAACGAAAAACATTGAATCACATTATTAGTTAAACAAAAATAATGGTTTCATTTAACTGAAATTATATTATTATAGAATCATACATATATAATAGTGATTGTATATATATTATGGGCAAAATATATTTGTGTATATATTTCATTAATATGACGTAACATAAAATTCTTGGAAAAATATAATGTTTGAAGTACCCTTTAAAAATGACAATAAAATTACTAGAATATATTATTATATTATTTCCTATAATTTTTGTGTAATTTATATCAATTGTCTAGAAAACATATTTTATATTGATCATTGAAATGCATATTTTATTAGCAAATTTATGATTATGATTTAGTGACATTGACAAAATGCAATGAATTTTAGATTTTCTATGGTCTCAAAATTATGGAAGGACTTCTACAAAGAAACGTAAAAAAATTGAAATTTATCTTAATAACTATAACTCGAAAACTTATACATTATATATATATATTCTTTAGTTTTATACCAGTTTAATTAATTTGTAATAAAAATATTAATTTCAACATTTATTTGACATCTGAATTTTGATGACAAAATTTATTGATCTTGTTAATTTTCTTATATATAATTACCATAAAAATTTATTTAAAAAAAAATTTTAAACTAGTTTCTTGAGAATGCTTCTTTTTCTAGCAATTATATATTTATAAATATTTAAAATTGTTCTTATATTGTTTTGTATTAAAATTTTGTTTGCATTTTAGTTTTAAATGGAACTTACGTAGTGCTGTGTGTTAGATACAGAGAAATAAATAAATAAGAAAACATAATTCCCCTGTGGAGAACATACAAATAGTTATAAACACAAAGGGAATTGGAGAACTATTTTTCATTGCCTGTTTAATTTCCGAATAAATTGAAGATGGCATATAAGAGATTAATTAAAAATAGAAGGATTCTAGCACCCACAAATAAAATGATTTTTAGAGATAACTATCATTTGAAAACTCAAATTACAGTTTTAAATCCTATAATGCTATACATGTATGTTTAAATTATAATTCTATTAAATAAAATATTTTAAACTGACTTTAATTGAATGGTCATTATATTTGCAATTATATATATATATATATATATATATATATATATATATATATATATATATAAATATATTAATTATTAAACATGATATAAAGGGATGTGTTGAAATTTTAGTTTAGTATGAAACTTACGTCTTTCTGTATATTTAATAGGATAAAATTAAAAGTTAATAAATTTTTTACATTTCCAAACGGATAATTTACAACTTAAAATAATCGACAAGGAAAAGTAATTAATTTTCATTCAGCAAATAAGTACTTAACATATCTGTTCACGTCGTATGATAATACGCACATTCAATAAAAATAAAAATGTAATATTTAAATATTAATAACATTCTTAACAACACATATGGTCGTGTTAACTGTCCAGTCGTTGATCTGGCTAAATAGGGTTAAAGATAGGCACTAAATTATAATTTATTATTATTATTATTATTATTATTATTATTATTATTATTATTATTATTATTATTATTATTATTATTATTATTATTATTATTATTATTATTATTATTATTATTATTATTATTATTATTATTATTATAATTATTATTATTATTATTATTATTATTATTATTATTATTATTATTATTATTATTATTATTATTATTATTATTATTATTATTATTATTATTATTATCTCTGTCGTCGTGGTGTTCGCTCGTCGTCGTCGAGTCGTGGTCGTAATATTTTTTTTATAATATTAAATTCTTCGCGACTTAGTTTTATTGTCGTTTTAAACTCTTTCGATTTCTGCATAACCGTTATTATTTTGCCGCCATCATTTGGTCACCCATGTGTAATATTGATGTTCAACATTAACGATATCAACTACGGGGCCGGGACGGTAAATATATAGTTTTTATTAAATTTTATGTAAAGGTATCTTCGAAACTTATCTATTTATAATTTGTTATATATTATTTTTGTATCTTGTTTGTTTTCTTTTCGCTGGCTAGCAATTTATTAAGTATATTATATTATTTTGTTGTTATATCGTATGTGATATTTTTTTTGTTATGAAATAATAGTATTACAAACAATCGAACCACATCTTGTTATTTTATTTGAGTTAAGTTTTCCTATACAGTCCATTTATTCATACATTTATTTACTACTTTATTCAATTGTTTTGTTTATATCAAATAGAATTATTTTCGTTTTCTTGTTTTCGTCAAATCGAACATTTGGTTGTAACGTCACAAAATATATGTTGCGCGCCACACACACACACACCGTACCGGCGACGTAATCCACGGTCCAAACGTCAGCCGATATCCACCACCTCAACGCGATTTATTTTGGTCCAATACCGGCCAAGTCAATATTTAAATTAATTATATTTTTCACTGTGTTGCTGACTCTCGATATAAACCTTTGTCAGCGTTTTTTTTTTTTTTTTCAATATTTTTAATCGTTTGTGTTTTTGAAAATGCCGTTAATAATGGAGTAGATCCGTTCAGGGTCTCTCCTAACGGTAAACCACCATGGGTGAGATGGGTGTGTAAATGCACACTCATTAAAATTGTAAATCGGGTATGTTTTGTTTTCTTTATTTTTAATTTTATCTCTTGGCCGGTATTTAGTTTACGATTTAGTTTAATATTTGATTTATTTTATTTTATTTTATTCCGTGTTGCTCGTTAATGTTAAGGTCAGTTTCTGTCACAAGATTTTTTTTGATCTTGTCATTATTAATTTTTTTTCAATCGTATAATTTTTCTTTGGTTGGAGTTTTACACCCGGCAGCTTTCTCCACAATAAACTTCATTTTTCTTTTTAACCGTAAGAAACCTGGTGTTATTTATTTTTTCCTTCACCTCATAAAATCCTGGGTCTCCTTCACCAGTACGGTGTTTCACGGATCCAGGTTGGCGACCCAGCTAAAGTGGTTCGACCAGTAACCAAGCGTTACATGGTCCATTCGAACCGGATTAATTTAAATGAAATCGTGAACATTTTTTTTATATTTATTAACCAACAACATTATAAGTACTGAGGTATCTCCTGTGTTCGTTTCCTGAGCACGTATTTATATATCCTAATCGTCGAACCTCAGTAATTATAGTAATCTACTTCGTAAATGGTTTTGTCTATACGCTGTTTGTTGTGTAATTTTTAACTGATGTTTAATTTCCACGTCGTCTGTTGAAACCGTCAGAATGAGTAGGTTCACAGGAACTTCGTACGCTGATGCCAAAGCGAGAATTGAACGTGGAGTAAAAAGATTAGCAACGTTTTTATCGGCTACAGATGATTTTCAAGGAGATAAAACTAATACAATAAAACGTAATAAAGTTATGACTATGTTACGCGAATTAACAGATATACGATCTCACGTCGAATCTGATTTACAAATAATGGAGTCGTCGTTGAATTTAAAATTAGTTCCTTATATTTTTTCGCATGAACTCAGTCAATCACTTGCGGATACGTTTGATACGTTATATTATGAATTGTTAAGTTCTGCAGATATTCTTGGTATGTCAACGTCACAACCCATGGATATGTCTTCGTCACTACTTAATGCTTTTATCAACCCAAATACTACAATTTCGTCGTTAACTAATTTTCATTTGCCAAAGAGGAAATTCCCAATATTTTCCGGTAATATCTCGGAGTGGCAAGGATTTGAAAACTTATTAAATTCCATGTTATCTCATGTGCCAAATTTATCTGATATTGAGCGTTTCGAAATATTAAAAACATCGCTTGAAGGAGAAGCACTAGCACTCATTAAACATTTGCCAATTACAGTGCCAAATTATCATAGTGCATGGGATATTTTAAGAACACAATATGGAAACAAAAGAAACTTAGCGCGCCATCATTTGGATGCATTGTTATCAACTGGTCCAATTAGTTCAAATAATGTTACATCAATTAAAACCGTAATTAATTCTATAGTTGAACACCTCGCTGCTTTAAATAATTTAGGTTTTACTACCAAACAGTGGAGTCCAATGCTAATTCATATATTCGAGAAAACTTTAGATTAAGACCTTCGATAACGCTGGGAACTCATAGTTGGTAATCGGCATCTTCCGTCTACTGATGAGTTGGTCGATTTCTTACGAAGCCATTTGCGCTCTGCAGAAGCAATATCAACTCAATTTTTAAAAGTTGATAAGAAACCACAAGAATATTTTAAGACTACTCGTTCGACAGGCACGTCAAAGGTCATGATGACCTCGATGACGTCTGCATCGGATAAATGTGATTGTTGTCACGATATTCATGAAATTAGAAAATGTCCTCTTTTCTTATTTAAAAAACCGAAAGAACGGTTCAATTTTATAAAAGAACGACGTATGTGTATTAACTGTCTTCGAGTTGGACACTCCGCTTCAAATTGTACTTCAAAGTCTCTGTGCAAAAATTGCAATAAACCACATCACTCACTTCTTCATTTTGAAACAGTACCAAAATTCTCTCCTACAAAGTCGGTAAATAACACTACACCCACATTGTCTCAAGTTTCATCAAATGTTCAATGTAATTCAGTGTTTTTAAAAGGTAATGTTTCAACTGGAAAACAACTACCACTTTTATCGTTAACGGCTAATAATCAACTTAAACCAGTTGTTCTTTTGTCTACTATTCTTGTACAAGTTCGATCAATAACAAACGAATTATTTACGTTACGTGCATTACTTGATTCTGGAGCTCAAGCTAGTTTTATAACAGATGACTGGGCATCACGGTTATCATTATGTCGACGTCGTTGTGATTTACAAGTCAACGCTCTTTTAAATGTTCCATTGAAAGATTTAAAAGGTTTCGTGACTTTGGATTTGTGTGCTCCAAATAATGATACTTCGATTTCTGTTAATGCAATAATCATGTCTACTATAACAGACCGTAGAGTGTACACCCCAAGCTATTGTAACTGCGGGAAAATGGGACCACTTAACTTATATTCAATTAACAGATCTTCAATATTATATGCCAGGTCCAGTAGATTTACTACTAGGTGCTGAAGTGACCGCATCGTTGTTAACGGGTGGTGTCTTACGAAGAAATTCTGATGAACCGATAGCAATGAATACGAGTTTTGGCTGGGTTATAATGGGACCTACCGGGTCCAATGACCGTCAATCTGATATCAAATCATTTCATATTTCAATCACAGAGAATTTTGATAATGCACTTAAGAAATTTTGGGAAGTTGAAGAACCACCATCAGTACAATGTTCCACTTCAAATGATATTCAAGCGGAACAAATTTACAAAAACACGGTGACATGGCTCGAAACTGGTAGATTTATGGTATCGCTGTCCTTTTGAACCAGTCGTCCAATCTTAGGAGAGTTATTCACCATTGCAATGCATCACTTCAGGTCACTCGAACAACGATTAGCTCAAAACCCATAGCTTCAAAAAGAGTATCACGAATTTATGAAAGATTATTTAGACTGTAACTATATTGAACGTATAGCAATTAATGATGAACAAAATCCATATTCGTATTATATTCCTCATCATTGTGTGTTAAAACCAGATATTACAACTACCAAATTACGAGTAATTTTTAACACTTCGTCCAAAACAAAATCTGGACAATCACTAAATGAAGTGTTACTTAGTGGTCGTAAACTTCAACCAAATTTACAATTTATTCTTCTTGGTGCTCGTCTATTCAAATATATTTTCATGGCAGACATTAAACAAATGTATCGTCAAATTTTAATTCAACCTGAAGATCGTAATTATCTACGTGTACTATGGCGTTTTAATTTATTAACCCAATAAACACTTATCAGTTGTGTACAGTTACATATGGCACTTCTTGTGCACCTTATCAAGCTCTTCGTACATTGAGTGAATTAGCTAAAATTGGGCGAGAGAAATTTCCCCTAGCTTCCGACATTTTACTAACGGATACATATGTCGATGACATCTTGTCTGGTACTGAAACAGATGTGAAAGTTTTACACAAACAAAATCAACTGATCGCTTTATGTGGTCAGGGAAAATTCGAATTAAGAAAGTGGGCAAGTAACAATTCAAGGATACTTCAAGCTGTCTCCGAAGAAAATCGACTAATATCTCCAGCTGTACTATTTGAAGAAGTTGATAATAAAGGAGTGAAAATTCTTAGGATGCAATGGAATCCTAAAGAAGATACTTTTTCATATAAATTATCAACTGTTTCAAGTACTCCAACTAAAAGATTAATATTATCCGAAATACCTAAAATATTTGACCCACTTGGATTGTTATCACCAGTTATTTTTTTGCTGAAACATTTCATGCAACAACTGTGGACTACCGGTATTAGATGGGATGACCCAATTCCCTATGAACTGTCGAATATCTGGTTACGATATCGAAATGAATTTACATCATTAAGCAATGTTAATGTACCACGTAGAATAACATGCGATAATCCGGTAAGTTATCAACTACATGTATTCACTGACAGTTCTGAAAAGGGTTACGCTGCCGCTGTTTATCTTCGAGGAATTTCTTCAGACAATGTTAATTGTCACTTAATTACAGCCAAATCTAAAGTAGCTTCTCTTAAATGCTTAAGTATTCCACGACTTGAACTTTGTGCTGCAGTTTTAGGTGCAAAATTATTGCATACAATTAGTGACCAATTTAAAAAAAAAAAACTATTGATACTTAATTTAATTTATTAAATTTAGATTAATTTAGATTAATCATACCTTTTTTGTACCCTATATATTCAATAGGAAGAAAAATTATATAAATAAGTTAAATTTCTAATTGGAGACTATAAAACAAATTATAATCGAAAAATAAAAGTGAAAAACAAATTTTCAATGTGCGAATGAGTATTGAATAAATAATGAATTACAGACTAGGGGTTACAAATAACATGTATAACTATTAAACAAAAATATCAAATCACAATAATTGGTAAAGAAATATAATAGTTTCAATTTAATGAAATTATATTACTATAGAAGCCTACACAGGTAATGTTGATTTTATATGTATTATGGGCAAAAAAATTTCTGTAAATTTTTCATTAATATGACGTAACAAGAAAATTCATTAAAGTATATAATGTTTGAAGTACCCTTTAAAAATGACAACAAAATTACTATAATATATTATTAGTATATTTTCTATAATTATTGCGTAATTTTTATCAATTGTTTAGAAAACTTATTTTATATTGACCATTGATAATACATATATTATAAGTCAACGTGTGTGTATAATTTAGTGATATTGTCACATTAAAATATATTTAAATTCCTTTTTAATTTTAGATTTTTCATTGTATCAAAATTATAGAAGGACCTGGTAAGAAATGTAAAAAATATTTATATTTATCTGAATAACTATCAGTTTAATGCTTATAAATTAAAGAATTTTCATTTGGTTTATTATAATTTAATTACTTTATAATAAAAAAAATTATTTCAATATTCATTTCACATCTGAAATTTGATGACAAAAGTTATTGATTTTGTTAATTTTGTTATATATAACTAAACAATAAATGCATTTAAAAAAACTATTTAAAATAAAATGTTGAGAATGCTTATTTTATTAGCAATTTTATATTTATAAATTGTTAACATATTGTTATATTTTCGTGTATTTAAATTTTGATTGAATTTTAGTTTTAGAAGGAACTTAAGTGTTGCTGTATGTTAAATACGAGAAATAAAAAATAAATAAATAAGGAAATATAATTTCTATATGGAGAACAAACAAATAGTTACAAGCACTAAGGATGTGGAAAACTATATTGCATTGCCTGTAATAGTAGTGAATAAACTGAAGATCGAAAATAAAAGATTAATTAGAGATGTTATAAATCTGGCACGCACATAAAAAAAAATTATTTTTTTAGTGATAACTATCATATGAAAACTCAAATGTCAATTTCTATTCCTGTATTATTGTAAAAGTATATTTTATAGTAGACATAATACAGTAAACTGATTTTAATGAATGCTCATTATTTTAGAAATTATAAATAAATAAATATATATATATATATATATATAGGTTACATGTAGAGATTACAATCCCGGCTCTATTTTACGATCCCGGGATTTCGGAATATTTAGTTATTAATCCCGGTATCCCGGGATTATGCCGAACAAAAAAAAAACTAAAAAAATATCATTCAAAAATTGTATTTCTATTTTATTCTAATCATTATATATGTGTTAAAAAAAATGTTATTATTAATTACAATTTTATGTTCCCCTTATTTTGATAGTATGAACGCAGGAATAGAAGAGCGTCTAATATTTCATCTCCCAGTCTGCTTTTCAGCTTATTTCCTATATAGGCTGCTGCTGAAAATGCACGTTCTGACTCGATACTAGTAGGAGGAGTAGACACTAAATACTTAAATGCTAGCTCTAAATGATGTCCTCGAGTTCCTCCATTTTCAAATAAATTCATTTCTTTTTTTGATTATTTTAACAAAATCCGTTTCTTTTTGCGTTTTAGGATCAGTGGTTTTTTTAGTTTTGTTTATTTCAAACTCCAATTTTTCTTTTAATGTCAATTGAGGGAGCTGTTGTAATAGATTCACTTTCGGTTTGTTCAAAACGTTGTTGTTGTTCTTCTTCATTAGGATAATCTTCAATATGTGTCCTTTCAATTAATTTTATTATTTGTTTTCTAATAAAATCATTTTTGGGGAGTGAAAATAAATCTTTCAAATATGTTATTTGATTATAGTGAAAATGAGGATTCTGTAAATAATTCAATACGCCAGATAACTCTGGACGTCATCGTTTTTTTATACGATCACTCAAGCATGTCCTCATTTTATTGGCAAGTATAGAATTTTTTTAAACAATTCCTTGAAAAGAAATTTAAAAGCAGCATCAGTAGTGCACAAATTGGCATCACGTCGGCCGATTGCTTCCACTGTCAATTTAAGGGGGGCAAGCACATCAGTTATTTCAGTAATTAAGTTATAATCAGAATCTTCTAAACGGACTGGATGGTTGAGATCTATAAGAGATTTTTGAATGCTGGTTTTTAAAAGAATAAAACGTTCTAACATAGCAAGAAGACTATTACATCTCGTTTTACAATCCAGAAGTAGGTTTTATTTCTTTCCCACGCTCTGCTTTAATATATTTTTGAAGTATACTGTCATTTTTTGTCGGAAATCTTTTAAAATACATTACAACTTTGCGAATTTTATTTATAACCACATAAATATTATATTCATTGGTTAAATCTGGCATGCCGTGAATAATATAATTTTGCGGCAAAATAATTAAACCTGAATCAGGAAAGTCTAATTCTTCATCATCATCTTCATCGTCATCATCATCGTCATCATCTTCATTCATATCAATTTCAGTTGATTCATCTCGGAAATTTTTTTATAAAGTACATCACAAACAACTAAATGAATAACCATGAGCGAAACATAGCTGGTGTTCAGTATTAACAAGCTTACCTACTTTTAACATAACATTTGGTCCATCGGTTACAATTGCGACAATATATTTTTCCAGTGAAATATCAAATTGAACTAGTCGTTCTTTCAGTACATAAATGCAGTTTTCAACAGTCATTGAACCATTAACTCGAATAAGACCTAAGCTCCAATATTTTTTTTGCGAATGGACATTAATATTCATATAACGCTTGTTGGCCGTGGAAGTCCACTCGTCAAAAGTTAAGCTAAATCGTTCACCTGTATTTTTTAATTGTTTCAATTCGTCACTTATTTTTTTTCTGATTGTAAAACTAAAATTTACTACACGATTTCGAATTGTTACGACTGATTTTGGTAAATCAAAGTAACCTTTGGATATACATAACTGTCTTAAATCATTAGAAGTTTTAAAAACAATATATGGGAAACCATCCAAAGCAATCATTCGAGCCAAAACATGATCTAGTGTATCGCTCTTAATAAAATATTCGACAAACCTTCGTTTAGCTGGTGGCGGTGTCGAAATTTCTTCTACAGGTTGTGCATGGCCAGGTCTAGTTAATGACCAGTTGCCTTCAGATAAAACTTTAAGATTATGTTTTGATGACAAATGCGTGTGTAAACCTTTTGTTGATGCTCCTAACGTCTTCAATACGGCTAAACATCGTTTACACTGCGCACTTTTTCCATCGTTTGCGATTGTTGACAAAGTCATTTTGGATGGCTTGTGACAGGTGAGTTAGCAAGTACAGGCTTAATGGGTATAGAATGAGTAGGGCAAGCAATGGAAAGAAATTGGCAAACATTCAACATTACTACAGATGCAAGTTATGGTCGAGAGTCAAAATCAAACAAAAAAAGCATAGAAGAACAGGAAGTGTTCGATACACGTAAAGGTGGCAAGAAAGCGTCGTAAAATTTGATAATAATAAATCGTAATTCTCAAACATTCGAGAATAATCGACGACGCGTTTTTCCCACACACAACACCCTATTATCGCAGCAACGATAATTTTATTTCCGTACGTTGTCCGACACCGCCGCTGTCGGAACAATAATCGCAATATTCGTTTCAGTAGACGCGTACGTCGTCGCCGTGTTTTTTTTCTCTCGTCATCGTACCTATCACGCGTGGTGTTGCACTACGCTGCCATTTTTATCACTTTTATTATTTTCATTTTTTGGTCCTTGTATTCCGTTGTGTTGTACCGTGCTGCCGCCATCGGGCCAACAAAAGACCGCGTAAGACAAAACCCGTGTTCGCCACAGCATACTCGTTTTTCGTCGTCGCGTCTTGTTCTTTGTGCACTTACGGTTGTGCGCCTTCGCCGTCGCCGTTTTTGTCGTGCTTTTTACGCGTGTGCACCCTAGTAGCCACATTGCCATTATTAACGTTGATACTCGTCTTTTTGCCGCCACAATCGACTCGTCGTATTCATTTTTACGTCCTCGTCGACACCGCCCGATCGTGTAACGTCCACCTCTCTATCTACAGCCGAATTCGGTCATCACGTTGCGTCACCAATTGGTTAATCATTATGTCCGGTCAAGCGTCCTCGCCGCCGTAGCATCGTCGCGATATCCAACTGCAAACTTCCGCCTCGTTCACTTCCAAGAAAAACATTGTCAACATTTCGGTACAGGTCAGACGAATCCTCTTTTCGTGTTTGTTCAATATTAAAATTTTATTTTCGGTAAAGTATTGAGCGATATATTATATACGCTTATGTTATACGGCATGTACATTTAGTTGTAAGTGTCCCCTCTCCGTTCCCTTATTACTAAGTTTTTGTGTTGTAATAGTATTTATTTTATCAATAATTACAGTCCACTCTTTGTTATTAACTCCTTGCGGTTTTCTCTATTTCCCGGGCCTTCATCGTAGTGTTAACCTCTTGAAGACACACAGTTAAGATCTTCACGCGAACAGGAAGCTATACAGCATTTTAAGTAAAACACTATAAGAGATAATGATGGTCGGTTTGTAGTACGTTTGCCTGTAAAACATTCAATTTCAAAGATGGGAACAACCTCAACTATGGCAACGTCACGATTTCTGAGAGTAAAAAAGAGACTACAGCACGACAAGTACTTGAAAAGTGAATATACATAATTTATGGATAAATACATCAAATTAGGACACGTGCAAGAAGTGGTTGAAGATGTCAAGCTAATCCATTCGTCATACTATTTGTCACACTATGCAATAATAAAAAAATCAAGTCTAACGACAAAGGTCAGATTCGTTTTTGATGCATCAGCCAAAAGCTCCTCAGGTGTATCTCTCAATGATGTATTGAAATGTGGCCCAACTGTCCAACAAGATTTATTTTTTATACTCGCCCGTTTAAGAAAACATCAATTCGTGATAACTTCTGATGTATAAAAAATGTTTTGGCAGATGAAGGTTGCAAGGGGCGATTGGGACCTAAAGATGGAGAACGGATCCTAAAGAGTCACTACGTAATTATCATCTAACAACAATAACTTATGGAACAACACCAGCTGCATTTTTAGCTACATACTCTCTCATAACGATAGGTAAATACGTCAAACAAAATTATCTGAAGGCATCGAAGGCAATTATTGAAGATTTTTATATGGATGACCTGATAACGGGTGCGAATACAGAAGATGATTGTTGTCAATTACAGAAAGATATCAGTACTGCCTTGGATTCTGCCAAACTACCACTGAAAAAATAGTGTTCGAAGTCAGAGTACGTATTACATAACATATCTAGAATGTGTGTAGATGATCCATTGTATACATTAGATATTGCGGAGAATGATACAGTAAAATCACTGGGATTACAATGGAAACCAATAGCAGATCAATTTCAATTTAAAATAACGCCCAGATTAATTAAAGGAAAACTAACTAAAAGAGTTATATTGTCACCTTAATAGAATTTTTGATCCGTTGGGATTTCTATCACCAGTATTAATCAAAGGTAAAATATTCTTGCAGCAAATGTGGGCAATAAATGTAGATTGGGGCCTAGAACTACCATCCGATATTCAACAAAAGTGGTGTAGATTTTATAAAGAGCTCGAACAACTAGAAACATTAACAATACCAAGAAAAGCTCAACTAAACAAAGTAATGTAGTAGAAATGCATGGATTCTGTAACGCCTCAGAAGAAGCTTTTAGAGTGTGTGTATACATTCGCTCTCAAGACAAAGAAGAAAATTGCCACTCCAGGTTTCTATGCTGGAAAACAAGAGTTGCTCCATTGAAAGGCAATACAATTCCACAAATGGAGCTCAACGGTGCGTTATTATTAGCCGAGTTGATTCAAGGTGTTGCCATATCGTGGAAAATAAATACTCAGGACTTTACGTTATGGACAGACTCGACCATAATGCTTGGATGGTTAAATAGCCAAAGAAGTCGTTTAGAGGTATATAATGCTAATCGTGTATCCCAGATATTAGAACTAACTGGTATTAACAAATGGAATTATAAAAGTCAGAGGAAAATCCAGCAGATATACCATCAAGAGGCTGAAGACCCCAAGAATTGATTATTTCAGAATTATAGTGGAATGGACCAGAATAGATGTCTAAGAATGAATAAAGTTGGATAAAGTCAACAATTTTGCTGATAGATGAAGAACAGTTACCGGAGCAACGTCTTATACGTCTCACACTAATTTCTACTGAACCATCAAAGGATCTTATAAATAATTACTCAAGTTGGCGAAGAGCAGTACGAGGTGTGGCTTGAATCAAGAGATTTATTGAGTTTATACGATCCAAACGTACAATACCTGGAAGACATTTTTTAACCGTAAATAATTTGAAATTAGCAATGAATATACTTGTTAACGAGCGCAGATGGACGAATTTGGAATGGAATTTCGCGCATTAACGACAGGGAAAGAACTATCTAAAGGCAGTAAACGTAAAACATTGTGTCCTTTTATTAGCTATGATGGTATGATATTAGTCGAAGATAGGCTTAAAAATGATGCTAATATATCACATGAACAGAGGAATCCTATAGTCTTGCCAGTAAATCATAAAATTACAAGACTGATTTTTGAAGACTATTATCATACTCTTTTTTATTATTGACCGCAAGCACTTCTGGCAGAAATCAGACAACGCTACTGGCCATTAAGAGGTAGAGTAATGGCCCGTTCTATGACATCGCGCTGCATCATTTTTACACGATCTAAACCGAAATTTGAGAATCCTCTAATGGCACCTTCACCTAAGCAGCGAGTGCAAATTACAAGGCCATTTACAATCACTGGAGTAGATTTTGCTGGTCCATTAATTATTCGAAGTGGTATTCGTCGCGTAACTGCAATAAAAGCTAGGATTGTTGTATTTGTGTGTTTTTCCACAAGAGCTATTCACCAAGAAGCAGTAGTAGGCTCACCACTGAAGCATTTTTAGTAACTTTGCGTCGCTTTATGTCAAGAGCTGAAAATGCATGAAAATATTTATCGATAACGTAACAAACTTTGTAGGAGCACAGAAGAAGCTTTCAACCTACACTCTAGGCTGTGAGAATGCATTAGCTAAGGAAGGAGTCCAATGGCATATCAACCCACCATCAGCACCACATTTTGGTGGCTTAAGAAAAAGTGCAGTAAAAAGCACCAAATATCACTTATCTCGTATTGTCAAGGATACATACCTCAATCTGGAAGAATTACAAACTCTGTTGTGTCAAATAGAAGCGTGTGTTAATTCTTGTCCAATGACGCCACTTAGTAGTGATCCAAATGAAACAAATTCACTCACACCGGCACATTTATTAATCGGAGGACCATTGCTTTTACCACCTGAACCTGATATACCACAAAAATCCATCGGACATTTACAATGATGGAAATATGTTCAAGGACTAACGCAAATATTCTGGAGACGATGGCATAAAGAATATCTGCCGCAACTACAGATTCGCGGACGAAGATTAACATCAAAAAAGCAATTGCAAACAAATGATATTGTTATTATAAAGGAGGACGATACACCACCAATGAGATGGAAGCTGGGTTGGATTGTCGAAATACATTCGGGCAATGATGGGAAAGTAAGAGTAGTGAGTTTGCAAACACCCTCAAGAACTAAAATATGTAGATCAGTAGCGAAATTAGGTCGATTACCAGTGGAAGAAGATACGCTGGAGGTTAAAAACCACAGTTTTCAACGGGGAGAGAATGTTGAAGCCAATTAAAGAGAAATTTAAATATAATTATATGTTTGCACATTATCGCGCCGCCACGGTAACGACGGTTAGATACACAAAATATACTATTATATTTGATTATATTTGAAAATTATAATCCTGTTTGGGCTTAATAAGTTATATTAAATTTTGTATATTTTTCTAATTAAAGGGGAACTCGGTTAAGTGATATAATATATATTACTGCCAGCCCTGACAGTTATGTATTCAAATTTAGTTTGAAATTTAGTATTAGATGGAACTTACGTCGTTCTGTGTGTTGAATAAAAAAAAGTTAATAAATAGGAAAAAAAATTTCTATATGGAGAACATACAAATCATTATCAACACAATGAGATGTGGAAAAAATATTTTTCATTGCCTGTGAAAGTAACGAATTAAATGTAAATCGCAAATAAGAGATTAATTAAAGATAAAAGGATTATGGCACACACACAAAAAAATCACTATTAGTAACAATTATCGTTTAAAAACTTCTAATTTCATTTTTTTATCCTGTATTATTGTATAAGTAAAGCATATTATGTTTGAAGTACCCTCAACAATGAAAGAAATAATACTAGAATATATTATAATATTTTCTATAATTTTTGCGTAATTTATATGAATTTTTTAGAAAACATTTTATATGGACTGTTGAAAATGCCTATTTTATTAGCAAATTTGTGTTTATACTTTAGTGACATTGTCACAAGAACATGTATTAAAATTTCTTCTTAATTTTAGTTTTTACATTGTTTTAGAATAATTAATAAATAAATTTCCATAATTATTATGGAAGAGCCTGTATTAAGGAAAGTAAAAAAAGTTTATATTTATCTTAATAACTACCAATTGGAGACTTCTAAATTAGTATGTATTCTTTGGTTTATTCCATTTTATTACTTTATAATAAAAAAATTAATTTCAATATTTATTTGACATCTGAATTAAGATGACAATAGTTATTGAATTTGTTAATTTTGTAATATATAATTACCATATACTTTTATTCCTTTATCAATTTGTTTTTACAAAGTTCCCAATAAAAAAAAAAAAAATAATAATTACCATACAAATTCATTTACAAAAAAGTTTTAAACTAGTTTCTTGAGAATGTTTCTTTTATTAGCAATTTTATATTTATAAATTGTTAAAATTGTTCTCATATTCCTATGTATTAAAATACTCCAGTATAATTACATTAAAAGTGGCGCCCCCATCGCCCAGCACTAGCTGCTGCAATAGCCACCCCCTGGCTTTAGTTGGCTGCGATGTCTGGTCCACCAGGTTGGAGGTTTAGCATAGGGCTAACATCCCTACCTGGTTAAAACTCTTATGTTATGATATCTCAAATATCGAAGCCTCGGATAAGAGATCACGGATTAAAGACTGGAAAATAGAAACGGAACACTGAATTAAAAATAGCTACCTGGAATGTAACAAGCCTTTTTAGAGCTGACGCATGCTAGAATTTAGCTGATGTGTTAAACACATATAAGATAGATACTGCAGCAGTACAGGGGATACGATGGCTAGACGTTGGGCAAATTATTGTGGGTGAGTACGAAGTATACTACCCTGGATCACAGAACTCACATCATTTTGGAAGTGGTATCGCGGTACATAGAAAGTTAATACCACACGTCATAGAGCTTAGGCCGATTTCAGATAGAGTGCTATTAGTTATGCTAGCACGAAGCCAATATACAAATGTATAGTAAACGCACACGAATAAAATTAGCGATCAAAATAATAAAGATGAATTTTATGATGAAGTGACGAAACTTATAGATGAATAACTATAACTTAAAAACGTATAAATTAGTGTATATCCTTTGGTGTAGTTCCAGTAAATTAATTTATAATAAAAATATAATTTCCATATTTATTTGACATCAGAACTTTAATGACAATTGTTATTAATTTTGTATTGATTGTTATAAATAATTAACGTATAAACTCATTTGAAATAAATATTTTAAATAAACTCTTGAGAATATTTCTTTTATTAGCAACATTACATTTATAAATTGTTAATAACATTGTCATACAGCTATGTATTAAAATTTTGATCGAATTTTAGTTTTAAATGGAACTTACCTTGTGCTGTGTGTTAGATACAGAGAAATAAATAAATAAGAGAACAAGATTCCTCTATGGAGAACATACAAATAGTTATAAACACAAAGGGAATTGGAGAACTATTTTTCATTGCCTGTGAAATTAACGAATAAATTGAAGACCGCAAATAAGAGATTAATTAAACATAAAAAGAATCTGGCATTCAAAGAAAAAAAAATTATTTTTATTGATAACAATCATTTGAAAACTTTTAATTTCAATTTTTATCCTGTATTATTACATAAGTACATTGAATATTTACATCTAGTAGATATAACAATTTAAAATGACATTAAAAGAATGCTCATTTTAATACCAATTCCATATATATAAATAATTAAACGTGATATGAATTGATGTATTGAAAGTTTCTTTAGTATTTGTTTGGGTAATACTTAATGGGCACTGTGTATTCAGTACAACAAAAAATAAAAATTCATATATATTTATATTTATATATATATATATATATATAAATTAATATATATTTATATATTAAATATCTTATCGGACAATTTACAACATATATTAATCGACAAGGAATAATGAAGAATATTTTATTGTGTGTTTGGGTAACAAATACATTAAAAACCACAAATATGAGATAATAATTAGTTTGTATAACAATTAAACAAAATATATAAAAACACATTAATTGTTAAATACAATTATTGGTTTCTTTTAATTCAAATTATATTATTACAAATTCCTACATATTCAACAGTGATCATATATATATTAGGGACAAAATATATTTTGGGTAATTTTTTTAATTAATATACCGTAACAAGAAACTGTATTATAATTTAAAGTTTATAATACCCATGAAGATTGCCAACAATGTAGAAAGAAAATACTATTATATTTTCTACAACTTTAGCGTATTATATATCAAATATAGAGTTCATTTTATAATTCTTAAAAAACCCATCAAAGATACTAAATGTATTTTATATTTGTGGTGACAAATACGATTTGAAATCAATAACTTATTCATATATGCTTTGGTTTTATTCCATTTAAATTATATAAAATAGGTTGGTATTATTTAAATATGTATTAAAAATCTGAAATTGAATATCAAGAATATTTTAACTTTATAAATTGTATAATTGTAATAAACATATAAGTTCATTAGGAAATATACATAAAATTTACCATTGGTAATGCTTATTTTATCAGCAAATACTTGTTTATAATTACTAACTCTGTTAAAATTATAGGTATTTAATATTTTTAATTTAAATTTAGAATGGTACTTACAGTCAGCTGTGTATGTAATTCGAAAAATAAAATAAATGTATTATATTACTAAAAGGACAACTTACGACTTATTTTAAAAAACAAGGAAAAACAAAAAACAATTTTTATTTTGCATATCATTGACAAATATATTTACAATCACTAATAATAGATAATAATTGAAATAAAAAACAATTAAAAAATACAGGAGGACATATTATTTAATAATTACATTTTTGAATGTAAGACGTATTTAACATTATATTATATAAATTAATAAACAATTTCTTTGGTTTTATTTCATTAAAATAATATTAGTGTTAAGGCCAACAAAATTAATGTTGTATTTGTTATTTATATTTAGTCTAAAAGATTTAGGAAATTTTTGAAGGTATTATATTTATACATGAAAACATTTTGAAAAGTTTAATATTAAACAACAACTATGAGAGTGCCAATAGAATTAATATAATAAGACTATTAGAGTATTTTTTATTATTCGAAGTGAAATTACGTCAAATTTTAATTGATTTTACAGTATTTTAAAAAGATGGACCAAAAATAAAATTTTTTTTATGTTTTTAGAGACAATTCTCAAATGAAATCTTTAATGTTATAGTATATGCCATGGTTTGAAATATGTCTTTGACCAATGTAACGTTCAAAGGTAAATAAGTTCAAATGAAATTGATAAAACTATAGATTTATTTGTTTTATATTGTTTCAATTTACTAATAATTGGTTTTAAAATGAATTTATAATTTTTGATAAATCTGACCCAAAAATTTAAAATATTTAGTGATAACTATCTTTTGAAAACTTCAAAATATTTGTTTTTACTCAAGTATAATTACATTAATATAATAATGTTTATTTTTCTTAATTATTTGACATCTAAATTTCGAGACTAATTAGTATTTATTTTGTGTTGTTATGTATATTTAAAATATAAATATCTTAGAATAAATATTTCTAATTTTCCTTAGAGAATGCTTATTTTATACGCGAAAATTAATTTGTAAATATTACGAAGAAAAATTATATAAATTGGTTAAATTTCTAACTGAGCAATTTACAAAACATTATAATCTAAAAATAAAAGTGATAAACAAATTTTCAATGTGCGAATGAATATTGGATAAAAAATGAATTACAGATTACGGATAATAATTAACATTTTTAACTTTTAAAAAAAAACATTGAATCACATTGATCGTTAAACAAAAATAATGGTTTCATTTAACTGAAATTTTATTTTTACAAAATCCTACATATATAATAGTGATTTATATATATTATTAGCAAAATATATTTGTGTAAATTTTTCATTAATATTATGATTTTTCTATATAATTACCATATAAATTCATTTAAAAAAAAAATGTTTAACTAGTTTCTTAAAAATGCTTCTTTTATTAGCAATTTTATATTTTTAAATTGTTAAAATTGTTCTTATATTGCTATGTGTTAAAATGTTGTATGATTTAGTATTAGTTTGAACTTACGTGTTGCTATGTGTTAAATACGAAAAATCCTTACTAATATTATAAAGGCGAAAGTTTGTTTGGATGGATGTGGGATGTTTGTTCCTCTTTCACGCAAAAACTACTAAACGGATTTTAATGAAACTTTACAGTAATGTAGCTTATAGATCAGAATAACACATAGGCTATAATTTATAAAGATATTGTGTGAATTGTCCAAAATATAACGATGAATGGATGAAACGGATGGATGTATGGATGTTTGTTCCTCTTTCACGCAAAAACTACTAAACGGATTTTAATGAAACTTTACAGTAATGTAGCTTATAGATCAGAATAACACATAGGCTATAATTTATAAAGATATTGTGTGAATTGTCCAAAATATAACGATAAATGTCATTTAAGTCTGAAAAAATTCTGCAATCTGCGAGCTATTCAAAATAATAACGATTTCCGGAAAGAAATTGTCCGATTTCGGTATGCCCACACCACAGCGACGAGGAGAGCTGTCGACCGATTTGATTAAAGAACTAAGCTACAATACCGCTTTATTAGATGCCCAGGTCAGCGAAACTGAGCCACGCCTGCTGCCAGAGCAAAAAGAAATTTATGACAAAATATCACAACGAGTTGAGCTTGGTGAAGGCGGCCTTTTTTTTCTTGATGCTCCGGGCGGTACAGGTAAAACTTTTTTGCTTAATTTGCTTCTAGCGAAAATTCGTAAGGACCGTAATGTGGCATTAGCTGTGGCATCCTCTGGGATCGCTGCAACATTACTAAGTGGTGGAAGGACGGCACACTCGGTTTTTAAATTACCTCTTAATCTGGCAAGTGAAGAAACCCCAATGTGCAACATCAGTAAGAGCAGTGCCCGCGGTGCCCTGTTGCAACAATGTAAGCTAATCGTGTGGGACGAGTGCACTATGTCACACAAACGCGCCATCGAGGCGCTTGATCATGTCTACCAAGACATTCAAAGAAAGTTGATGGGTGGTATGGTAGTTTTATTGGCAGGGGATTTTAGACAGACTTTACCTGTTATCGAGAGAGGCACTGCAGCAGACGAAATTAGCGCATGTCTAAAAACATCATATCTGTGGACCAAAGTTGAAAAGCTTTATCTTACCACTAACATGCGAGTTCAATTATTCCACGATGTCGAGTCAGGAGCATATGCTCAAAAACTCCTAGAAATTGGTGAAGGCCGCCTGGACACCGACCCAGAAGGTATGGTTCTTTTCACACACCAATTTTGTCATGTTGGAGTCGGAAGACGAACTAATTGATCAAGTTTTTCCGAATCTGCAACAATTGTATAACGAAAATTGGTTGTGTGAACGAACCATCCTGGCTCCAAAAAATGATACTGTTTCGAAAGGAAATCACAAAATCTTGGACAAAATAACTAGCGAAATATTCGTGTATAACTCCATCGACACAGTTATGTCATCCGATGACACTACAAGTTATCCCGTAGAGTTCCTAAACTCTTTAGAGTTGTCCGGGGTGCCATCACACAAGTTGGAATTAAAGGTAGGTGTACCTGTTTTGTTAATGCGTAACCTGGACGCGCCAAGATTATGCAACGGCACTCGGTTGCAAGTTAACGAACTAGGGAGGCACATTGTGAAGGCCACAATTTTAACTGGAGAAGCCAAGGGAGACAATGTTCTTATACCGCGCATCCCAATCATACCCAACAACTTGCCATTCAATTTTAAACGCCTGCAGTTCCCATTGAAAGTCGCATTTTCAATGACGATCAACAAATCGCAGGGTCAAACCTTAAAGGTAGCAGGCATACATTTGGGCACGCCATGTTTTTCTCACGGTCAGCTCTATGTGGCTTGCTCACGTGTTTCCAAAGCGAAAAATCTGCATGTTTATGCTGAAGGAAAAAAATCGCTAAATATAGTTTATAGAAGCATACTGCAGTAGCTACCTATAGGCCTATGATTAGGGGTTTGCAGTGCTTAATTACTGTATTTCTTATGTTGACAATATTGTTACGTTATTACAGTGCGAATGTAACATCTCAATATTGTCAGACTGTTATATTTTTCAAATACGACCCAAAAATTATGTATGTTATAATTTTAATGTCATAATGTTAGTTCTTTTCACGCTAATATAAGCTACTCGAAATACTAATACTGCGCACACGAAGTCGCGGGCACCAGTTATTGATACATAAAGACCTTGCTTTTATTCGAATTACACGCAGACGAAGTCGCGGGCAAAAGCCGTAATCAAACAAAAAACAAAGCACTACAATGATAATAATAATAATTATGATTCACATGATTAACAATAAAGCGATTACTTACTTTTAAATCATTATATATGTTTTTTATTCACAACGCCCTATCACCAGGTTGACGGTTCTGTTCAGGAGAATATTTTTAAAATACGTAGGCACAAAAACTGCCACATTACAAATCTTTTTGACAGGACGAAGTCTGTCGGGTCAGCTATTTTAGGCGGAATTAAAAATATATATTTTTTATATAATAGTTATAGGTAATGTAAATTACTAGACCCCCGAGAAAAAATTTGAAAATACGCTACTGGCTGGGTTAGAGGCGAGGGAGAAGAAGAGCATGTGTATTGAATTAAAATTTTAAAGTTTAATAAATGATGCAAGTTCGTTCAAAACTGTACACGGGCGAAGCCGGGTAATTCAGCTGTAATAAAAAATACAAATCTATTATTATATAGATTATATATATATATAAAAAAAAAATCGTAGGGAAATTTCGTATATTATCCGCGAAATATTTACGATTTTCGGTATTATTTTAAGTGTTATTCGTCGAATAATTTCGCGCGCATGACGACGATTGATTTCATTTCGAAATAGTCGCGCGCCCGTCTGAAAGGATTAAAACAAATTTTCCCGCTATTAAAAAAAAAAAAATGTTTTTTAAACCTTAACCGAATTCCGATTCGAACCAAATTCCTGTCCACAGCCTTTCACATCGTACAGATATTAAAAATTTCAGAAACGACGCGTGTTCAGAATGTGATGTAACAATTTTTTTTTTCTTTTTTGTCAGTGAGGAAAGGAGACGAGAGCGCCAAATTCGAGAGCATAAGAAAAAAAGAAGAAAGCTGAAAGACTACGGCGGACCCGTAGTGACACGAGACGCGCGAAACGGATACGCGAATATATTCGAAAATCGTCCGAACGGCAGTTGATCGCGAACCGCGTGCTCGCCGTATTATAATTAGTATTGTTATTATTATTATTTATTATTATTATTATTATTATTATTATTATTATTATTTATTTATTATTATATGCGCGACGACGCACTAGTAAAATATAAATAAATATGAAAACAAAATGTTTATATGGAGACCATACAAAAGTTATAAACTCAGAGAAATGTGGAAAACTATTTTTCATTGTCCGTAATAGTGAATAAACTGAAGATGGCAAATAAGAGATAAATTAAACATAAAAGTAATATGGCATTCAAAGAAAAAAAAATTATTTTTATTGATAACAATCATTTGTTAACTTTATATTTTAATTTTTAATCCAGTATTGTTTTATAAGTAAATTTAAAATATAAGTCTAATAGGTATAATATTGTAAGCTGATCTTAATGAAATGCTCATTATATTAGCAATTCTATATACAGTGTGTAAACGCTAATTGAAAACACTCAATATTTTTGCGTAGAGCAATGCATTTTGAATTCTGTTTTTTTAGATGGAAGTTGTACTTAATAATACACATTTTTATGGTCTCTGAACTTAAATCTGTTTATTATATTCGCGCATGCGCAATGCAACTTTTTTTTCTTAAATGGCAACCCCCACTTTTGAGCACAAATTATTTTTTTTCATATTTTTTTATGAATTTTAGTGGTTCAACCAACTATATATGTCCAAAATTGATTGAATTACAGCAATCTAACGAAAAATATCGAAAATTTCGCGATTTTCATTTTTGTCCCCTATTACTCTGAAAAAAAACCGTCCTAGATACTTGAAAACTACCCCATCTAATTTATTAAAGTTTTATTTCATTTCGAACTACCCATTGTTAGGTCCATAATTAGCTGAGTTACGGATATTTCAATTTATTTGAAATTTTCCGCAAGAATTTGTAATAATTTTGCCGTTACATGGACATTTTTTAATTACAGAGGTTGATTCTGTCACTTTACCATTTATTTTATGTTCTACAATTGTTTTTTAACTTGTGAATGAATAGTGCGACACTGA
The DNA here is from genome assembly GCA_032441825.1 of Chaetogeoica ovagalla. Taxonomy (NCBI): domain Eukaryota; kingdom Metazoa; phylum Arthropoda; class Insecta; order Hemiptera; family Aphididae; genus Chaetogeoica; species Chaetogeoica ovagalla. The sequence continues at coordinate 290,849 of JAMBTI010000028.1, read as the reverse complement.
AATGTCGATTTGTCATAATTTTACTTGAATAAATAGGATTAGGAAAGAAAAAAATGTAGGTATGTAATTTATGTATTTTACTTTACTTTTAACAGGTAATTAACAGTTTAATTGATAATAAACTTAACTCTAGTAACAATTTTATTTAATTATAATAACTTTATTTTAAAACTGCTCAAATCGTTGTCCGTTGTGCTCAATACATGCTTCAGCACGCCGTATAAGTTCTTTATTAGTTGCAGCTGTAATTTGTGCTTCGGTCAGTTCGTTACATGCTTCTTTTATTCTATCTTTTAAATGTTGAAGATTTATAGGAGGATCGGCATACACAATAGTTTTTAAGTGACCCCAAAAGAAATCTAATGGAGTAAGATCAGGTGATCTTGGTGGCCACTCAATGGGTCCGTGCGTTCCTAGCCATCGATTTACAAATGTTTCGTTTAAATAATTTCGAACAATAATTGCATTGTGAGCTGGAGCGCCATCTTGTTGAAAAATTAGATTTTGTCTAATAGCTAACGGAATATCTTCAAACATCATTTGTAAATCATTTATTAGAAAATTATAATATTTTCTACCATTAAGTGTTCCATCATAAAAATATGGTCCCAACAGTTTACCACCAATTAAACCACACCAGACATTTGTTCCCCACACGGTTTGGTTGTTAGTTTCAAATGTGCAATGTGGATTTTGATCGTCCCAATAACGGTTATTTTGTTTATTAATAACACCATTATTGGTGAACTTAGATTCATCTGTCCATAATATCGAATTTAAAATAAATGGATTTTCGTCTAATCTGTCCACCAACCAAGCAACGAATGTAATTCTACGAACTGCATCACCCTCGCGCAAATGTTGAACTATATCAGGTCGATACGGATGCATTTTATACTTTTTTAAAACCTTATGAACCATAGTATGAGATATTCCAATTTCTTTACCAACGTGACGTGTAGATACTCGAGGATTTAATCTGACGTACGCTAATACTTGGTTCTCGACCTCTTCACCTAATGAATCACTTCGTCTTTGTTGTGGATTGTTACTTCTTTTGAAAATGATCCCCAAATTCTAAGATTTTTTTCTAAGTTGAAAAAAAAACTGCAAGAAGGGTGTTCTCTATCTAGAGTAATTTATAAAAAAAAATTAATTTAGAAAATTCTCTAAATAAAAATAATAAATTTAACTAAGCATACCTGGGTAACGTTGAGCATAAGTTTGTGCTGTAAGACGAATTTTACGGCACTCCAATAAGTAAATAGCATATCAACTTTCTCCGAATGATTCATATTTAATATTGCTTTTAGTCAAATTTTACAAAATGTTGTACAATATAAATGAACAGTGAGAAATATTGAACTATTTGCTTATTTCATTTATTTTCTTTAAATTAGTGTCAAAGCAAATACATTTTTGATATGAGGCCATTAAGATAAAGTTTATCCAAAAGATACTGTAGAAGGCCCGATAAAATTTAATGATCAATGTTAAAGATAATAATGAAACAAATTATTTAAGTTTCTGTTGCAATTTTCAATAGTATAATTGTGAAAAGTAATATTGAATAGACATTTCAGTGTCGCACTATTCATTCACAAGTTAAAAAACAATTGTAGAACATAAAATAAATGGTAAAGTGACAGAATCAACCTCTGTAATTAAAAAATGTCCATGTAACGGCAAAATTATTACAAATTCTTGCGGAAAATTTCAAATAAATTGAAATATCCGTAACTCAGCTAATTATGGACCTAACAATGGGTAGTTCGAAATGAAATAAAACTTTAATAAATTAGATGGGGTAGTTTTCAAGTATCTAGGACGGTTTTTTTTCAGAGTAATAGGGGACAAAAATGAAAATCGCGAAATTTTCGATATTTTTCGTTAGATTGCTGTAATTCAATCAATTTTGGACATATAAAGTTGGTTGAACCACTAAAATTCATAAAAAATATGAAAAAAAATAATTTGTGCTCAAAAGTGGGGGTTGCCATTTAAGAAAAAAAAGTTGCATTGCGCATGCGCGAATATAATAAACAGATTTAAGTTCACAGACCATAAAAATGTGTATTATTAAGTACAACTTCCATCTAAAAAAACAGAATTCAAAATGCATTGCTCTACGCAAAAATATTGAGTGTTTTCAATTAGCGTTTACACACTGTATATATATATATATATATATATATATATATATATATATATATATATATTAATTATTAAACGTGATATATAGCGATGTATTGATATTTTAGTTTAGTATGAATCCCCTACAGCATGATTTTTATTTAATACGATAAAAATAAAAATGATCAAATTGATTACATTTCCAAACGGACAGTTTACAACGTATAATAATCGAAAAGGAAAAGTAAATAATTTCCATACAGAAAATTAGTACCGATATATCGAAAATCACAATTATGAAATACCAATTAAATTTTCTAATATTTCATTAAACTAAAAATATATTTGCACAAAAGCCTACATATGTAATGGTGATTTTATATATTTTATGGGCAAAATAAATTTGTTTATATTTCATTAATATGATGTTACAAGAAAATTTTTTAAAGCATATTATGTTTGAAGTACCCTTTAAAAAGGACAAGATAATTTTTAGATTATATTATTAAATTATTTTCTATAATTTTTGCGTCATTTATATCAATTGTTTAGAAAACATATTTTATATTAACCATATATGCACATTTTATTAACAAATTTGTGTTTATAATTTTGTGACATTGTCACTATGTAATGAATTCAAATTTCTTTTAAATTTTAGATTTTCCATTGTTTCAAAATTATGGAAGTATCTGTACAAAGAAAAGTAAGGAATATTTTATATTTATAATAATTAAACAAAAAACATGATATCACATTAATTGTATAATACATTTGTTTGTTTTAATTAATTCATTTTATATTATTATAAAAATCATACATAGAAAATGGTAATTATATTTATATATATATTTATTGGGTATTTTTCTTCATAATTTTAAACTAACAAGAAAATTCTTTTATGGATTTAATTTTTAAAATAATACTCGAGAATGCCATCAAAATTGATAGTTTTACTCTATTAGATTATGTTCTTCAGTTTTTGCTAAATTTAAATCAAGTTTTTAGTTTATTTTATATAATTGGAAAAACTGACCAATGAAAATAAGTATATTTTATATTTATGGTGACAAATATGATTTGAAATCTATAAATTATTCATATATATTTTGGTTTATTCGAATTTAAATATAATAAAACAGATTTTTTTAAAAATATTTATTTTAAATCTGCAATTTAATAGCAAAATATGTTGCTTTATGATTATACATATATGGAAAGTACCATTTACTCGTATTTTATAACCTATCGTACACCGAACGCTTCCGAAAGCGCCTGACAGTATACGACGGGTTTAATCTTGTTAACGTGTTGCAGGTACCCTAAAAAACTTCTGGCTGTCAGTTGCAAAATTGGTAAGACAGTTTCGTGTTGTTGTGAATGCCTTTAGTGGCAGGTGTGTACGACCGTGCTATATGCAGAAATACACGTGTTTATTATTGAATATTATTTCTGTTAGTCGTCGTACAATACATTGCAAGAACGGTTTGCTAACTCCCGAACTTGGCTGTACCTAATAAAATCACGATTAAGAGGATTGTGGGCCATTTTCGCTATAAATTCACAGTTATGACCAATCCGAAATTTAATAGCAAGAATATTTTAATTTTATAAATTTTATAATTGTATATGTGTAATTAACATATAAATTCATCAGGAAATATACTTAAAATTGTCCATTGGTAATGCTTATTTTATTAGCAAATGTTTGTTTATAATACTTAACTCTGTTACAATTATAGGTATTTTATATTTATAATTTAAATTTAGAATGGAACTTACAATTTACTGTGTATGTGATTCGAAAAATGAAATAAAATTAATGTATTATATTTCTAAAGGGACAACTTACAACTTATTTTAAACAACAAGGAAGAGTTAAAAACAATTTTCATTTTGCATATAATTGACCAACATATTTAAAATCACTAATAATAGATAATAATTGAAATAAACAACAATTAAAAAAAACATGAGGACATATTATTTAATAATTACATTTTTGAATGTAAGACGTTTTTAACATTGTAAAATATTATTTATTAAACAATTTCGTTGGTTTTATTTTATTAAAATAATATTAGTGTTAGAGCCTACATAATTAATGTTGTATTTGTCATGTATACTTAGTCTAAAAGATTTAGGAAATTTTTAAGTTTTATATTTATACATGAAATCATTTTGAAAAATTTAATATTAAAAAACAACTAAAAGAATGCCAATAGAATTGATATAATTAGACTATTAGGGTATTTTATATTATTCGAAGTGAAATTATATCAAATTTTTAATTGATTTTATAGTATTTGAAAAAGATGGACCAAAGAAAAAAAATTTTTTTTATACTTATAGAGACAATTCTTAAATGAAAACTTTAATGTTATAGTATATCCCATGGTTTGAAAAATGTCTTTGACCAATGTAACGTTAAAAGGTAAATAAGTTGAAATGAAATTGATCGAACCATAGATTTATTTGTTTTATATTGTTTCAATTTACTTATAATAGGTTTTTAAATAAATTTATAATTTTTGATAAATCTGATTCAAAAAAATTAAAAATATTTAGTGATAACTATTATTTGAAATATTTAAAATATTTGTTTTTACTCCAGTATAATTATATTAAATAGAAGTGTTTATTTTTCCTATTTATTTGCCATCTAAATTTCGAGACTAATTAGTCATGAATTTGTTTTTTTGTTATGTATATTTAAAATATAAATATCTTAGAAGAAATATTTCAAATTGACCTTAGAGAATGCTCATTTTATTAGCAAAAATATAATTATAAATTATTAAATATGATAAAATGCAATGCATTTAATTTTTTTTAAGTTTAATGTTTTGATTTAGGATGAAACATACAGCGTGCTGTGTATTTCATACGAAAAATAAGAAATTAATAAATATATTAAGTGTCTAAACGGACAATTTACATCGTACTCGTATAATAATGGACAAGGAAAAGAGACAAAAATGCATTGTGCGTTTGAGTACCGAATATATAGAAAATCACAAATATGAGATAATAATTAATTTGTGTAACAATTAAACAAAAAACTTGAAAACACTGTAATTGTTAAATACAATTGTTGGTTTCAAAAATTAATTAATGTGATAATTTTCGAAACTGACTACTGTTCAATCCTCAACTTATTACAATTCAAATCTAATAGAAAAACAAATTTTTTTATATTAAAATTATTAATGCAGACTGGTCTAAGTTTTTTAGTAGCTTGGATCACGATATCAAATTCTTTGTTTTTCGAGATTCACTTATTTCAATATATGACACTTATTATTATTATTATTATTATTATTATTATTATTATTATTATTATTATTATTATTATTAAATTCAAGTTGCAACTGAAAAGTTACGTCAAAAATTACTTTGAAGAAGTTTCATTTCAATAAAACTAATAATAATCGTCAAATTTCATCACTTATTTTAATCGTAATGTACAAAACCTACAAATACATCTATATACAGTGATATCTGCAATATGCTAATTATTTCGAATGCATAATATAAAATAAATATTATTCTTACTTAAAACCGTAGCATTTAAGATAAAATAAACCGCCAAAGACATTAAGACGTATCTATATTTAATTGATGCCATTATCCTGGAATTCTAGTAAAATGTAATAACGATATATGTGTAGTAGAAACGTAGATATTTTTTGTTGAACGCTAAAGACAAAATGATAAAAAACGTTGGATTTTAATAACACTAAAACGAAAAACAATTATATTCACGAACGTAATAAACTACATATTTTTACATTTAAAAGTGAAACATATGTTATAAATGTATATTTGTTGTTTGATCTATATTATTTTACACACAAGTTTCATTATTTTTACAACAATATGAACAAATAAAGGGAGTTTTAAAAATAAACAATACAAACACATTATTTTTTACGTACCTACATGAAAATTATAATATTGTGTGACGCACATTTGGTGGTTTGAATACGCATTTTAAACAAGTAAAACTAGATAGTGAAAATATTTAGACATTTATGAATGACGCTGCTGATCAGATCAATTTATCAATTTAAAATGAAAGATTTCATGAAATATTAATTTTAGATCTATAAATACTTATTTTACAGCGATTTATGACAAATTTCACGTGTTAGATATTTCACGTCTGGGTGTATAATAATAATAATATACTAAAAAACAATATATGCAAAAATATGTTTTATTTATTATGGGAACATTATTTGAAAAAAATGTTATTTTTAATGGCAATATGACTATATTATATTCATTTTTCAGGAACAGGAACGATTTTTCTAATGAAATAATTTAGTATTTGCCATTATATATTCAAGTTCATGTAATACAGTGTTTTCCAACCTTTTTCCCTCGCGGCACAATAATTCCAACCATATTTATCGGTGGCACCCTTGACACTGACCTATATATGTATATTTTTTTTTATATTATGCTTTCATGCGAGTAAACAATTTAAAATGTTGTGTTAATTTAGGCTAGGAAAATTCATCTAATATAATATTTAAATTTATTGTGACGTTCGAAGAGCAAAATAAGAAAATTGTTGTTTAAATAAAACACTATTATTTGGGCCGGGAGCGTAAAACATTATTACGCGAACCCAGGCACCATCAAAAAGAAATTGCGTGTCAATTTTATGATTTTTTTATGAATTACGACCCATTTGGTCCAAAAGTCATCAAAATAAATTAATTAATACACGAATAAATAAATACATCTATTAGAGACTACAATATGAATTTTCTTAGGTGACTTCGAGTCGGTAAACAAGAAAATAAATCAAACGAAAAACAATGATATGCTACTCGTACGATTTAATGAACGATTTTAAACGGCTTTTATTTTGCGAGACGACAGTACGCGACAACGATACACAAAATATATAAATGCGTATTCGACGCAACGATTTAACAATAATTTTAAACGGTTTTACTTTCGATTCTCGTGCATTCGACACGAGAATTTTTACAGATTTTTACGTACGAACGCGGCGGTCTCGAAACAACGATGCGAAACAATAACAACATATCAATAAGTGAATACGATTAAACGACGACGATATAAAAATAATAAGGACGTTTGCTTCATACTTAATGATAATAATAATAATAATAATAATAATAATATGTGTGTGTGTGGTCTTTTTTAAATTAATATCATAAATAACCACTTAATAATTTATTAAATTTAAATACTTAAATTTATTTAAGTTTAAAGTTATAAAAAAAGTTGTAAATTAATTTTAAATACATTTTGGATTAGAAATAAAATTTTAAAATAACATGTTTAATTTTTTTATGGGCATATTTTGATATTTATTGTGCATATTCCCATGCATTTTTTAGTGTTTTTAAGGTCATAAACATCCTAACCCTAATCATGACATTTCGTGGCACACCTATGGAGATCTCATAGCACACCGGTTGGGAAACACTAATGTAATGCAAATATAAAATTTTAAGCATACTATAAAAAAATATTGGCAAACACGAACACTTGTTCTTTTGTTAGTCACATATTTATGAATTTGTAAAAGGAAGTAAAATATTTAATGCTTTTATGCTCATTAACGCATTAATGAACATTAAAACATTCAAATTCATAGCAAAAGTACTGAGGCATATTTCTTGAACCACAATCAAAAAAATATAGATTTTTTACTTTTTTCTAATCAGATGAATAAAATAAAGAAATGATAAAGAAAAACAAACAAATTGTTGAACGGGTGATTGATTTTATTAAGCTTGTAGGAAGCGAGGGCTAAGTTATCGTGGTAATAAATATGAAGCAGCTTATATTCTTGAAGACATTTCTTTAGATCATGGAATTTTTTTAGAAATCCTTCTTTAATTAAAAAAATTTGATGTTGTACTAAATGAGCACTTAGATTTAGTTATTAAAAAAAGTAAAGCATCTCATGAATCTGGAAACAAAAATCGTGGTGCTCTGTTTACACTAGTATCAAAACAACAATTAATATGGTTATTGAGTGTATAGGCCAAGAAATTAAGACATGTACTGCACGAGAAGTACAAGAAACAGGAATGTTTGTCGTTAAACTTAATATCACATAAGATATTTCTGTCAAGAATCAATGTTCAATCATGTAACGGGACAAACCGATAGAGGGAGGGTGTTACCGTAGGAGATGAAGGCACACCGTGGTAAAAACTAAAGGGAGAATATCGACGCGCGACCACAGTGCGTCAATAGAGGGCGGTGGCACCGATACCGAATTCTATACGTACAGCCTCTCCGAAGAACGCTCCCTTAAGATCGTTCTACAAGGTATACCCAACGAAATTACGAACGAGAATTTAATAGTGTAGAATATTTTTAATATCTTACCGAATATGAGGCAAGATCCGGAATTTTTACATGATAACCAGCTGGGTAAATATAACTGGTCGCAATATTTGGTACATGAATTTAGTTGAATAGTCAGTATTTTATTGAAAAAAATAATAAAACAAATATACACATATTATGTTTTTATTTAGACGCAGGGTTATACAGATAGCGGTGTTAATACTCTACCCAGATCAATGTTTAGTGAATGATATATTCCACCACGAGAGCAATTGTCCTCAAATGTGTTTTCACCATATAATTCACCTACACCACCACAACAATTGTCGATGACGCTGGAATTTCATAATTTTATCTTTTAATGAAAGACAAATATAATAAACATATATTACAGACTTAAGAAAAGATTTTTATTTTTATACATAAGACTTGGGAATTTCCTACTGTTCCAGGAAAAATGTGCCCCGCATTATTATGATGACTGTGATCATGATGATCACAATGATCGGGAAACAAAGCTAATAATCGTGAATGTCCCGTTAAAATCGGGACGGTTGGCAACCCTGTCGATAAGCCACCTCACGTTATCAGTATAATATAAAGTAAAGCACAAACCAAACCAACAGTACAGTTACAACCTGAAACTAGTAAATATCGCTCTAAAGATAGACTATGCAATGAGTTCGAAACGTCAGCTAATAACTGAAGACATCGATATATTTGAAAATATTCTGAATAAATATATGTATATTATTATTATATAAACGAATTATAGCTCTTAACGTATTATACACAAAACTTCCAAAATAAATTTAATAAAGTGTACAGAAAATGTATATATTATTATGAACGTAAGTTAGGTAAATATAATATTTTTAAGAACTGGCTCAAATGAAACCCAAAAAAAAAGCTGTCTCGTATTAAATTACAATTACAATATATGAATCCAACTGCTGTACACTTGTTCGTGCCTATACAATCACAACAGTAGTGCAAATATCATAAAATTTTACGTTCACGTATAGTTAACGATTTGTACGAACGTGGTATTTTGAGGGTCATAATGTAATACGTGTTTAACTGATATTGGATTTGAATACAATTTTTTTCCGCATTCCTAACCAAATCCAATAACAGTAAAACACGTATTATTTTGTGACTCACGAAAGACCAAGTGTACGTATTTGACCATAATTTTTTTTTTTTACGTGCATGTAAAATCCAAATACATATAGAATATCTGGCTAAAATATTAATTTGAAAACAGCGCCTTGGAAAATTATTGGGTCAAAAAAAAAATTAAAGATGTGTATAAAGAATCAAAAAAATATCATTTAGAGTATCTTCCCTTGTGTTGAAGTTGTTTAAACAAAATAGTAGCCTTCAACAAAATCTCAAAAATAAAAAAAGTTTAAGGAATACATATTAAAGATAGTAAAATAGAAGTAAAAAATAATCAATATGAATCAAATAGTTTCATCTGTTGTTTGAACTTTAACCCATAAGCGCCGAGAATTATTATTTTTTTATTTTTGTACTTTTTTCGCTATAAATAGTTATCATTTATCATACATTAATATAACAATACAAAAAAAAAAAAAGTTTTCAAACGCCAAATCTGAGATTTAGCATGTCACCATATGGGTACACTCGGCTATAACCAACTTTTTTTTTTTATTAAAATATTGTATTGAAATTATAACTATTTTATATCTTCCACTAAATATCCCAAACAGCAATTTTCTAATATTTATATTATTATAATATTAAATTGTAAACACAACTATAATATTTTAAAGTTAATATTATTATTACATTTCGATAATATTAAATTTTTGATGTTATTTTTATAATATTATATTAATGTTTACGTATTGTTTAATTAAAAATATTAATAATTTGAATAAGTTGAAATGTTTTAATAATATTATGTTTGTAATGATTCTAGAAAATTATATGATCATTATTTTAAGAATATTGTATTATTAACATTAATAAACTAATTTAGTATCAATGTTTTTAAAATATGACGTTTGTAATATTTTTAGAAGATATCAATTTTATGATTTCAAAAACATTAAAATTAAAATTTTGTTTAAAAACATTTGCAATTATATATAATAAACAGGCATTTATAGTTATTATCAGTTAGGCTTCATTTATAATATTTTACCGCCATGGTGCCTGCACTGACGGCTGATATCTTCCCGCAAACCGATCACAACAGTGTGGCGTATCACGCACACATCAGTGTCGTCGGGCCTTCAATAGTTGTGATATTGGTTCGCCCGTACACGGTCACACTGCGGGTCTCACTACAGACGACGACCGCGTAGTAAGATTTACGCGCGCCTTTTTCCGTCGACCGTCTTACGTGACACTACTCTCGCCGTCTACTCGAATGTATTTTCCGATGCCGTCGATCTCATTTTTTATTACGCGTTATTATTATTTGTATTTTTGCGTCGTTATACTAATTACATTTATTTACTTTTTATCGAAAGTCGTGTGTTGTTATTTGTGCGCCACTCCAAAACACTTTCCCGCCGTACTTCGCTAAATTGTGACGAAACGAAATATCCCGTCTCGCCGCAAATTGGTGACCTCGACGTGATCGCTCCAGAATTACGTAGCGAAGTACACCCGACTGGTTACGCGTAAAACAAGTTTTGGGTGAGACATTTTTTCTTTTGTTTTCACAATGTATCGTGATCTTCTCACTCTCGACTCCGAACCGCTACGATCTTCGCCGGACGTGCCGTTTAGAATTACCGATGGTTCAATCGCGCCGCCCGAAAATTTATCCGTTCCGCCGGCCGTTTCGACCGACACGACGCCAGCGATCGCGAGCTTCAGTCACGTTCGACTACCAAGTTTTTGGAGACACTCGCCGCGCGAATGGTTTTTACACGCGGAGGCAACTTTTTCTAATCACCGCGTTAGATCCGAAAACGCCAAAGTTAACCACGTGGTCGCCGCGCTCGATGAGGAAGGCGTTCGATCCGTGTGCGATTTACTCGGTCCAGACGCGCGTTACGACCGGCTTAAAGAGCGACTCATCGCCACGTTTACTGCGTCTCAAGCGTCACTTTTTCGCGCTATCATTCAGCCCGGCGGCATAGGCGATCGGCGCCCCTCTCAGTTGTTACGCGATATGCGCGGGATCCTGCCAGAGGGCATAGGAGAAGCAGCTCTAAAACAATTTTGGTTGCAAAAGCTACCAGCCACCATCGTCGCCGTGGTCTCTGGTCTCGACGGCACTTTGGCCGAGCTGGCAGAACGCGCCGACCGTGTTATGGATGCGAGCACATCCAGTAACGTCCACGCCATCACGACCGGTGAGCCGAGCGCTGATCGTTTGCGCGCGGTTGAGAACGCCATTCTTTCTTTAACTGCCCAAATTTCGAGCTTGACAGCCGCTCAAAATCGAAACGTCATGAGACGTGAACGAAGTAAATCGAGAACACGTTCGCAGTCACGTATCCGGAGAAATCCCAGTTGGTGCTATTTTCATAACCGTTTCGGTGGGTCGGCCAACAAATGCAGACCACCATGCTCTTTCAAGTCGGAAAACTAATTCTAGCGGCGGTGGGAAACACGTCCCCCGCCGCACAACAGAGTTGCCGCGTTTTCGTTGACGACACTCGGACAGGAAGGCGTTTCCTGGTAGATTCGGGCGCCGAGATCTCCGTACTCCCTCCGAACGCGGGTCAACATTCTGTTTCCGACATCGTCTTAACGGCAGCGAACGGTACGCGCATTCGGACGTATGGCCGCGAAATGCTGCACCTCAATCTTGGTTTCGCCAGGACTTTTCCGTGGACTTTCGAGATGGCAGACGTCGCACGGCCAATAATCGGCGCAGATTTCCTCCGGCACTACGGTTTACTTGTCGACGTTCGACGTCGCCGTCTCGTGGACCTAGATACGCACGCGGAAGTACAAGCGATTACGGCAAACGTGACTGGCGTGACGGTGTACACGGTGTCACAACCCCGGCTGTGGACAAACTTGATCCGTGAGTTCCCCAGCATTGCACGCGAGTCTCCAGTGCCCGAAAAATTCGCGCACAACGTCGAACATACTTTGGTCACCACTGGTCCTCCATTATTCGCTCACCCGCGACGGTTACCGCCAGACCTAACCTAACCTAACCTAACCGCCTTCGTTTGGCAAAACAAGAATTTGACTACATGTGTCAAAAAAGGATTTGTCGACCATCCGACAGCCCATGGGCCAGCCCGCTTCTTCTCGTGAGTAAAAAAGACGGAACTTTCCGCCCGTGCGGAGATTATCGACGTTTGAATGCGGTGACGAGACCGGACCGGTATCCCCTACCTCATTTACACGACTTCACCGGCAATTTATTTGGGCGATCGGTGTTCACCAAAATCGATCTGGTACGCGCTGATCACCAGATCCCCGTCGCAAAGGATGACGTCCAGAAAACCGCTGTGACGACACCGTTCGGTTTGTATGAATTTCCCGTTATGAGTTTTGGTCTAAAAAACGCTGCCCATACGTTTCAGCGTTTCATCAATAACGTACTGCGGGGACTTGATTTCGTATTTGCGTACATCGACGACGTCCTCGTAGCATCAAAAACCGAACTAGAACACGAAGGACACGTGCGTACCGTACTTCAGAGACTGCAGACCGCTGGTGTGGCCATCAATCCCAGTAAGTGAATTTTTGGCGTTGAACAGCTAACTTTCCTGGGTCATGTGGTTAACGGTGAAGGTTGTAGTCCATTGCCTGGACGAGTCAGTGACATTCGCGAATGGCCTATGCCGACCACGAAAAAAGGATTACAAAGATTCTTGGGCTCGGTCAACTTCTATCGCCGCTTTATCCCGAATGCGGTTCTCATCCAGTCGCTGCTTTACGCGCTCGCGGCAAACGTTCGACGGAAGGATGGTCCTCTACAGTGGACAGACAATGCCCGTGCTGCTTTTGACAGCTGTCGTAACGCCCTCGCGGACAGTACACGTTTGGCGCATCCCAGACCGGACGCGCAACTACGATTAAGCACCGATGCATCCAACATTGCGATTGGGGCGGTGCTGGAGCAATTCTGCGACGGTTCATGGCAACCGTTGGGTTTTTTCTCGCGAAAAATGTCGCCCGCACAAACCAGGTACAGTACGTACGACCGCGAGTTGTTGGCAGCGTATCAAGCAACTCGACATTTTCTACACGCGATAGAAGGTCGACACACGATCCTGCAAACCGACCACAAACCATTAATTTGCATGTTTGGCATCAAACCTACTTCGTGTAATGATCAACAGTTGCGATACATCAGTTTTCTAGCTCAATTCATTCATGAAGTAAAACACGTACAGGGCGAACTGAACGTGGTTCCCGATGCTTTGTCGTGTTTGGAAAACAGCGTTGTAGACTTTTCAAGCTTCGATGTGAAACGGCTGGCAGTCGAGCAGGCGAATGATCCAGATCTCAGATCTATCCTCGACGGAAGTGTGGCCAGCTCGTTACGGCTTCAACCGCGTCAAACCAGTGACGGTAACGTTTATGTTGATACTTCAATTCCTGGCAAGACTCGCACATACATCCCGTTAACTCTTAGACGTCAGATTTTTAACTCGCTTCACGACCAAGCGCACCCCGGTGTTAAGGCAACGACCGCCCTTATAAAAGACTGGCATTGCTGGTTGGGAATGGATCGTCAGATTCGGATGTGAACGAGATGTTGCATTAGTTGTCAGCGTGCAAAAGTTAATAAACACACGGTGTCACCCATCGCGCCTTTCGAACTTCCAGAACGACGTTTTGGTCACATTCACGTGGATCTGGTGGGACCTTTACCTCCATCAAACGGCTACTGTTACATCCTCACGTGTGTGGATCGATTCACCCGTTGGCCAGAAGCGTGGCCACTCAAAACTATGTCGGCTTTTACTGTGGCAGACAAACTAGTCTCACAATAGTTCGCAAGGTTCGGCGTCCCGGACAAGATCTCGACGGATCAAGGTAGGCAGTTTGAATCGGATCTTTTCCGAGCTTTAAGCTCATTATTTGGTTTCCTGCACATACGAACTTCTCCCTACCATCCACAAGCAAACGGACTCGTCGAACATTTCCACCGACCGCTCAAAGCCGCACTCATCGCGCATAACAGCGTCCACTGGACCAAAAAGTTGCCAATCGTTCTACTAGCATTTCGTAATATCGTCAAACCGGACCTGGGTTGTGCGCCAGCCGAACTTGTATATGGCACTACTCTTCGTCTACCTGGTGAATTCTTTCACGCTGTTGGTGAAGAAAAACAAATGCCTGAATTTATTTCCACGCTTCGCGAAACGATGCAACAGTTTCAACCGACAAAAGGAAGTAATCACGACAAACGCAAAGTGTACGTTCCAAACCAACTCCATACTTCGACTCACGCATTTTTACGCGTGGATTCCAACCGACAACCTCTGCAACCTCGTTATCACGGACCATTTGCGATTCTCGACCATCGGGAGAAAAATTTTAAAATCCAAATGGATAATCGCTCGAGTTGGGTATTCATCGACCGGCTCAAACCCGCCATGGTCCTCCGAGACGACCCTCTCTGCGACCATACCTACGCCAGCCAAGCGGTAGTTCAGCGGCACAATGGACAAGCTAGCGAGGATGCACCCAAGAAGCATGTCCATTTCTTTTTCCCCGAGGGGGAGTAGTGTGGCGTATCACGCACATATCAGTGTCGTCGGGCCTTCAATAGTTGTGATATTGGTTCGCCCGTACACGGTCACACTGCGGATCTCACTACAGACGACGACCGCGTAGTAATGTTTACGCGCGCCTTTTTCCGTCGACCGTCTTACGTGACACTACTCTCGCCGTCTACTCGTATGCATGTCCGATACCGTCGACCTCATTTTTTATTACGCGTTATTATTATTTGTATTATTGCGTCGTTATACTAATTACATTTATTTACTTTTTATCGAAAGTCGTGTGTTGTTATTTGTGCGCCACTCCAAAACACTTTCCCACCGTACTTCGCTAAATTGCGACGAAACGAAATATCCCGTCTCGCCGCAATACAATAGATAGCCCACGTAATGTTAGTATACAGCAGCGCTAAAATCGCAATAATGGGAGCCAGAATAGTAATAGTGTGGGAAATAAGCCAATAGATGGCGCTGACTGTATGACTAAATTCAGAATAAAGTTATTAATAATAACAATAATAATAATATATTATTATTATTGTTTCTAGTTCCCATTATTGCGATTTTAACGTTTCACGGATAACTTAAAAAGTTTTCACCTATGATGTAATGTAATAAATAACCATCTCACTGTCATAGTGTCATATACCTATTTGATCAATTACACACAATAAAAAGTTACTGTGAGTACATATTATAAAAAAAACATTGCTATCCTTAGTTTTATATACCTTGTGAACGTGCGGGGCATAAAGAAATTAAAATGTATATTAGCATCTAATAATAATATAATGTATTAGGTAGATTGATTGGTATATAAAATAAATTTGTAATTTTGTTTTCGCAATTGTATTTTCTTGGAAAATTATTTGGTTATGATTTTCTTGAAATTTACTGATATTCTCAAAATCTTAAGTAATATATCTGCAAAACCCAATGTATAGACACGTGCAGCCGAATTTGCGCGACGAAAGAGTTATTCTACAAAAGACACTTTCCACGAAATTCGAATGGCGTGTGAAACGAAAAATATTGATATCTTTAGTATACCTAGTACACTATAACTAAAAGATTGAATACGTATTCATATAAAATACGAATTGAGAAGTGTTGAGTATAAGTATGATGACCACAGTGGCAACGTGTGCACATACAATTGTTCATATACTTACATTTAATTTTTTTTTTTCTAAAATATATTTTAAGTATTTACCTATTGAATAATATAATATGGCATCACAAAAAAGTGGAGTTAAATGTGTGTTTTTTAAATGTGAAAAATCCGCACTGAGTGACAATAATCTCAAATTATATAGATTTCCAAAAAAATTTAGATATATGTAATGAATGGATATTAAATACGGGTAGCTTATTACTTTTAAAAAAGTATTCAAATATTTAATCAATAAATATTTATATTTAAATAATATAAAAATTATTTTATTAAGTGTAAATACTCACTATCAATAATTCTTAGAGGAAATTGCATTAGAATTATTTTAGAGTTAAATTATCAATTATAAAATGTATAGAGGATGACGTTTAGTATAGAAACAATTGCATTGATGTTTTATTTACAATATTAATTATAAAATGTTGAAGTGATTTGAAGCATATAAAAAATAATTTTTATACCTTTGATAATAAGCTGAATAAAAATTAAAAATATAAAATATTATTTGAATAGAAAATTATAAAATCTCAATGACTTTTTTGAAATGTTGTCATTTATATATTTTATAAGAGGTATTGCAACTTTAAAATCTAAATGAATTTTGGTTTGTTATGCCTAGACATTGATTTTTGAACAAATACCTATTATGAATACACAACGATAAAAGATGTACTTGGGACTATTTTTAAAAATGTACTTAAATATTTTTCATTTGTTAGATTTGCATTTGTCCTTATTGTAAAATATTATTCTCCTTTTCAAAATTGGTAATAGATGTTTTAGCACTAATTTTAATGCAGACAAAAAAAAAATTTCTCCATATGCATTATGCCAGTACACAATTACCACAACAATATAGTTTTTACATCAAAATAAATACCTTAATTTTATACAGTATTTTTTCAAATCTCTTGTTTCTCTAGCAGCTATCATTTATCATTTACATAAAAATAAAATAAAATGTTTTTTCAAACATGAATATTGGATTATGCGATATAATAAAATTAAGTAATTAAAAAAAATAGTGTATGTAGTATAAATTATCAATACTAAGTAAAAAAAATATATATTTATTAAAAATATTGAAAACACAAGTAGATACCTAGCTTTACTGCACTAAATTAATACTGGTGTTACACTTACAAGTTACAAATTATATTTCACATACACTTAATAATAAATAAGTACATTAATATATTTCATAAATATCAGGTATAAAAACTAATTTAATATAAATTTGAATTATAAACAATATTTATTCATGAGACTATTTATAATACAAACTACAGGTTACATAACAAAAGTAGAAACATTTTCAATTTGTATGTCTATATAATTAAATACAATTTAATATAATTACTTATAACCTAACCTAACAATTTGATTGGACAGTGAAGCAACAGACCGCATTTAAGGTGCTGAAAACAAAATTTTTCTATTTCACACTGTAGCTTATACAGGTATATTATATAAGAATTAATCCTAATATCCATAATAATCAATGGTTCATAGGTCTTGATATTCCTAGAGTTTCAAAGATTTTCCCGTCTTCTAATTAGGCACAGCTTGCTTCTCCACAACACTTTTTTCAATCATTCTTTAAATTTATCTTCTCTATGCTGCTTACACCAAAAAGTGACAATTTATGACTTTAATCACATCGTTAACTCTCTTCTATCAGACACTTTCTTTTCGACATTTATCCCTTGTACATTACCAGAAGCGTGTCCAGACCTACATGGCTGGGGAGGCCAGTTATAAAATTAAAATTTTTTACTTACCACAGCGATTTATATTCTATATCTATATATGTGACATTTTGTTTTGTTGTATGGCAATTATATAGCACATGGAATTTTTTCACCCCGCAAAATTAAAGATTGTCTTAATCTTATAATTGGTTTCCTATACTATTACAATTAATAAATAAGGCCAATCAATTAATGTGCTACTTAGTTAATTTTATAAATATTTTATCAACTAAGCATCAACCTTCTCTACACATCTTATTACAGTTATTACACAAATTATATAAATATGTAAATTTTCACAGATTTTATGTTATCTGTGATATAATGTTTAACAAATTGATACTGAAAATTTTGAAACTAGTTACCACGACATAGATATGTATATTACTGTATAGTATTGATATCTGTGTATCACGATTATGTCTATATAATCGTGAATAAAATATTAAAACAAACTAATAGCCATTTAACATTTATAGTTTCAACCAGTGGTAGATTATAAGCCAATAGACCAAGAATTAAGTCACTGGGGAGGCCGGTGCCTACCCTGCCACCCCCGTAGACACGCCTATGCACATTACTTCTCTCCAGGTTCAAATCTCCTCCTTACCTCCCGGTCTCCTATTGTAATGTTTCCAATCAAAGTAAAATACGTACATAAATAATAATAATAATAATAATAATAATAATAATTAAAACAATACAATTTCTTTTTATAAAATCATAATGAATAAAAACCAAATACCATATATTAATGCAATAATGAAATTTTCTGATGAATATTGACTTATTATTATTTATGTCATCGGGGAAGAAAAAACACATATCTAGTCAATACGGTTAATATAGATATATTTCATGAACATTTAATAATAAATGATATTCAATGATAAACAAATCATCAATAATTAAATAGAATATTATTCAAAATATATATAATTATACTAGCTGTCCTGCCCGGCGTTGCCCGTGCCAAAGATTTGTATTTTTTATTACAGCTGAATTACCCGGCTTCGCCCGTGTACAGTTTTGAACGAACTTGCATCATTTATTAAACTTTAAAATTTTAATTCAATACACATGCTCTTCTTCTCCCTCGCCTCTAACCCAGCCAGTAGCGTATTTTCAAATTTTTTCTCGGGGGTCTAGTAATTTACATTACCTATAACTATTATATAAAAAATATATATTTTTAATTCCGCCTAAAATAGCTGACCCGACAGACTTCGTCCTGTCAAAAAGATTTGTAATGTGGCAGTTTTTGTGCCTACGTATTTTAAAAATATTCTCCTGAACAGAACCGTCAACCTGGTGATAGGGCGTTGTGAATAAAAAACATATATAATGATTTAAAAGTAAGTAATCGCTTTATTGTTAATCATGTGAATCATAATTATTATTATTATCATTGTAGTGCTTTGTGGTATACGATGTTTTTTGTTTGATTACCTGGCGCATAGATAAACAAATCTGATGGTTTTCCAACACGGGAACAGGCAACATACAATTGACCATGTGAGAAACATGGGTTTTCTAGATTAATACCACAAACACTTAATGATTGCCCCTGGGACTTGTTTATAGTCATAGCAAAAGCAAGACGCACTGGAAACTGTAGTCGTTTAAACTCAAATGGCACATCAGTCTGAATCATTGGGATGCGCGGTATGAGAACATCTTCTCCTTTATACTTTCCTTTGAGTATAGTTGCTTCTATCACATTGTTTAGTAAGTTTTTTATCGCTAACCGTGTACCGTTGCAAAGACGCGGTTGGTTGATATTTCGCAACATTATAACCACCGATCCAACCTTTAATTGAAGATTGTGAGGTGGCAATCCTGGCAAATCCAGCGAGTTTAAAAATTCCGGTGGATAGTTGACTACATCATATTGATTAGTAGCCGAATCAACTGATTTATATATCCTCAATTCGCCTGTAATTTGTTCTTGAATTTTGAAATTTAATTCATTTACATCTATGTTTTTGCAGCCAGTATAGCTCGTTCGCTCAACCAATCATGGTTTCTGTAATTTTGAGAAACATCTGGAAACACCTTCTGAATAAGTTCATCTTTTGATCGAGTTAACTGACAAAAACTTTGAGGAAAGTTAATGCAGCCAGTCAACATGTCTATAGGAAATTTGCCATTACCAATGTCAATGAGTTGTTTAGAGAATATGTTTCCAGATTGGTCATTTTGCAACTCGACACGCATATTCTTGCTTAAATGAAATACTTTGACATGTTTCCACAAACTGGAGGACTTTAGACATGCATTGAGTTCATCAGCTGGCGTTGATCGTGGAATCACCGGCAATGTTTGACGAAAATCTCCTGCTAATAAAATCATTGCACCACCAAATCGGTTATTATTGCTCCGTAGATCTTTTAAGGTTCTGTCCAAAGCCTCCAAAGATTTTTATGTGCCATCGTGCATTCATCCCAAACAATCAATTTACATTGCTGCAAAACCTTTGCCATTGCAGAGTTCTTCGAAACGTTGCAGGTTGGAGTTTCATTGCTTTGCATATTTAATGGCAATTTTAGTGCTGAATGGGCTGTTCGACCACCTTCAAGCAAAGTTGCTGCGATTCCCGACGAAGCGAGTGCAAGTGCAATTTTATTTTGTGAGCGAATTGTTGCTAATATTAATGAAATCACAAAAGTTTTTCCAGTACCACCAGGTGCATCTAAGAAGTAAATCCCTACAGTTTCATCATTTGTTACTTTCATAAGAGTTTCAAATACATACTTCTGTTGTTCATTTAACAGTGGAAGATTTGTTTGAATTAATTCTTTCAAAGCGTTGAGATCATACAGTCTTTCTCGATGCAACTCTTGGTTAAAAGCGTCATGCATTGGACGATTGGGCGCGGTCAGGCCTAATTGAATTAATAGTTTGTTTGACATTATCAAGCACATGTCCTCAATTGAAATCAATGCTTCATTGTAAATTTCTTCACTGATTTGTATATTTGGATTTCCCATTCTATTCTGTATTTGATACAAAATATCATCACACATATAATCTTTGTACTTGATCCACAAATCAATTGGGTTTGATGGGAAGCATGTAGATATGATTATAGAAAACAATGTTCGTATTTGATGAGCGTGTGATGATATTACAGCATCATTGAGAGTTTGATCCCAATGAGCGTCATTTTCAAGCAATTGCAAACGTTGACAGGCTTCTCTGTAGGATCCACACAATTCACCATCAACAGTTCGTAATTGTTGGAATGATGTTGGGCCACGTACATTGACTAATAGCAGTCGTAAGAAAAACATTCATCATTGCTTGGATGTACTGAATAAATCCGGCCAATCGCATCGGTGGAATATACATCTGTATATCTTGGAACTGGTTTTCCTTGTTTCCGTCGTATAAATCTCCTTGAGGATTGATTCCAGGTATAATATTTTGGCATTTCAGAATATAGCAATGTTTGTGCGAAATCATCGTTTTGGCATGTCTCAAAAAAACTGGTTAATGTAGTAGATGGTGGCTGAGCAGCTCTTTGTACTGCGTTCTGTGCTGTAAAATACACTCTTTGTCCATTTTCTAAATGCACAGCTAAGTGAACAACAGAAGGGTGTCTCTCATGAATAGGAAAAGAAAATATTCGCCAAACTGCTTCATTACTACTGACATAGCGGCCCATTTGGTATTGGGTAACTTCATCATTGGAATTCTCTGCACCAATTCCAATCACAGCCATATCACTCCCTTTGGTTACATATTTGCAAATGTATTTAATAGATTTCACTGAATGGCAAGATTCAACGTTGATGTGTGCTTTGAATGTCTTTGATAAAATGGGTGAATATGGAACAATCCAACGATTATCTATTTCAATATCTTGTTGATTTAATTTGACAGTTGTTGATTTTCCATTGTCTGCTGTCGATCTGCGACGATACAATGGATAACCGTCATTACCAGTAATTGTTTCCGATATTAATGTCCGTGGATATCGTTTTGAACATTTACCATCCATCATACACGGTGAATATTGATTAAGAGTTCCACAGGGACCATGTATCATGTTTTTGATAACTACCTCATGCAATCCAGGATCTACTTGTACATTAGGGATTTCAGCTGATATCACTGCATCAACTTCATTTGGCCTTATCTTTTCAACCAACCAAATCAAAATGTGTGCATGTGGCAATCCTCGTTTCTGCCACTCCACAGAATACATCCAGCAGCGTGTCTCACCAAACACATTATGTTTTACGATGAAATCCATTAAAGATTTCAACTTTTGTCTAAAGACTCTGGCTGTAATATCATGACGATCAATGGGTGATTGCCCAGAGAATAACTCCTGCTTGATTTCTATCCATTGCGGATTGCATGTAAATGTGATGAACAAATCTGCTGTACCATAATGACGAACATACGACATGGCATCTTGAACATATTCGTGCATATGCCGAGGGCTTCCGATGTATGTTGCTGGAAGAATAGTCATCCGACCGACATTCTGTGCATTTCCATCAGTATTAATCGCATCTCGAAGGTGAATATACTCTTCAGATCGGAGTTTGGTTTGATTCAACCTGATGAATGTTAATCTCTCCGTTTCAATTTTAACATACATGTCAACACCATATTTGTGATATAATCGCCGACATTTCAATATGTGATTATCTTCATTTTCCCGAATCATTAGGCGGTATGAATAATAGTTCATTGAACTGACTTTTTTGTTGGTTTTAGAACCTGTAAATAGATTTTGTTTTAATAACATTCAAATATAAAATTAAAATACATAATATAATGACTGAGATATTATCGCCATAGCTAAACTAATATTTTAGTTACCTGTAATGGGATTTATCATTTTTATTGAGAAATCGTAGCCATCTTCACCTTGCCAAAATATAATGGGATATTGCAGTGCATCATATGAGCGGTGTGTTTCCTTTATACGTTGTAATTGATCATTCCGACGATGTAAAACAATATCACGGGATTCCAAGTTTTCTCCAACTACAACGATAGCAACTTCATCAATAGTTGGTGCATTAAAACGTCTTGTATGTTGACCTGCAGGTGTTTTATCAGCTCTGATTACAATTTTGTGATTATCGGATGGCATCAGATCCAGGGCAGTTTTAAACAATATAATCAATTGATTGTGTTGATGAAATAAAGTTTGTAATTGTTCTACAATAGACCTCTTTACTAAATTGTTATGTGCACAACGCAGATCAATTTCTTGTGGTGAATTGCCCATAAAATAAATTTGCAGGAATTTGTTGTCGCTATCTGACACTGGTAACAATGAACCTGCTCTGTGATATATTTGCCCTTGTATCTGTAAAAAAATTTTGTTCGCTAAAATAATTATGAGTAACTGCTATAATACATACCTTGAAAGTTGGCATTAAATTTTCCCGAACTACATTTGTTGCCCCAAATGAAGTCATTTGAAAGCAATTGTTATATTGTTGGATATTTGTCAAAAAGTGTATAGAATCTGTTCCTATTCCTGAAACCAATGAGTACAATGGTTCTGGTGGTGGATCCAATGGTATCAATGTCACTTTACCATTTGCGCAACACAATCCATTGGCTTCGTTTTTGTATTTTAATGCCTTACAGTGTGAGCAAACCGAGTTCATAGAACCAATAACAACACATTGGTAGTTACTGTAGTCAATTGACACATCGTAATTGAAAGCAGCTCAATTCAAACTTGCGCGATTATTAGTTGAATGTCGCGCTCGCGCTTCACGCGTTTGTGATATCCGAATTCTTTCACGTTCATTTCCGTCGTCACGTTCTTGTGCAGTACGATTAGATCGGTAATTAGCTTGGTTTGTAGCATTTCTGGTTCTTCTATCTAAATTGCTTCGTCTTATAGGAGGCATATCAAATATAAATTATTTTTTCACTAATCACGAACTAAACAAACACTAACTAACTAAACACTCTGCACAAAACACGATATACGAATTTGTTTCGTGTAACAGTTGACAAAAGCAAACTCAGTAGATTAGGTAACAGACAACTTTTTTTTTTTAAATTTGATATGACTTGAAGTCAAATCCTTTTAAGCCGTACGAATTGTTTTATTTATTTAAAAATAATAAAACACTGTTGGTAACGCGATTTTTGTAACCATAGCAATAAAGCTCAAATTGACTACGTTTTAGTTACAAATCATTTGTATGGGAAAAAGAAAAGGGCTATTTTTAGGGTTTTTCCAGCAATAATTCTAATTTTTCTCGCCGTAAAAACCATCCTTGAACTTCAACGAACATTTGAAAAAAAGATTTGGCCAAATTGGTCCAGGCGTTGTTGAGTTATGCGCTTATCAACACATTTTGCGATTCATTTTTATATTATAGATAGATATAAATATAGTTAGATAAAATAATAGGCATATTATTCAGGTATGATCATACTTATTTAATATATTATAACATTATGCGAAAAAAATGGACATAAGTTATTTTATAATTATAATTATAGTATATGTAGTACATATTTTATTTTAATAGGACAAAAACACTGCACACAATTAAAAACATTAATTTGATAATAAAAATTAAAACAATGTGGAGATTTAGATTTATACATCTTCAGCTGGAAAAAATAAAAATAAAAAAAAAGATTCGGTAAATATTGTGTTTTAAATGACCTAATAAATGCACAGAAACTTAAATAAATATTTAATAACAAATAGTTTTAATTACATAAAAACTAACTTTGATAGAAATATAATTTGAACACATTAAAAGTTAAATATAATATATTGGTTAATTTCATTCAATTATATTAAAGCAGTGTCATACAACTACTAACATTTATTTGACATTTGAATTTCAAGGTTATGAACATTTAGATATATTTTTACTTTATATATTTAATGAACTAAAATCAATGAAAATAAAATTCTATATTAAAGAGTACCAATATAATTGATAATATTGATGCTAATAACAAATTTTGCTAGGATGGAACTATAGGGAAATTATTTCTTGATTTTTTTCAATAGGATATAAACGTGGTTCAGAAACAACCAAACATTTTGTTTAAAAACAAAAATCAATTTTTTTTAAATTCTTTATTGCATTTTGAAATTACCTTATGGTTCTCAAACCTTTACATCTAAAAAGAATATGACATTTTTATTATATATACGAAATTTTTTTACATTTCTAAGAATAAATAAAACAATTTTTTTAAAAGGATGGAGAAAGCTTATATAATTAGTAAATTTTAATTTTATTTTATTTTTCATTTTGATACTCATATTTAACTGAGATATTTTTAAGATAACATTTCTTTATAGATAATACTGCGTCAATTTTGAATCAAATAATTGTTGTAGTATTGAGGTATATAATAAATAACTTACTGCGTTAATATTTCTTTCTATATATTCAGTAACATAAGAAATAATTAAAAATTTGAAATTCAAAACGTGCAATTAATATAGAATTTTACATTTCTATTTTTTACAAAAAGAAAAAGAAAAAAAATCACTGAAAGATATGAATTTAAAAACCCCAGAAAGTGCCTATATAATTATTAAATTTATACTTGCGGGGGGCATGGTAAGAGCCTGCACGTGGCGCCTCCTGCATAGTTTCTCTGTCTACAAGATAAGAGCAACTAACTAATCTTACCAACACCGGTGCGAAAATGCCAATACTCACCTCAAAACGGTTCTTCTCAGAACCAAACCCTGCTTTAACTATAGTATCGCAAAACATCGAGGGCTTCTCAGCGTATAAGGGGCAATTATTAGCCACTCTATGTGCTGAGAATTACTGTGATATACTATGCATATAGGAAACGCACCGGGACATGGCCAGCTCACGGCCAAAAATACCGGGAATGATACTGATTGGAGAGATACCTAACAAATAATACGGAAATGCAATTTTTTCAAAACCTGGACTGATAATAGAAAGTGCAGAACACTCAAATACCGGAAATATCGAAATAATCAGTATAGAGGATGCACGGTTACTTCAATATACAAACCACCAAACATTAATTTCGATTTCAAAAAACCAAAGAATTTCGATAATAGCCCCGCAAAGATAGTAATTGGGGACTTTAATAGACATAGCTGTAGTTGGGGTTACTTAGATACAGATCTAAATGGGGAAAAAGTCGAAGAATGGGCTGAAGCTGAACTTCTGTTATTAATACACGATCCAAAACTTCCTAAGTCCTTCAATAACGGAAGATGGAAAAAAGGGTATAATCCGGACTTAATCTTCGTTAGCAGTAATATTAGTCAACAAAGTGTCAAGAATGTATGTATGTAACCCAATATCCAACACCCAATATAGAGCCATAAAACTCCAAATAGTTGCAGTAATTCGAGGTGAAACAGTACCATTCAAGAGAAGGTTTAACTACAAAAAAGCGAATTGGGGAAAATATGGGTTAGCTATCGATAGTGAAACTCAGAATCTTGAACCTACACTAGGAAACTATGAACATTTTGTAAAGATAGTGAACAAAATATCTAGACAACACATCCCAAGGAGTTGTAGGCAAAACTATATCCCAGGCTTAAATAAAGAAAGCAGTAAAACAAAAGCAAAATACGAAGAACTACTCAAACATAACCCTTTTAGCGAAAAGACGATTACAGAAGGCAAAAAACTAATCCAACTACTGCATGCCGAAAAAAACAGAAAATGGCATGAAACAATAGAAAACATCGACATGACAAAAAACAGTAAAAAAGCTTGGAGACTTTTGAAGAAACTGAACGGGGACCCGATTGCTCAAATGTCTTGCATAAACGTCAATGCAAAACAAGTAGCTTCAGAACTACTTCGTAATGGGAAACCAAATACCAAGATTAAAAAAAGGAAGATTAAGAGGAATAGAGACACAGAATGTAATAACATCCAGAACGACTTTACCATGGAAGAACTAAGTGACAGCCTACAAGGAATGAAGGACGGAAAAGCAGCAGGATGGGATGAAATCACGACAGAACAAATAAAACACTTCGGAACTGGCTTCTTAAACTCCTAAATACCTGTCTAAGAAATAAATCTGTGCCAAAAATATAATGTTTGAAGTACCCTTTAAAAATGACAACAAAATTACTAGAATATATTATCAAATTATTTTCTATAATTTTATCGTAATTTATATAAGTTGTTTAGAAAACATCTTTTTGATAGATCATTGATAATGCATTTTTTATAGCAAATATGTTCTTATAATTTAGTGACATTGTCAATATGCAATGTATTTACATTTTAGATTTTTCATTGTTTCAAAATTATGAATAAACTTGTACAAAGAAAATTAATAAAATTTTATATTTATCTTAATAAGTGTCACTAGAAAACTTATAAATAAATGTGTATTCCTTGGTTTTATTCCAGTTAAATTAATTTATTTGACATCAAAATTTTGATGACACAAGTTATTGATTTTATTAATTTTGTTTATATAATTTGTTTATAAATTCATTTAAAAGAAATATTTAAAATATACTATTAGAAATGCTTCATTTATTATAAATTTTATATTCATAAAATGTTAAAAATGCTGTTATATTGAAATGTATTTAAATCATGTTTCGATTTTAGATTTAGCTGGAACTTTCTTTTTTCTGTGTGTTATATAAGGAAAAATAAATAAATAAGAAAACAAGATTCTTCTATGGAAACCATACAAATAGTTTAAAACACAAAGGGATGTGGAAATCGTTTTTTCATTGCCTGTAATAGTACCAAATAAATTGATGATACGAAATAAAAGATAAATTAAAGATAAAAGAAACCTGGCCCACACACAAAATTAAAAAAATCATTTTTAGAGATAACTATCATTTGAAAACTCAAATTACAGTTTTTAATTCTATATTATTATATATGTATGTTAAAAGTATAAATCTATTAGATATAGTATTTATATATTAATTATTAAACATGATATAAAGCGATGTATTGAAATTTTTGTTTAGTATGAAACTTACTCCTTCCTGTATATTTAATAGGATAAAATTAAAAATTAATAAATTTATTACATTTCAAAAACGGACAATTTACAACAACGTATAATAATCTACAAGGAAAAGTAATTAATTTTCATATAGCAAATAAGTACTTAACATATCGAAAATTACAAATGTGAAATACCAATTAATTTGTATAATATTGAAGCAAAAGGCATTTAATCACATTAATTGTAAACAAATATAATGTTTGATTTTACCGAAATTATATTATTACAAGAGCCTACATATCTAATGGTGATTATATATATATATATATATATATATATATATATAATCATTTTATTAGCAAAAATTAATTTGTAAATAATTAACTATGATCAAATGCGATGTAGTTCATTTTTTTTTTTAAGTTTAATTTAAATTAATCATACCTCTTAGAAATTAGACTACTTATATATTCAATACGAAGAACAATTATATAAATAAGTTAAATTTCTAATTGGAGACTATAAAACAAATTATAATCGAAAAATAAAAGTGAATACCAAATTTTCAATATGTGAATGAGTATTGAATAAATAATGAATTAGAGACTAGGGATTACAAATAACATGTATAACTAATAAACAAAAACATTAAATCACAATAATTGGTAAACAAATATGATGGTTTCAATTAACTAAAAGTTTCAAGTATAATTTAAAAATAACAAATAACTTTTGATACTTAATTTAATTTATTAAATTTAGATTAATCATACCTCTTGTATCCTCCTGTATCCCCTATATATTCAATAGGAAGAAAAATTATTTAAATAAGTTAAATTTCTAATTGGAGACTATAAAACAAATTATAATCGAAAAATAAAAGTGAAAAACAAATTTTCAATGTGCGAATGAGTATTGAATAAATTATGAATTACAGACTAGGGGTTACAAATAACATGTATAACTATTAAACAAAAATATCAAATCACAATAATTGGTAAAGAAATATAATAGTTTCAATTAACTGAAATTATATTACTATAGAAGCCTACACAGGTAATGCTGATTTTATATATATTATGGTCAAAAAATGTGTGTAAATTTTTCATTAATATGACGTAACAAGAAAATTCATTGAAGCATATAATGTTTGAAGTACCCTTTAAAAATGACAAAAAAATTACTATAATATATTATTAGTATATTTTCTATAATTATTGCGTAATTTTTATCAATTGTTTAGAAAACTTATTTTATATTGACCATTGATAATACATATACTATTAGTCAACGTGTGTGTATAATTTAGTGACATTGTCAATATACAATGTATTTAAATTCCTTTTCAATTTTATATTTTCCATTGTATCAAAATTATATTAGGACCTGGAAAGAAATGTAAAAAATGTTTATATTTATAAGAATAACTATCACTTCAATGCTTATAATTTAAAGAATTTTCATTGGGTTTATTACAGTTTAATTACTTTATACTAAAAAATTAATTTCAATATTTATTTTACATCTGAAATTTGATGACAAAAGTTATTGATTTTGTTAATTTTGTTATATATAATTAAACAATAAATGCATTTAAAAAAACTATTTAAAATAAAATGTTGAGAATGCTTCTTTTATAAGCAATTGTATATTTATAAATTGTTAAATGTTGTTATATTTTCATGTATTTAAATTTTGATTGAATTTTCGTTTTCGAACGAACTTAAGTGTTGCTGTATGTTAAATACGAGAAATAAAAAATAAATAAATAAAGTTATATAATTTCTATATGGAGAACATACAAATAGTCACAAGCACTAAGGGATATGGAAAACTATTTTTCATTGCCTGTAATAGTATTGAATAAATTGAAGATCACAAATAAAAAATTAATTAGAGATGTTATGAATCTGGCACACACAACAAAAATTATTTTTTTAGTGATAACTAGGGCCCGGATTTTTATGCAAATACATATTCTTCTACAATTGTCCTAGAATAATTTTGATTAAAAATCTCGACATATCGTGGTCTGTAGAATCTATGGTTAATAATTTTTTTTTGCATATTTTTGCATATTTGAATGAAAATGCATATTAATTGCATATTTCTATATTATTGCATAAAAGTTGCATTTTTACGTTATTTTAAACACTAATTGGGAAATTGTCGTTGTCGATTTCTATCGTCAATCTTCGGATTTGTTTAATCTCAGATAACTTGCAGCTTGTTTTAAGCACTAAATGGGAAATTGGTGTCTCCAAAACATTTCTTGTTTAATGTAGGTATGCACCTATCGTGTCTTGCGACGTAGAATGAAGTATTTCAAAATACAAATATATGTTACGTGACAACCATAGAAATTTTGAATTTGAAAATATAAAATCATATTTCGTAACTGCATATTGGTACTCGTTCCAAAATTAATATTTAATTAAGTAATTAATTAACTGATCAATAGGTATAAATGTATAGTTTGTACACATTTATAAGCAGAAGTATATTCATATTTAAATTGTATTTTTTTTACATAATATATTTTGTAATTGTTTTATGGTGTTCAGTTTTTTTTAACACACAATAAAGAATTTTATTGCATATTTTTTGCATATTTCATGCATATTTTTGAATTTTTGAGTGCATAAATATGTGCATATTTAACAATAATTTTTGCATAAAAATCCGGGCCCTAGTGATAACTATCATGTGAATACTCAAATGTCAGTTTCTATTCCTGTATTGTTGTAAAAGTATATTTTAAATATAAATCTATTAGATAAAATACTGTAAACTGATTTTCATGTAATGCTCATTATGTAATGCAAATTATGTATATATATATATATATATTAATTATTAAACATGATATAATTGAATATATTGATATTTTAGTTTAGTAAGAGACCTAAAGCGTGCTATTTATTTAATATGATAAAAATAAAAATTAATAAATTGATTACATTTCCTTCGAACAATTTACAACGTATAATAATAGACAAGGAAAAGTAAATAATTTTCATATAGCAAATGAGTACTGATATTTCGAAATCACAAAAATAAAATACCAATTAATTTGTAAAATCTTAAAGAAAAAGCATTTAAACACATTAATTGTAAACATATATAATATTTTATTAAACCGAAATTATATTATTACAAGAGCCAACATATGTAATGGTGATTCAATATACATTATGGGCAAAATAAATTTTGTGTAAATTTTTTATATAACGTAACAAGAAAATTTTTTGAAACATATACTGTTCAAATTACCCTTTAAAAATGACAACAAAATTACTAAAATATATTATTATATTATGTTCTATAATTTTTGCGTAATATATACAACTTGTATAGAAAACATCATTTTCATTGCTAATTGATTCATTATTAAACGTGATATAAAACCATGTATTGATATTTTAGTTTAGTATGAAACCTACAGTGTGCTGTTTATTTAATACAATAAAAACAATAATTAATAAATTTAATACATTTCTAAACGGACAATTTACAACGTTCAATAAACGATATGGAAATGTATAGAAATTATCATTTAGCAAATTAGTACCGAATATATCGAAAATCACAAATATGAAATACTAATTAATTTGTATAATATCAAAACAATAAGCTTTTATTCACAATTATTGTAAAAACTCATAATATTTCGTTAAACCAAAATCAAATTATTTCAAGAGTCTAAATATGTAATAGTGATTTTATATAATTTCTAGCCAAATTAATTTGTGTAAACTTATTTTTAATATGACGTAAAAAGAAAAGTCATATAAGATACAATGTTTGCAATAACCTTTAAAAATGACAACAAATTTACTATAATATATTACTAGATTATTTTCTATAATTTTTGCGTAAATAATGTGAATTGTTCAGAAAGCATAATTTATATTGACCTTAATTAATGCATATATTATTAGCCAATTTGTGTTTATAATTTTGTGACAGTGTCATAATGCAATGTATTTAAATTTCTCTTTAATTTTAGGTTTTTTATTGTTTCAAAATTGTAGAAAAACCTGTGTCACTTCATTACTAATAGATTAAAGTATATTCCTTGGTTTTAAACCAGTATAATTATTTTATAATGAAAAAGAAATTTTAATATATATTTGATAACAGAATTTTGATGGCATCCGTTATTGATTTTGTTATATATAATTATCGTATAAATGCATGCAAAAAAAAATATTTTAAATAAAATGTTGAAAATGTTTCTTTTGTGAGCAATTTTATATTCATAAAAATGAAAAAATTCTGATATATTGAAATGTATTTTAATCATGTTTGAATTTTAGATTTGGATTGAACTTACTTCCTTCTGTGTGTTAAAAACAGAAAAATTAATAAATATGAAAACAAGATTCCTCTATGGAGATCCAAATATTTATAAACACAAAGGAATGTAGAGAACTATTTTTCAATGTCTGTAAAATTTCCGAATAAATTGAAGATCGCACATAAGAGAATAATTAAAAATAGGAGGATTCTGGCACAAACAAATAAAATCATTATTAGTGATAACAATCATTTCTAAACTTTAAAAATCAATTTTTAATCCTGTATTGTTGTATATGTATGTTTAAAATATAAATTTGATAGATATATTATTGTAATCTGTTCTTAATGAAATGCTTATTATATTAGCAATACTACATATATTTATTATTAAACGTGATATAAAACCATGACTCGATATTTTAGTTTAGTATGATACCTACAGGATGTTGTTTATTTAATACGGTAAGAACAATAATTAATAAATTTATTACATTTCTAAACGGATAATTTACAACGTATAATAAACGACATGGAAAAGTCAAAAATTCACCATTTAGCAAATTAGTACGGAATACATTGTTATCACAAATATGAACTACCAATTAATTTGCATAATATCAAAACAATAAGCATATAATCACATGAATTGTAAAAACTTATAATGTTTTATTAAACCAAAATCTTATTATTACAAGAGTCTAAATATGTAATGGTGATTTTACATATTTTATGGGCAAAATAATTTGTGCAAACTTTTTATTAATATGACGTCTAAAGAAAATTCATATTAGATATAATATTTGCAATACCCTTTAAAAAGGACAACAAATTTACTATACTATATTACTATATTATTTTCTATAATTTTTGCGTAATTTATGTGAATTGTTTAGAAAGCATATTTTAAATTAACTATAATAAATAAATATATTATTAGCCAATTTGTGTTTATAATTTTGTGTCAGTATCACAACGCAATATATTTAAATTTATCTTTAATTTTAAATTTGCCATTGTTTCAAAATTGTGGAAGAATCTGTACAAAGAAAAGAAAAAAAGTTTATATTTATCTTGGTAAATGTCACTTGAATACTTATGAATTAAAGTATATTCCTTGGTTTTATACCTGTTTAATTCATTTATAATAAAAAAAAGGAATTTCAATATTTATTGGATATCTGAATTTTGATCATTTTAGTTATTGATTTTGTTAATATTGTTATATATAATTATCATATAAATACATTTATAAAAAATATTTTATATAAAATGTTGTGAATGCTTCTCTTATTAGCAATTTTATATTTATAAATTGTTAAAAATCGTGTAATATTTTAATGTATTTAAATGTTGATTGAATATTAGTTTTAAAAGGAATTTAAGTAGTGCTGTGTGTAGGGTCGGCCCGAGGTATTATAGCGCTCGGGGCAAATTTCTATAAGGCGCCCTTAAGAAATATTCAATATACTTAATACTATTTTACATATAGATATTGTTTAAAACGACTTATATTTATAAAATTCTGGGTAAAATAATTATTCGGACACATTTATCGATAAATGTATTATTGATTCTTTAAGTACATAGTGATTCTTAATTATTCTAAATATTTATTCGTTGGTTTTAAATCAGCATAAATTTGTATTGCTTCATTAACATCTAATTTAGAAACAATATCATTTTCAATGCTGATTAATGCCACATTTTTGAGACGTTCTTCTGTCATAGTTGGTTGTAAGTATGTTTATATTAACTTTAACTTGCTAAAACTTCTCTGACAGCTTGCAGTTGTTACTGAAATTGTCATCATAATTCTTTTATGCTTTTTGACTGAAAACAAAAAAAAATTCCTGCTTTCGCTGATCGTCAGCCTGGGGCCCTAAGGCGCCCTGGACAACCGCCCGGTTCACCCGTATCTTGGGCCGGCCCTGGCTGTGTGTTACTAAGAGAAATAGAAAGTAAATAAATAAGGAAATATAATTTCTATATGGAGACCATACAAATAGTAATAAACAAAAAGCGATGTGGAAAACGTTTTTTCAATTTAAAGATTAATTAGCGGTATTTAGGATTTGGCACATGCAAAAAAAAATCTTTTTTTTAGTAATAAATTATCATTTTTATATGATAGTTATCATTGTGGTAACACTGTGTGTCAAATATTACTACCATACTCACCTCCTCTGAATTATATGCAATTGTTGGTTACAACTGTACGTTATAATGTTCTGAACTGTTTTTATATAATTTATACTATGATTTGTGTTAAATAAGGTTAATTGTTGTATGAAAGTTTGAGGTTAATAAAATGTACTAGTTTTATGTATTATAATAGTACGCTGTAGTTATTTATTAATCTAAGTGAGGAATAAAATAAAACATGGCGCAGTCGTAAGGTGTCTACAATCAAAATTAAAATCGACAATAATTGCAAGTGGATTCACGTGGATAAATGAAATAAAACGGAGTTCAACAAGCCAAATGCGTTGAATATGATTGGTAATCTAGCTGAAAATTTCAGAATTTTCAAGCAAGAAGTGCAAATCTACTTTGATACAACAGAATCACACACGAAAAAGCAATCAACGCAAGTAGCTATTCTTTTAAATTTAATTGGTGTAGAAGGATTAAAAATATATAATACTCTTAAAGTTCCTGAAACATCAGTATTTGAAATTCTTAAAGCTTTAGAAGCTTACTGTATTCTTAGAAAAAACGAAACGATGGAATTATATAAATTTTTTACACGTAAGCAGATGGAAAGCGAAAACTTTGATAAATGTTATGCAGATTTAAGAGAACTTATAAAGTCATGTGGTCTAGATCAGTGTGAAGACAAACTGCTAAAATCACAAATCGTACTAGGAATTGTAGACCGTGACCTACAAACAAGATTACTTGGAGAAGACTTAACATTAGACAAGGTTAGCAAACAGTGTCAAGCAACAGAACAAATGGAGAAGAATCGTAAGCTGGTTCAAGAGGAAACTAAAAATGTATTTGCTATTGAAAGAAATCAAAAACATCCAAATCAACATTCATCGAGGGGAAGACAAAGTGATGCAGATCAGAGAAGGAAATTAGAAAAAAACTGGAAAGAGAGAACAGACCAAAGGAATCAAAGTTACAACAAGGAAGAAAAGGTAAATAAAAATGTTAAATATATTAATGATTGTAATAGATGTGGGTTTTCACATAAAATAAAAGAGTGTCCTGCGTTTGGGAAGAAGTGTAATAATTGTGGGTTAGCAAACGATTTTAGAAACAAGTGCAGAAGAGAAATGTGTAAAAGTCAGAGACAAATTGATAATATTGAAATGAATAATTTTGTGTCCATAGATGCACTTGAAGTTTTAAATATAGATAATAAAAATCAGTGTAGTAAATCTTGGTTGGGATGGATAAGAATGAATGGCATTGAAACTGATATTAAGTTAGATACTGGAGCTGAACTAAACATTATTTCGGTAGATTTATTTAAACAATTTAAAAATAGAACTCTTAATAAAAGTAATATAGTAATTAAAGCATTTGGGGGATTTACTATTAAATATAAAGGAAATATTGAAATTGAATTAGAAAGAAATGATGTAAAAATAAAAAGAATATTCGAGGTAGTAGAATATGTTGGCCTACCATTTTTATGTTATGAAGCATGTGTTAAAATGAAATTTAAAATACCTGAAGTAAATTAAATTAAACCCATAGATAACAATAAAGAAAGAAATAATTTTATAAAGAATAATAAAGATATTTTTGATGGATCGGTAAATTTCCAGAAACGGTTAAAATTAAAATTAAAGAAAATGCAAGTCCTGTTTGTAATCCACTAGAAGAGTGCCGATAAAAATACATGATAAATTAAAGGAACAGTTAAACAGAATGGTGAAATTAGATTTAATAGAGGTCTGTGATGAATCAATAAAGTGGCAAAGCAATCTGGTGGTAATTGAAAAGCCTGATAGTACATTACGATTATGTTTAGATCCAAAAAAAATTAATAAGTATATAGTAAGAGATATGTATCAAATTCCTACACATGAAGAGATCAGAGCATCATTAGCCAACAAAAACTATTATAGCCTTTTAGATTTAAATGATGGATTTTATCATTGTGTGTTAGAAGAGGAATCAAAAAAGTTGTGTGCGTTCAGTAGCCCTTTGGGTCATATAGATTTAAACTTTTACCATTTGGATTGTCTATGGCACATGAAACTTTTCAAAAGTTAATGAAAAAATATTTTGGAGATATTGAAGGAGTACAGATTTATTTTGATGATTTACTAATATATGCTAGCACCAAGTATGAGCATGATAAAATAATTAATAAGGTAGTTGAAAGAGCTCGTAAGTATCAAATTTAATTTAATATTAAAAAATTTCAATATTGTGTTAATGAAGTTAAATTTTTGGGTTTCATATTTAATAAGGATTGTGTTGCACCTGATAATGAAAGAATTAGGGTAATACAGGAGTTAAATGAGCCTACTAACAGACGAAAATTACAGTCATTTCTCGGTATGATAAATTATTTAAGGTCTTTTATACCAAACTTATCAGAAATTGTAACCCCGTATAGAGAATTATTAAAAAATAATACATTGTGGGAGTGGAATAATCAATGTCAAATAACCTTTAATAGACTCAAAGAGATGTTATGTAATATACCAACATTAAAAAGTTATGAGAGTACAAGAGAAAAATAAATTCAATGAGATGCATCTGATAAAGCTTTAGGTTGTTGCTTCTTTCAGGAAAAAAGTCCTATATATTTTGCATCAAGATGTCTGAGTAACACACAAATGGCTTATGCCCAAATAGAAAAAGAGATATTAGCTATTGTATTTGCATGTTCAAAATTTCATTCATTAATTTATGGTCAAAAAGTTAAAATATTTACGAATTATCAACCATTAGTAACTATAATGAAAAAAGATATACAAAAAATACCAAACAACCGATTAAAGCGATTGAGACTTAAACTTTTAATTTATGAGATAGATTTACAATATTTGCCAGGTCGATATATGTATGTTGCAGACTTACTTAGTAGAAACATTGTGAACAGGAGTTATGTGGGTGAAAAGATATTATCTGATGTAGTACATACTGTAAGTGAAGTAATGATAGATTTTAAAAATTCAAGGGAACAGGAATTTATAAGAGAAACACAAAATGATGAAATATTGAGAAAAGTATTTAAGTATTATCAAGAAGGATGGCCAAAAAATATTAGTGTTGAAGGTAAACTCAAACATTATTGGAACTTGAGGAATGAGATTATAAGTAATGAAAGACTATTGTATTAGCAAACCAGATTAATAATTCCAAAAATACGTAGAAAATATATAATAGAAAGGCTTCATGAAACGCATATGGGTATTACACAAACAAAATCAAGGGACAAACAACTATTTTACTTTCCTGGTATAAGTACACAAATTGAAAATAATATACTGTCTTGCTCTGTATGTTTAAAATTCAGTAGGTCCAAAATTAAAGAACCCATGTTATCTCATGAAATTCCAGATTTGCCTTTTTATAAAATAGCAATAGATATAGCAGACTTCGGAGGACGACATTATTTAATCGTAGAAGATTACTATTCGAGATGGATTGAAATATTAAAGTTATACAATAAATCAAGTGACTCAGTAATAGACGTTCTAAAAGAAGTATTTTGTAGATTAGGTATCCCTAAAGAAATTATAGCTGATAATATGCCTTTTAATAGTTATACATTTGGTCAATTTGTAAAAGATTGGAATTTTAAAATAACAACATCTAGCCTATATTATTCTCAAAGCAATGGATTGGCTGACAAAGGTGTAGGTATAGACAAAGGCATGTTAAAAAAAAGTAATTACACTGATATAGACATACAGTTGTACTTATTAAATTATAGAAATACGCCAATTACTGGATTACAGTATAGTCCAGCTCAATAAATGCAAAGTAGAGAATTAAGAAGCACGTATATAGAAAATAAACAAAGTCTTAAGCCTAATATTGTCACAAACATTGAGAAAATAAAACAAAATAAACAAAAACAAAAACAGTGGTACGATAAAACGAATAAGTGATGAATATTGTAAAGGACAATTGAACCGGTTATTTCAGAAACGACACATGTAACATTTTTAGTGTTTTTGAGGTTATAGTGGATTCTTGTATAATATTCCTAGATGCATATTTTTGTGAAGAAACAGCACATGTACAATTAAAATATATGAAAAAAAAATCGATTCCAATATTCAGTTTAACGCAGAAACGACACATGTGATACACATGTGTTGTTTCTGCTATAAATAGATATTTTCTACGCACATGTAAATACTGTACAGTGACTGTATACTGTATACAGTGTATACTGTACACCACTGCTTGGTGGCAATAATAATAGCAATAGTGTATTGTTGTATTGATAGTGTTTGATTTTGATAAATTTAATGTTTTAATGAAAGTAATAATGTCATTGATAATTTGCAATGGTTTATTATTGTACTGATTGTATTAGTTTTTGTCGTTTTGTATTTTGGAATACGTGAGTCATGTCGAGCAGTAATTCAGACGATACTAGTGAACCCGTTAAAAGAAGAAAAGGTGTCGTGAATGCAGATAAATATAAAAGCAATATAGTCCGAAAATCCAGAGTTCAGGGAATACAGTACGAATCGTATTCAGGTAAGGAAGTTCAAGGCAAAGCGCAACAAACCTACCAATGTAGGTGTGTTGAAAAATGTTATTCTTATACTTCTGAGGAAAGCAGGAAAGCATTATGGAAATATTTCTACTCATTAGAGTCTAAGAATACACAAGATGTATACTTACATGTCTTATTGAGTTGAGAGAGTTTAAGAGAAAACGTAAGCAGGTAGTGACACCAAGTGGTGTTGATGAAGGCGAGGGTACAAAAAAACCTAAAAAAAATTTTTCTCCTACAACGTAAAGATTGAAGGAAAAATTCGTAATGTTTGTAAAAATACCTTCATGAAACTACATGGCGTATCTTCTTCGCGCGTTCGTCGTCTCTGTGATTTACTAGGTGCAGAACAAATTCCACAGGACTTAAGAGGTTTAGGCAGGAGTGGAAACTCCATCAGTGGTGAAATATGCTCTAAAATACATAATCATATTTCCAAATATGACATTAAGCAAACACATTATGGTGGAAAGATTAAACAATACCTTGATGCTAGGCTAGACATGAGTATAATGCACCAGATGTTTTTAAAAGAATATCCTGAATACACCACAACAGTTAAATACAGTTTTTTTCGTAAGTACTTTAAAGAAAATTTTGACTATTCTTTCGGCCGACAACAAGTG
Organism: Chaetogeoica ovagalla; assembly: GCA_032441825.1. Taxonomy (NCBI): domain Eukaryota; kingdom Metazoa; phylum Arthropoda; class Insecta; order Hemiptera; family Aphididae; genus Chaetogeoica; species Chaetogeoica ovagalla. The sequence continues at coordinate 251,181 of JAMBTI010000028.1, read as the reverse complement.
GATGTTTGCTCAACGTGTGAAAGTTTTTCGATGAAACTCAGAGATCCAATGTTGTGTGATAATGTTAAGAGGACTATAACAGCTGAACAAATGGTTCATAAACGGCGAGCTAAAAAGTATTATACAGCCTTAAAAGAAGCTGCAAGTAACAAGGATGATAATACTGTTGCAATCGCCTTCGACTATATGCAAAATCATGCTCTTCCCCTTATTCCTGTGCAAGAAGTATTTTATTTACGTCAGTTATGGGTCAATGTATTTTGTATTCATGACCTTAAAACTAACAAAGCAAAACTGTATATGTACCATGAGGGAATAGCGAAGAAGTCTCCGGATGAAGTTTGCAGCTTTTTATTGCATTACATTAACACTTTACCTCCTACAGTCACCAAACTTTTATTGTTCAGTGATGGAGCTACAGGGCAAAATAAGAACCATACTGTAGTCAGGTTATTAATGGCTTTATGTGACACAGGGAGGTACGAATTCATTCGGCATTATTTTCCTGTTCGTGGACATTCTTTCCTCCCCTGTGATCGTGATTTTGGAAGCATACAACGTCTTATAAGGAGGGCCGATCGCATTTACACTCCTGAGCAGTATGGTGAACTATTTGTATGGGCTAGTCGTACTAAAAGGTTCTCTATTCATTATGTAAAAACGGAGGAAATTCTTGCATTTAAAAGCTGGTGGCCTGGAATATACAAGAAGACTACGATTTCAGACGAAACGATGGGAAGGGGAATAGCCAAAGAACATCGAGAAAGTTCCATGATTTCTAAGTACAAAGAGTTCGAATACACAAAAGAAAAAAAGGGAAAAGTGGTTTGCAAAGAGTTCATTTCAGGAATGGTACGAAGCACTTTTTTTTTGAAGAAGAATACTCCAACTCCTCATTCTCAAGATCTACCATCAGCAAAAGCACACCCAGCAGGAAAAGTGGCTATCAATGAAAAAAAGATCCAAGATATTCTAAAGCTAAAGGACTATATCGTTGGCTATGAATCATTTTATGACGAAATTTTTAACTGGACCACGTCTTCTGCTCCAATGGATTCAGATATTGATGATTAATATTATAATAATATTTAATCATATTTTTAAAGTGTAATATTCTATTTTCATTAAAAATTTGTTATGCCTAATATATTTTGTTTGTTATTGCTTTATTTCAACACAAAAGTTCAACATTTATTAGAAAATGATTACTAGTATTTTATTATAATCCTTACTTTGTCTTTTGCTACCAAATAACATGAAAAACAAGTAATGCAGAAATATATTGCAGAAACAACACATGTGAAATTTTTTCAAAAATATGTGGCTTAATTTCTAATAATTGCTAAGTCACAAAAACTCACCAAATCATTTAGAAATGTATTATTTACAATATACATTTTTTTTAGATTTTTACAAACAAAATTGTTTGAACTAAACAGTTTTATTGGTATTTCCTAAAATTATAAAAATGTAACATGTGTCGTTTCTGAAATAACCAATTCAATTAATTTATGTACAAAACCAATTTAATAAGACTTGGTCTCCCGGAATTGTAATAAAAAAATTAGCAGAACCTAGAAGTTACTTGATAAAAGATAGTAGAAATAAAATATTGAGAAGGAATGTACAGTGGATTAAAAAGAGAAGTGAATATACAAATGATGAAGATTCTGAGACTGAGGAAAATAATGAAAAGACTGGAAATACTGAGGTAAAAACTGATTATAATGAGGAATATGAGGAAAAAAAACTGTGAAAATAACAATGATGAAAATAATAGAACAACTAGAAAAGGAAGAGTAATTAAAAGACCAAGTAGATTTTTAACCTAAAGAATTGTTTATTAATTGTACCTAGTTTTAAGATCAATTTATATATTTAATAATTAAATGTGTTAGTAAATTAAATTTGGAAATCTTGTTAGCATAGTTTTAAGATGATTTCAATATTAATATTGTAATTGTAATTTTAAAATATTGTAATTGTAATTTTTGTTTTCTATAGTCTAAATAAGACAAACTTATGTATTAGTCTAAAAGAGGGAGATGTGGTTACACTGTGTGTCAAATGTTACTGCCACACTCACCTCCTCTGAATTATATGCAATTGCTGGTTATACGTCATAATGTTCTGAACTGTTTTTATATAATTTATACTATGATTTGTGTTAAATAAGATTAATTGTTGTATGGAAGTTTGAAGTTAATAACATTTACTAGTTTGATGTATTATAATAGTACGCTGTAGTTATTTATTGATCTAAGTGAGGAATAAAATAAAACAGATAACTATCATATAAAAATACAAATGTCAGTTTTTATTCCTGTATTATTGTAAAAGTATTATTAAAACACAAATCTAGTAGGTAAAATATTGTAAACTAACTTTATTGGAATGCTCATTATTTTAAAAATTATAAATATATATATTTCATATTTAAATTAATTATTAAATGTGACATAATGCGATATATTGATTTGATAGTATAGACTGAAACCTACAACGTGCTGTTTATTTAATATGGTAAAAAGAACAATTAATAAATTGATTACATTTCCAAATGGACAATTTATAACGTACAATAATCAATAAGTAAAAGTAAATAATTTTCATACACCAACTGAGTGCCGAATATATCATAAATCACAAATATAAAATAGCAATTAATTTGTATTATATTAAAAGAAAAAGCATTTAATCACATTTATTGTAATGAAATATAATGTTTCATTAAACCAAAATTATATTATTACAAGAGCCAACAAATGTAATGATGATTTCATATACATTATGGGCAAAATAAATTTTGTATAAATTATTCATTATTGTGGCCTAACAAGAAAATTCCTTAAAACATATAGTGTTTGGAGTACCCTTTAAAAATGACAACAAGTTACTAGAATATATAATCAGATTATTTTCCATAATTTTGTCGTAATTTATATAAATTGTTTAGAAATCATCTTTTTGATTCATCATTGATAATGCATATTTTATAGCAAATATGTTCTTATAATTTAGTGATATTGTCAATATGCAATGTGTTTACACTTTAGATTTTCCATTGTTTCAAAATTGTGGATAATCTTGTACGAAGAAAATTAATAAAAGTTTATATTTATCTTAATAAGTGTTACTTGAAAACTTATAAATAAATGTATATTCCTTGGTTTTATTCCAGTTGAATTAATTTAAATAAAAAAAGTAATTTCAATATTTATTCGACATCAGAATTTTGATAATATAAGTTATTGATTTGATTAATTTTGTTATATATAATTAACGTACAAATTCATTTAAAAGTAATATTTAAAATAGACAATTAGAAATGATTCATTTATTAGAAATTTTATATTAATAAATATTAAAAATGCTGTTATATTGAAATGTATTTAAATTACGTTTGGATTTTAGATTAAGATGGAACTTACGTTGTCCTGTGTGTTAAATACAGAAAAATAAATAAATAAGAAAACAAGATTCCTCTATGATGACCATACGAATAGTTATAAACACAAATGGAATTGGAGAACTATTTTTTATTGCCGGAAATAGTACTGAATAAAATGAAGATCGCATATAATAGATATTTAAACGTGATATAAAACGATGTATTGATATCTTAGTTAAGTATGAAACCTACAGTGTGCTGTTTATTTAATACAGCAAAATAATAATTAATAAATTTATTTACGTCTATTAATAATATTTGTAAGAATTTTTGAAGCGAGCGTAATTAAGCTCAGTGTTCTAAATTGGTCACACGTATTTACATTTTGTTTTTTGGGGATACTCACAATTATACTATTACAATAATCATCTGGAATTTCTCCCTTCATATATATATCTCGAGTGAGATCATATAAGGCATATTTTACTATTTGACTACTGTTTTGAAGTAGTTCCACTGGTATATAGTCAATTCCCGGCGCTTTTTTTGGTTTGAGCTCACTCAGTGCTGTATCATATTCTGATCTTAATATGGTCATCGTTGTTTGCTCTTTCATTATTTCCCAGTTCTCTAGATTTTCTCCATCATATAATTCTTCGAGGTACTCTTTCCATCTCTTTGTTATCTGGACGTCATCAATTAGCAATTTGCCATCTTTGTTCTTTATAGTTTTATCAGCTTGTTTGTTATTTCCCACTATATTTAGAATCTAACAGTACGCTTGATCTGTTCTGTTCCTTTTAAAAAGTGTCTCAATTTCATCACATTGTTCTTCTAGCCAAGTTTCTTTCGCTTTCTTAACTTCTCTATTTACTTGATTTCTTAATTGTCTATACCTTTGTCTCCCTTCCATAGTCTTGTCGTTTTTATATTTTCTTCTTTCTTCTATACTTTGGATAACTTCCATATTCATCCAGCATTTTTTTGGCTCTTTCCTTCCTCCCCAAATGTATCATCTGCTGCACTTCTAATTACGGATTTAATATTTTGCCATTTTTGGTTTACTGTTATTGGTACATTGAAATCTTTATTTTGATAGTTCTGGTAGTTCATTTCCAGTTGCTCTCTATACTTTTTGACTGTTTCTTCGTTTTTTAAAGATTGTATGTTGTATTGGCAGTATTTTGTTTTTTCGTTGTTTTTTCTTTTCCTATAACGGAGTTCACACTTCATTACTAGTAAATTATGGTGACTATCACAATCAGCACTCGGATACGATTTGCTGAAGTTAACTTGTTTTTTGAATATATTTTTGACTAGTGTATAATCTATTTGATACCGAGCAATATCACCAGGCATTTTCCAAGTATACCTCCTTCTCTTGTGATTTTGGAAGTGGGTGTTTGTTATTATTAGACTCCAATCTCAACTAGAAATTTTATATTTATAATTCATATTTATATTAAAATGATAATTTCGATTCGTAATTAAACATATACTGGTGATTACCCGCCAGACGTGTTATCGATACTATAAATATGAATAATATAATAATTAAAATTGCCTCGGGCGAACGAATGACTGACCAAGCAATTGAGTCCGTTCGTAACCGTCCGAGTTAGTAGGTGTACAAAATATTTAATATCATTTGTTTTGTAATCATTTTAACTTTGTATTAAATATATGTCCTGTCGTTCAACCAGTGTTAGCGAAACAACTATATTTTGTGTAGTATTACTTTTAATACAGTATCAAGTTTCACAATGAAATGTATTTAAATTTCTCATTAATTTTAGATTTTCCATTGTTTCAAAATTGTGAAAGAACCTGTACAAACAAAAGTAAAAAACATTTATATTTATCGTAAGTTGTGTCATTTAAAAACTTATAAATTAAAGTATATTCCTTGGTTTTATATCAGTTTAAATAAATTATAATAAAAAAAGTAATTTTTGTATATACAGTAGAAATCATTACAACGAGCACCGGTTAGAACGAGATATTGCTTAAAACGAGCAAACGCTAGATCTCGGCACAAGCCCATATTATGGTTGTATGTTAAAATATACGTTTACAACGAGTATGATTATAACGAGATATCGGCTATAACGAGTAAAATAAAACGAACTTGACTAATGACCTTCCGGTTACTACGAACAGGTACCTACAAGATAAGAACTTTTGGCCATTATTTAGTCGATTAATCATTGACATATAATCTTTAGTTGTATAGATATGGATTACTTGTTAATAAAAAACATGATTCCTACAATTTCTGGTGTTTTCAAGTTAATAAAAATTAGAAATCGCGTCAGTTGTGTGAAGAAGTTTCTGTGAAGTTTTGACCGATACAATACAGCTACAAGCAGATAGTGGATTGATTAGTGACATCGATGAGGACTACATCCAGATTGATGATGACCTCATAACGTCAAAAAACATTCCAACGAATGAAGATATAGTCAAAAATGTATTAGCCAGCCAAGAAGTTGAGCCAGATAATGATATCGATGAGCTTGATGATGTGTTTGAAACATTGTCGTCAATATCCGAAGCTCGTGCTGCATTGAGGACACTAGAAAAATTTTATTACATAAAATATGAAGGTACAGATGCTGAAAGAAAAGCGTTGTCTTTATTAGAAACATCGATCAACACTAAATACACGAAGCAACGTTCGATCAAAGATTATTTTAAGAAATTAAATTCAAGTGTTTTATAATTATGTTTAAGTAATATGTATTGATAAATAAATTATTAAATCTCCAATTATAATAATAAATAATAAATGTATATCAATTCAGTATTAATCTCCATTATAAGTTAAATAACAAAAGTTGTCGGTTTTATTTTTGTATTTCCCGCTTTTAACTGGTTACAAGGAATGCTCGTTCTAAACGCATATAACGAGCTACCGGGAATAACAAGAAAAATTAGCTGGCCTTTATAACTCGTTATAACCGATTTCTACTCTCATTGATTTCAGAATTTTAATGATATTAGTTATTGATTTTGTTAATTGTAGTATATATGTTACCGGCAAACTGTTGAATCAGGCATTCTATAAAATACCTAGGCATTCTATAGAATACCAAAAATGAGTAGGAAATGTATAAAATATATATAATTCCTAGGTATTCTATAGAATGCCGAACCTCACGTAGGTAATGTATAAAATGCATTTTCTAAATATACGAGTATCAATGGTGATCAGTTCTTGTCTTACGATTATCTTATCGCACATGCCACACGTGCGATATATTATCGTCATATAGGTATAACTATAATATGTTGGGTAAATATTTTATTTTTCACTCTTGGAGTGTTTTTCGTTGCATTAACACGTACCTTACTATTCTATTTATAAAGATGTCAAACCGTTTTTATTCGCAATTAAAAAATAATCGGAATAATTCCAAAAATAAGGTTTTTTTAAGTAATGAAAAATATGAAGAAATTTTAAATGAAGTTTCATTACTTAAAGACTGTCAAAAGAAAAAGAAAACTTCACTCAATTATTGGATGCTTCAAAGGTATTTATACTGGAGTTTTTTTTACTATATATTATTATGTGCCTATATACCCAAAATATTACACCAAAGCTCCGCTTAGAATCGTTTTATCGAATGCAATGGTTCATCATTACTCTTAAACTTACACACACACAAACATACCTACGAAAATTATTCGTATTTTACGAATAATGTTTGCTTTATGTAAGACTAAATGTCAATCTAAAAAATGTTTATGCATAAAAAACAATATTTTATGCAATTCGAAATGACATGCATCAACAATATGCTTCAATAAATAAATAAAATAATATTTAACCTATTTTTTTATTATTATTATTATTAGCTTTTAGTTAAAAACTATTTTAGCTCGAAAAACCTATTAAAATTAATTAGAATAAACTTATTTCGATTAAATATTATTAATATTCCATACTTTACCTAACATAGCATTGACATTCTATAGAAATCCTAGAATTCTATGGAATTGCCTAGTCATTATTTAAAATAAAATTAAAATTTAATACATTGCCAAATGGTACAAGGGATTCTATAGAATGCCTAGGATTTCTATAGAATGCCTATATTCAACACTTTGCCGGTAACATATATAATAATAGTATATATGCATATACAAAAAATATTTAAAATAAAATGTTGAGAATGCTCCTTTTATAAAAATTGTATATTTATAAAAATGTAAAATATGTTGTTGTATTAAAATATATTTTAATCATGTTTGAATTGTAGATTTAGGTTAAACTTACATGGTTCTGTGTATTAAATACAGAAAAATAAATAAATAATAAAACAAGATTCCTCTATGGAGACCATCCAAATATTTATAAACTCAAAGGTAAGTAGAGAACTATTTTTCATTGCCTGTTAAATTTCCGAATAAATTGAAGATCGCATATAAGAGATTAATTAAAAATAGAAGGATTCTAGCGCCCACAAATAAAATCATTTTTAGAGATAACTATCATTTGAAAACTCAAATTACAGTTTTAAATCCTATATTGCAATACATGTATGTTTAAAGTATAAATCTAATAAATATAATATTTTAAACTGACTTTAATTGAATGCTCATTATATTTGCAATTTTATATATATATATATATATATTAATTATTAAACATGATATAAAGGGATGTATTGAAATTTTAGTTTAGTATGAAACTTACTTCTTTCTGTATATTTAATAGGATAAAATTAAAAGTTAATACATTTATTACATTTCTAAACGGACAATTTACAATGTATAATAATCGACCAGGAAAAGTAATTAATTTTCATTCAGCAAATAAGTACTTAACATATCTGTTTGCGCCGTATGATAATACGCTCATTCAATACAAATAAAAATGTAATATTTAAATATTAATAAATTTCTTAACAACACATAAGGTCGTGTTATCTGTCCAGTCGTTGATCTGGCTTAATTGGGTTAAAGATAGGCACTAAATTATAATTTATTATTATTATTGTTATTATTATTATTATTATTGTTATTATTATTATTATTATTATTATTATTATTATTATTATTATTATTATTATTATTATTATTATCTCTGTCGTCGTGGTGTTCGCTCGTCGTCGTCGAGTCGTGGTCGTAATATTTTTTTTATAATATTAAATTCTTCGCGACTTAGTTTTATTGTCGTTTTAAACTCTTTCGATTTCTACATAACCGTTATTATTTTGCCGCCATCATTTGGTCACCCATGTGTAATATTGATGTTCAACATTAACGATATCAACTACGGGGCCGGGACGGTAAATATATAGTTTTTATTAAATTTTATGTAAAGGTATCTTCGAAACCTATCTATTTATAATTTGTTATATATTATTTTTGTATCTTGTTTGTTTTATTTTCGCTGGCTAGCAATTTATTAAGTATACTATATTATTTTTTATTTTATTATTTTGTTGTTATATCGTATGTGATATTTTTTTTGTTATGAAATAATAGTATTAAAACAAGCGAACCACATCTTGTTATTTTATTTGAGTTAAGTTTTCCTATACAGTCCATTTATTCATACATTTATTTACTACATTATTCAATTGTTTTTGTTTATATCAAATAGAATTATTTTCGTTTTCTTGTTTTTGTCAAATCGAACATTTGGTCCATTCGAACCGGATTAATTTAAATGAAACAGCGAACATTTTTTTTATATTTATTAACCAACAACATTATAAGTACTGAGGTATCTCCCGTGTTCGTTTCCCGAGCATGTATTTATATATCCTAATCGTTGAACCTCAGTAATTATAGTAATCTACTTCGTAAATGGTTTTGTGTCTACGCTGTTTGTTGTGTAATTTTTAACTGCTATTTAATTTCCACGTCGTCTGTTGAAACCGTCAGAATGAGTAGGTTCACAGGAACTTCGTACGCTGATGCCAAAGCGAGAATTGAACGTGGAGTAAAAAGATTAGCAACGTTTTTATCGGCTACAGATGATTTTCAAGAAGATAAAACTAATACAATAAAACGTAATAAAGTTATGACTATGTTACGCGAATTAACAGATATACGATCTCACGTCGAATCTGATTTACAAATAATGGAGTCGTCGGTGAATTTAAAATTAGTTCCTGATATTTTTTCGCATGAACTCAGTCAATCACTTGTGGATACATTTGATACGTTATATTATGAATTGTTAAGTTCTGCAGATATTCTTGGTATGTCAACGTCACAACCCATGGATATGTCTTCGTCACTACTTAATGCTTCTATCAACCTAAATACTACAATTTCGTCGTTAGCTAATTTTCATTTGCCAAAGAGGAAATTCCCAATATTTTCTGGTAATATCTCGGAGTAGCAAGGATTTGAAAATTTATTCAATTCCATTTTATCTCATGTGCCAAGTTTACCTGATATTGAGCGTTTCGAAATATTAAAAACATCGCTTGAAGGAGAAGCACTAGTACTCATTAAACATTTGCCAATTACAGTGCCAAATTATCATAGTGCATGGGATATTTTAAGAATACAAAATGGAAATAAAAGAGACTTAACGCGCCATCATTTGGATGCATTGTTATCAACTGGTCCAATTAGTTTAAATAATGTTACATCTCAGTCGGTGTTGAACCTTTGCCGTTGTCACTCGTCCGTGTATCGATCGGTGTTTGTTTATATCTCTCACATACACTCGGTTATCGCAGCGTACTTTGATTCTATAGTTGTTATTGTCGCATTATTTATGTCGTCGTCTTCGGGCGGCGACTTACGAGCAGGTAAATCACCTGCTCCTTCCAAAATTAAAACTCATCTAAACTCTCGCCACGGTTCAGATTCTGACTTTGATGTGGTCACCAGCAAGAAAACTTTACGTAAGTTAAATAAGTCGAATAATACTACGTCTAGTCCTACTTCTCCAAGTTTACAGCAGATTATCGACAATACTCCGCTTTTAACTACACCTATTTCTACCTTCAATTATGATAAATCATTACCCATAAACATTACGCCGCCAGATATGGTCGTTGACGATGCCACGGTCACCGATAACACTAATGAGTCGAGCTATTCTAATCTCTCGGTTTCCACGTCTGCTCCCACCGGCGATAATGTCACTAATAACTCATTACGGTACAATCAACAATATTTTCCGTCTGACTATATTGGTCCTATCATTATTCTCATTGAGAGTATTGATACGGAAAAAAATTTGGGTAATTGGCATCCAATTAAGGCGGCCAAATTTTTTTCAACTAATTTTACGGGCATCACTAATATTAAACCCGCTGGTTTTAAAAAAGTCAAGATTACATTCGACTCTATTGAACATGGTAATTTGTGTCTGAAGTCCGCATTCTTAACGGATCATGGATTCAGTGCCAGTATCCCTTCGAACCTCATTTATTCTTTTGGTGTAATTAAACTCGATACTGAATTCTCCGAAGATGATTTCCGTGAAGGTTTATCTTCAATCTTTCCAATTGAAAACTTCAGACGTATTACAGTTAATAAGGATGGCATTATTATTCCCACTCGCTTGGTTGAATTGAAATTTATTTCTCCCAATCTGCCTCAATACATTACTGTGTTCAACATGATTTTTGAAGTCACTCCAAGTATCCGGTCTCCGGTTCAATGCAATCGTTGTCTCCGTTTTGGCCATACCCAAAAATTTTGTCGCAGTGACTCTAGATGCAGTCATTGTGGAGGCGTTAAACACTCCATTGTCGACTGCCCCACCGTTTCCGCCACCGACCCTTCCTGTCTATATTGTCACCTACCTCACGTGGCCACTGATCGCAGCTGTCATGAGTGGTTAGTTCAGAAAGAAATTAAGAAGATTATGGCCATTGAAAATATCTCCTATCAAGATGCAGTTATTTTTAAAAAAAAGAATTATTCTTCTTCTGCTTTTAAATATTCTGATGTTACGAATAGACAGCCTCCTGTTTCTAATTCAATTGCGCCAAAACCCACTCGATACGTAGAGGATTTTCCGAACCTTAACGACAGTCACCATTTTTTCAACTCAAAAAAATCTAAATCCAAAGCTCGTCCCCTATCCCCTATCAAAAAAAACTTTTCTCTTCCTTCTTGGCCGCGCTATTCCCCCCCTAATGGTAGTTATTTAATTCAATCCCCAACGCAGAGTCAGACACCTGTTAATAAGGTTGTGGATCTCTCTTGGGTTCATTCCCTATCCAACATTTTAGCAGATGCTCTTATAAACTCTCCCACGCTTTCTTCACCTTTCACTCCTTCCACTCTCCAATCCTTAATTGAATCTTCCTTACACTCTCTCCTTATCGTTCCTACCCCGAACGATAGTTAGTTCTCTACAATGTCTAGCTCCTATAGTCCTATAAATCTGATTAATTCTACTAATATCCTTCAATGGAATGTTAGAAGCTTGATGGCTCGTCTTCCCACCCTGCAATATGCCCTTTCCTGCAATAAATGTTCTATAGCCCTCCTTTCGGAAACTTGGCTATTACCTGCTCGTTCAATTAATATTCCTAATTATGTCAGTTACAGATCAGATCGCCAAGACGGTTATGGCGGTGCTGCAATTATAATTCACAACTCCCTTAGGTCAAAACTTGTCTCTATTGCTGAAGATACCCGAAATAATTTTCTCAATTTTAAAATAGATATTGTCGGCGCCGAGGTGTTCTTCCCGAACTCGTCCTCGTCTCTCACGATATGGTCTTGTTACATTCCAAACAATTCCAACATTCCCATCGTGATCTGGGACTCCCTTTTTAGTCTCGTCCAACGCAATTCCTTTCTCGGTGGTGACTTTAACGCTTTCCATCCCGCTTGGGGCTCGCACTCGCTATCACGTCGTGGTAACCTCATATATGACACCATTTGTTCCCTAGGTCTCTGTATTCTCAACAATGGTAGTCCTACTCATGTAGGACGATTGGGGTCTCCGGATTCCGCTATTGATATATCTTTTTGCTCACCCGATCTCATTTGGTCTTTATCCTGGTCTGTCCTCGATGATCCTCATGGCAGTGATCATTTCCCAATCTTAATTTCTTTAACCGCCGGGACCCATTTCCGTGGCTCCCAATTGCCTGATCCTTCTCAAAATCCTATTGATGGGTCGCGTTGCACCTTCAATTTTAATAAGGCTGATTGGGCTTCTTATTCGAGTCTTATCCAATACTCGATTGCATCTGTACCTACTGATCTCCCTCTAATTGATTCTTATTCTACTTTTACAAAGATCGTTGATAGTGCTGCCAAGCAATGTATACCTTTTAAAAATACTAATCCTAAATCTTTCCCTTCCTCTCCTCCCTGGTGGAATCCTTCCTGTACTAAGGCGATAAATAATAGGTCTCAACTATTCAAAACCTTTCGTCGCTCGGGTTCAATGACTGATTTCCTTAATTATCAAAATTGCTGCGCAGCCACTACCCATCTTTTAAAGGATGCTAAAAGAGTGGCTTGGAAAAAATTTTGTTCAAGTTTAAACCCTTCAACTTCAAAGCACATTCTCTGGTCTACAGCTAAACGATTCAAAAACTGTGTCTCCCCATCTCACCGGCCTACCAATGATGACTGGTTCCACGATTTTTGCTCTAAGGTTGCTACCTGTTATGTTCCTTCTTCATCTGAAGTTTACCCCTCCCTCTACCCACAATTGCCTGTCCCTCATATTCTTACCAATCCCTTCACTTTATCCGAATTGAACTACGCCATTTCCACTAGGCATTCAATAGCCTCAGGGCTTGATAACATTTCTCCGTTATTGTTGAAACACTTACCTCTTTGTGCTCTTGACTTCTTACTTAAGGTGCTAAATTTTATCCTGTCTACCAATCATATTCCATCTACTTGGATATCTTACAAAGTCATTCCAATTCCCAAACCTAATTCCAACAATGCATTTCGTCCTATCGCTCTCTCCTCAGCGCTATGTAAATCCTTTGAACTTATTCTCAAAACTCGGCTCGATTGGTGGTTAGAGCATAACTCCATATTACCACCTAATCTCTTTGCTTTTAGGAAGGGCATGGGCACTATGGAATGCCTTTCTACTTTTATTGGTAATATTTATCACTCCTTTAACTCCAAGGAATTTTTTGTCGCCACGTTTGTTGATATTCGTAGTGCTTTTGATTCTGTTAACATTCCAACCTTAGTCTCTAAACTTCTCTCCCTTCATATTCCGCACACCTTTTGTAATATTATTTTCTCTCTGTTTTCTTACAGACATCTATCTTTTTCTTCCCCTTTCGGCTCACGTTGCACCCGTTCCACTTTCTCTGGTCTTCCACAGGGTAGCTGCCTTAGCCCGATACTTTTTAATATCTATATGAGCACTATCGCAAATCACCTTACCAGTCTCGGCCATAAATGCCTCATTTATGCGGACGATATTGTTGTTTTTTCTTCCAATAAATTCCTTGATCTGGCCATCGAATCCCTTAATCTCGCTCTCATAGAACTCAAATTTATTTTCAACGATCTATTTTTTTCAGTTGCCTATGACAAATGTAAATCAGTTATATTTACTAGACGCAGATACCATAATCCACCTACCGTGTACCTCGATAATAATATTATTCCTTTTGTCGACAATACAACCTACCTAGGTATTACTCTTGACTCCAAATTACGTTGGCTACCTCACATCACTTCACTCATCTCATTCGGTTCGCGTTGGGCTAATTTTCTTAGGGCAATTACTGGTACTTGGTGGGGTTCTCACCCGTCGTCCCTTCTTTTAGTTTACAAATCCATTATACGTTCCAAACTTGATTACGGATGTTTCTTCTTTGGTTCTGCTTCATTCTCCAATTGGAATAGACTAAACAAGGTCCAAAGCTCCTGCTTAAGATATATTATGGGTTATCTTAGATCATCCCCTCTCCCAGCAATTGAAGTGGAATCATCGTGTCCTCCTCTTAACATCAGGTGTCGCTGGCTTGCAGGTAAGTTTCTCCTAAAATCTTTATCCAATTCTAGCTGTCCCATTTTTGATTTATTTTACTCTCTGTTCTTAACGTGGCGTTACGTCCCCAAAACTATACCCGTCCTCTCTTTGGTAGCTAACTCTTTTTCACCTTTTCAGGGTTATATTTTAACCAATATAAAACTCCCTCTATATGAGATAGCGTACGAAGCCCTCCTGTATTCCGCAGAGGTACATCTGGTAAACCCATTTCCAGGATTTACCACCTCTGAGCTTAGGGTTACTTCTCCTGTGACTATTAACAATCTTTTTTCGGTTTTTATTGATAACAATTTCATGGACTTCATTGTGGTTTATACAGACGGTTCCGTTTCGCCTCTCTCGGCTGGTTACTCATTTTATATTCCCAAATTACACATTTCATTTACAAACAACTTACCCCCTTCCTCATCTTCCTTCACTGCTGAGTGTTTTGCTATTATAGAAGCTCTCAACTGTATTTCTTCTTTCTCAAATAAAAAATTTTTAATTGCATCAGACTCAATGTCTTGTCTCCAATCTCTCAATTCCTTTTCTCTTCATTCCAATCTATCTCCGCTAATTCTCCGTATTAAATCTATTCTTTTTAACCTTAGCCAATTAAACTTTAATATTCAGTTTCTCTGGGTTCCCAGCCATGTGGGGATTCACGGTAATGAGTACGCCGATTCCTTAGCCAAATCTTCCTCTAATTTTATTAGTCCTTCCTTTTCCCCAATCCCTTGGTCAGACTTCACCCCTCTTTTACGACGTCATATTTTTAATCTCTGGTCTGTTTACTGGCATAATCTACCCGCTAATTTTGCCTCCAGATTTAAATCGATTGTACCCAATATTACCGAAAATATTTGGTTCAAAAATATATTGTTGCCCAGATCCTCTATTACTCAATTTAACCGCTTACGTATAGGGCATTATCTATTACCATCACACGCCTATAAATTAAATTTAAATGATTCCCCTTTTTGCACTCTGCATATAGAAGAACGTATCTGCGATTTATCTCATATTCTTTTCGACTGTCCTTCACTCTCCATTACACGTCAGAACCTAGTTTCTTCTCTCAACTCCTTGAACGTTTCTTTCAATCTTCACTCCATTTTAAACTCTAAATCTGAACAGGTCATTATGATGACTATTTCTTTTATTCAGGAGGCTGGATTTATTATTTGACTAGTTTTGTTTATATACTTTTATTTTTAATTTTAGCTATATATTACTTAATATTACTTATTTTTCTGTTTGTTTGTTGTTTTTAATACTATTATAATATATTGTAATTGTTGAGCTATATTTACAATAAAAAGCTATAAAAAAAAAAAAAAAAAAAAAAAAAAAAAATGTTACATCAATTAAAACCGTAATTAATTCTATAGTTGAACACCTCGCTGCTTTAAATATTTTAGGTTTTACTACCAAACAGAGATGGAAAATCTCGAATTGCACCTAATTTTTCGGGATCCATGGACATACCTCTCGGCGTCACAATATGACCAAGAAGTTTGATTTTTTGTCGAAGAAACTCACATTTCGCCAGTTTAAGAGTAATGCCGGATACTAGAATTTTTTGAAATAAAGAACGAAGTTGAGTGATATGATTATCAAAAGATGTAGAAGATACCAACAAATCATCTACATAAATATTAAGTCATCCATCTTATCCTCATGGCTAGGGATTTGAATATTCAAAAGCGCTTCAAGATCAAGACCAAAAGCCGTATTACAAATATTTAACCCAAAAGGGACTACACAAAACTGATATGTACGACCATTATACACAAAAGCGGTATATTTTCGAACATCAATATGGAGGGGTACTTGCCAATACCCAGATGTGAAATCCAGACTGGAAAAGAAAATTTTACCACCAAAATGAGACAGAATGTCATCAAGGGGGGAGATGAATATAATATTGACGCTCGATAATAATAATATGTACGCACGCGGCCCGCAAATAAGAATACTATAAAATAATACAAGAAAAATGTATTTCCCTTTTTCACGCCCGTTACAAATGTTTGAAGTACCCTTTAAAAATGACAACAAAATTACTATAATATATTATTAGTATATTTTCTATAATTATTGCGTAATTTTTATCAATTGTTTAGAAAACTTATTTTACATTGACCAATGATAATACATATATTATTAGTTAACGTGTGTGTATAATTTAGTGATATTGTCACATTAAAATATATTTAAATTCCTTTTTAATTTCATGCAACAATTGTGGACTGCTGGTATTGGATGGGATGACCCAATTCCCTATAAACTGTCGAATATCTGGTTGCGATATCGAAATGAATTTACATCATTAAGCAATGTTAATGTACCACGTAGAATAACATGCGATTATCCGGTAAGTTATCAACTCCATGTATTCACTGACAGTTCTGGAAAGGGTTATGCTGCCGCTGTTTATCTTCGAGGAATTTCTTCAGACAATGTTAATTGTCACTTAATTACAGCCAAATCTAAAGTAGCTCCTCTTAAATGCTTAAGTATTCCACGACTTGAACTTTGTGCTGCAGTTTTAGGTGCAAAATTATTGCATACAATTAGTGACCAATTTAAAAAAAAAAACTATTGATACTTAATTTAATTTATTAAATTTAGATTAATTTAGATTAATCATACCTCTTGTACCCCCTATATATTCAATAGGAAGAAAAATTATATAAATAAATTAAATTTCTAATTGGAGACTATAAAACAAATTATAATCGAAAAATAAAAGTGAAAAACAAATTTTCAATGTGCGAATGAGTATTGAATAAATTATGAATTACAGACTAGGAGTTACAAATAACATGTATAACTATTAAACAAAAATATCAAATCACAATAATTGGTAAAGAAATATAATAGTTTCAATTAACTGAAATTATATTACTATAGAAGCCTACACAGGTAATGCTGATTTTATATATATTATGGTCAAAAAAATGTGTGTAAATTTTTCATTAATATGACGTAACAAGAAAATTCATTGAAGCATATAATGTTTGAAGTACCCTTTAAAAATGACAAAAAAATTACTATAATATATTATTAGTATATTTTCTATAATTATTGCGTAATTTTTATCAATTGTTTAGAAAACTTATTTTATATTGACCATTGATAATACATATATTATTTAGTCAACGTGTGTGTATAATTTAGTGATATTGTCACATTAAAATATATTTAAATTCCTTTTTAATTTTAGATTTTTCATTGTATCAAAATTATAGAAGGACCTGGAAAGAAATGTAAAAAATGTTTATATTTATCTGAATAACTATCAGTTTAATGCTTATAAATTAAAGAATTTTCATTGGGTTTATTACAGTTTAATTACTTTATAATAAAAAAATGTATTTCAATATTTATTTCACATCTGAAATTTGATGACAAAAGTTATTGATTTTGTTAATTTTGCTATATATAATTAAACAATAAATGCATTTAAAAAACCTATTTAAAATAAAATGTTGAGAATGCTTCTTTTATTAACAATTTTATATTTATAAGTTGTTAACATATTGTTATATTTTCAGGTATTTAAATTTTGATTGAATTTTAGTTTTAGAAGGAACATAAGTGTTGCTGTGTGTTAAATACGAGAAACAAAAAATAAATAAATATGGAAATATAATTTCTATATGGAGAACAAACAAATAGTTAGATTACAAGCACTAAGGATGTGGAAAACTATTTTCCATTGCCTGTAATAGTAGTGAATATATTTAAGATCGAAAATAAAAGATTAATTAGAGATGTTATGAATCTGGCACACACATTAAAAAAAAATTATTTTTTTAGTGATAACTATCATATGAAAACTCAATTGTCAATTTCTATTCCTGTATTATTGTAAAAGTATATTTAAAATATAAATCTAGTAGACATAATACTGTAATATGATTTTAATGAATGCTCATTATTTTAGAAATTATATTATTTTAGTTAATCATAAAATTACAAGACTGGTTTTTGAAGACTATTATCGTACTCTTTTACATTGTTGACCGCAAGCACTTCTGGCAGAAATCAGACAACGCTACTGGCCATTGAGAGGTAGAGTAATGGCCCATTCTGTGACATCGCGCTGCATCATTTATACACGATCTAAACCGAAATTTGAGAATCCTCTAATGGCACCTTTAACTAAGCAGTAAGGACTAATTCAAATATTCTAGAGACGTTGGTATAAAGAATATCTGCCGCAACTACAGATTTGAGGAGGATGGTTAACATCAAAAAAGCAATTGCAAACAAATGATATTGTTATTATAAAGGAGGACGATACATCACCAATGAGATGGAAGCTGGGTAGGATTGTCGAACTACATCCGAGCAATGATAGGAAAGTAAGAGTAGTGAGTTTGCAAACACCCTCAGGAACTAAAATATGTAGATCAGTAGCGAAATTAGGTAGATTACCAGTGGAAGAAGATACGCTGGAGGTTAAAAACCACAGTTTTCAACGGGGAGAGAATGTTGAAGCCAATTAAAGGGAAATTTAAATATAATTATATGTTTGCACATTATCGCGCCGCCACGGTAACGACGGTTAGATACACAAAATATACTATTATATTTGATTATATTTGAAAATTATAATCCTGTTTGGGCTTAATAAGTTATATTAAATTTTGTATATTTTTCTAATTAAAGGGGAACTCGGTCAAGTGATATAATATATATTACTCCCAGCCCTGACAGTTATGTATTCAAATTTAGTTTGAAGTTTAGTATTAGATGGAACATACGTCGTCCTGTGTGTTGAATAAGAAAAAATTAATAAATAGGAAAAAAAATTTCTAAATGGAGAACATACAAATCATAATCAACACAATGAAATGTGGAAGAAATATTTTTCATTGCCTGTGAAAGTAACGAATTAAATGTAAATCGCAAATAAGAGATTAATTAAAGATAAAAGGATTCTGGCACACCCACAAAAAAAATCACAATTAGTAATAACCATTGTTTGAAAACTTCTAATTTCAATTTATTATCCTGTATCAATGTATAAATAAAGCATATTATGTTTGAATTACCCTTAAAAATGAAAAAAATATTACTAGAATATATTACAATATTATTTTCTATAATTTTTACGTAATTTATATCAATTTTCAGAAAATATATTTTATATGGACTGTTAAAATTTCTATTTTATTAGCAAATTTGTGTTTATACGTTAGTGACATTATCACAAGACAATGCATTTAAATATCTTCATAATTTTTGTTTTTATATTGTTGCAAAATAAAATTATAAAAAGGCCCTGTATTAAGAAAAGTAAAAATGTTTATATTTATCTTAATAACTATCAATTGTAGACTGCTAAATTAATGTATATTCTTTGGTTTATTCCATTTTATTACTTTATAATAAAAAAATTAATTTCAATATTTATTTGAAATCTGAATTAAGATGACAATAGTTATTAATTTTGTTAATTTTATTATATATAATTACCATATAAATTCATTAAAAAAAATTTTTAAACTAGTTTCTTGAGAATGCTTCTTTTTTTAGCAATTTTATATTTATAAATTGTTAAAATTGTTCTTATATTGTTATGTATTAAAATTTTGTTTGAATTTAAGTATTAGATGGAACTTACGTTGTGCTGTGTGTTAAATAAAAAAAATTAGAAAAATAAATAAGAAAGCAACATTTCTATATGGAGACCAAACAAAATTTATAAACTAAAAGAATTAAGGAAAACTATTTTTCATTGCTAGTGAAAACACCGAATAAATTGAAGATCTCAATAATAGATTAATTAAACATAAAAGGAATCTGGCATTCAAAGAAAAAAAATTATTTTTATTGATAACAATCATTTGAAATTTTTTAATTTCAATTTTTTATCCTGTATTATTATATAAGTATATTGTTCGTCGGCTGCCCCGTCAACAAAATTTGCGGGAAATTGACCGTTACGAAAAAATATATAAATAATAAAAAAAATATTTAACAATGTAAATGTACAATAACTCAATGGACTGTATTTAAAAAACTAAAATTAATCACAAATACGTTTAGGCCGTAGAAAGTAGGGGACAAAATACAATACAGGTACATAAAACTAAACACAAAAAAACCTGTATCTTGAGTATTTGTCTGGACGACGATGAAATGGATTGGAGATCTGCGGACGGATAATAACGACACTGACGATTGCCTGGTAGCCAAAGTGACTTGCGATGACGAGTATGACAGTGGCAGAATCCAGTTCAAAGAACATCCGCATAAATCTGACGAAGAGCGTCTGTCATCCAACCAACACAAAAATTAAATCGCGAAATGCGCGAGTGGACGCAAACCGTACACGAACGTTGACAAAAAGGTAGTGGTTTTAATAATATTACGGC
The DNA here is from genome assembly GCA_032441825.1 of Chaetogeoica ovagalla. Taxonomy (NCBI): domain Eukaryota; kingdom Metazoa; phylum Arthropoda; class Insecta; order Hemiptera; family Aphididae; genus Chaetogeoica; species Chaetogeoica ovagalla. Next base: position 230,444 of record JAMBTI010000028.1, on the reverse strand, counting down.
GACGGCGGACACACCCGTTATCGCGACGGTGGTGATTGTCACATTACGCCATCGCACGGACTTGAATATATAATTATGGTTTATCAGCGCGCGTACCAAACATACTCCCCACGTTGGAAGGCAACGGCATACAACAATAAGTGATGGAGACTTTTCTTAAATCCTTGCAGTCTTCTTTAACATTAATATAATGTCTCTATCACAACCGACTCGTTCATAATACTTAATGCATAAACATAACGGACCATAAACATAACTGTCGAAACTGAGTCCTGGTGCCGTATAATAAAAAGCTGGATCTAAATTATATGATGAGAGACAAATATCTCGGAAGTTCTCAAATACATCCGCTAACAGCATAACATCGATTTTCAAATATAAGTCACTGTATTCACCTAACGTTTTACATTTAAAATGATCCCATACGTTCCTCGCGTGTCTGAAGTCGTTATCATTAATCCCTGTTTCTCCTAACGTGCTATAAAATTCCTTTTTCGCTGGTAATCCCTCCTCTTCTAATTTTCCCCAACTGTCTGTATATTCGTAGGGATATACATCCTTACGGGTAACAAGTTTTAAATAATCGGTCTTAAAAAATTTTGTGATTTCTCTAAATTTTGAAAAATCTGGGGTTAAAAGATTTGAAGCTAAAGTTGCTAAAGTTGATGACATAAACCGGAATGTATCGATAAATCGAATTGTGAATTTATTACTAACAAATTTTGAGAAAGAAATAAACTTTTCTTCGGTGTTCGGGATCGGCGGGTATATTGTGTTACTATCGTATCCGAGCTCACGCACGATAAAATGTGAGTCATAATTTGAAAGATTGTGTATAAAGCATGGAACAAAATTGGGTGTCTTTAATTTTAAATTACAACTATTGCATATAGTCTGACGAAATCTGCCAGATAAGTGACAATGATCTGCCACCTTATTATCTTTATGTTCGAAAGATATTTTACATAAATTACAATTTTTTTTTGCCTCATGTGTTCGCTTTTCCTCATCTGTTATAATAATAGGTATATTAGTTTTTAACAAATTTTCTACTCTTCGAACCACTCCTACAATTGTATTGACAAAATGTCTCGTTACTTCCTGATCCATCTCACACCCTCGAAAAATTACCGGTGTTTGAGGTATGTCAAACTTTTCTAACAATTCGATTGGTACATTGTCCGAAACCTTCACAACAAACCCATAGCTCATGGGATTGTGTTTTTGGAAAACAGAGGTACTACTACCTTTACTTTCCGAACACTTTACAAGAAGAGCTTCGAAATCCGCATATATAACTATTGGGTGTCGTTGTGTTCTGGACCACTCCTTGAACTCTAATATTTTACCCTCAACTGGCATAATAGGGTGAATAGCTTTATGTAGCCCACAGTTTAGTTTATGAAAATCTAGCGCCGTCTGCCCGTGCAATTGGGTTAGACGAGGCCTATCGTCGTAACACGTAAAGCAACTTTTACAAATAAAAATCATGCCATGATGTGACGTTATTTGTGAGCGTACAAGTCGTGAAAAATTGTTGATGCATGAATAATGTGACTTATTATTATCGGTTATGAGTAGAAGATCGAAATGATTCAGTTTCTCTTCTTTCTCGACTTTGAGGGGGTAAACAATATAAGTTTAAAATTTTCGTGGAGGTTGAAAATCTTTTTTTAGTCCATAAATATTTACCGATACATTAGGATTTTGTTTTTCAAAAATTTTAATTTCGTTAAGAGGTGTGGGGAATGAAAGACCGTTAAAATTGTATTTGTCTTCGTGAATTGTATAATTTTCATTAACCCTATCTTTATGTGGTCCTGTCACAAATTTCGCTAAAATAGCCCACTTGAAACATTTATCATCTTCATTTTGTGGATTAATTATAGCTTTTTTTTTTGTATGTCTACTGGAAGAGGAACGTACGATGCACCGCCTATAGGTCTGTAATTACTAATACTTATTAATATCCCGTCGATGGTCTGCAAAGAGAGACCGCTCCCTCTACCCATGTACTCGTCTTCCTCGATAAGAAGGGTATCAAATTCTTGGTCTATGATATTACTGAAATCGCTAACTTCGAAAATCGCCCTAGCTGAGGTCTTGAAAGCTCTATTCTCGGAAGATTCTTCGATGTTAGGTATATAATACGTTGCTTCTAATTTTAAGTTAAATTTTATTGGCAGATCGGAAGATTTTAACAAATTTATTAAATCATGCTTTATCGAGTTCAGAAATTGTAGATAATTATTATATTTTTTTACATTTTTACAGTAATACCATATAATTTTTCGAGAATGAGCAGAACCAATTTCAGTAAAATTCGAAGTATTAGTAATATTAAGCCTATTCTTTTTGGAATTAACAGCAGTATGAGAATTAGGATTTTTACGTTTATATGATGTAGATGAGTCTATAGAGAAAAAAAATAAAAATAATAACTGGGTATTAGACAAATATTTTCTTTAATTAATAAAATTTTTTATTATTATTATAATTATTATTATTATTATAATTATTATTATTATTATTGTTATTATTATTATTGTTATTATTGTTATTATTATTATTATTAAATATTTAGTTTAATACTTTTTTAAAATCGTATCGAGTATTTAGTTAAATAAATTTTTAAAATCGTATCGAATATTTAGTTTAATAACCACAATTATAAAAAAATCTTACCTTCATAATTATTTAAAGCATTTACACACTCATTATTTAAATTATCCAACGAGTTGTTAATCGTATTATTTGATGGTTCTGCTAGAATATTATGCACGTTAATCCCTGGTGCTAATTGAATAGTATTATTCTCATTATCCAATAATTGTGCTGAAAAAAAAAAAATAAAAAAAATGACTTGAATATTTTTTTTAAAGACGTATCTTCCATTAAATTAATAAATTATATATTTTAAATTATAAAAAAATTTTTTTAAATCGAATCAAATATTATTTGAAAAAAAATCTTATTTTCATAATTATTCAAAGCTTTTACACACTCTTCATCCCATAAATCATTAATCTCATTAATTGTTAGTCCTGCTGGAACATTTGGCACAATAATCGCTGGTGGTATTTGAACAGTATTATTCTCATTAGCCAATGATTTTGCTGAAAAAAAAAATTAAATAATAATAAAAAATGTCGAAAATATTTTTTTAAAAGATGTTTCGGCTATTATTATGGTCACGATGTGTTGATAATATTAGTCATGTGGTGCGATTTATTATCAAAAAAAAAAAAAAAATGACGCGCATGCACGATGTAAATAATAATAATAATAATAATAATAATAATAATAATAATAATAATAATAATAATAATTAATAATAATAATAATAATAATAATAATAATAATAATAATAATAATAATAATAATAATAATAACTTCATCTTATACGTATATGTACGGGGCGGCACCGGCGGTGGTATCCGCACCGGCACCCCGCACCGGCACCGGCTATTGTTGGTCCAGAATGCCCCTTTTCATTCTACTGCTATTACAAAAAAAAAAATAGAAGCGTTCGAGTTATAACTGTATAGAAGATTACTGAAGATACCATGGACTACTTAGATTGCAAATATCGAAAATTTTAGGAAAATAATCAAGGACATTTAACTCGTAAAAATCTTTAAGATAAGAAAGCTCCAATACCTAGTACATATAATGAGAAATGATAGTAGATATTCTATACTTGAATCCATTTTGCAAGGGAAAATATTTGGAAAAAGTGGATCTGGCAGAAAAAGAATTTCATGGCTTCAGAATTTAAGGGTATTGTTTGGAAATAGCTCATCAGCGTTATTTAACGTCGCAACTGACAAAGAGAGCATTGCTGGAATGATCGCCAATATTCGGAATCGGATAGATACCAGAAGAAAAAGAAATTACATATGGATCCTTGTTTAATCTATTCTTATTCATATGACGTTCTGTATGTGCTCGAACCATAAAGTTATTATCATAGCGTTCGATGAGGCTTCGCCATGCTAAATTATAATATTCGCTTGTTATTTTAAAATATTGAAATACTCTTTTTGCATCGCTATTAAGTGACGATCGAAGGTAAAAATATTTCTGAACGTCGCTTAACGCGTAGTTATAATGAATAAGAGCTGCAAAAATATCTAAAAATAATTTCCATTTAGAATATATTACAGAAAGTTTTGGGATATTTATTACTGCCAATTTTATAATCGATGACACTGAATGAGCACTTAAACTAGATATATCACTTCGTCACGTAGGCTGTCTGGAAGTTCAATTTTTTCATTATTCTTGTGTGTTCCACTAAACTTCATTGTTGAATGTTTCGTTTGCTATCGGGGTTGTTTTACGAAAGACCTTTTCACAATTCGTTATTGTTTTAAAATACAACTTCTCCATGTCCCCGCATTACTTTTCAGTCTTTTTTAAAACACTCTTGTGTTCTTTTATTTCTGACTAATCTTGCTCGTAATCTTGCCATACCTCGTTAGCTTTATCCGCCCTCAAAGCAATTTTTTCGATTTGAGCAATATTTTCGTAATTTTTTTTAATGGAAGAAAAAAGTTTAGCCAATTAACCTTTAACTGACTACAACGTGCAATTAATGTTGTTATTTCAGTCACATTAAATTGGAATTTCCACTAAGATATAAAAAAACAGACTTATTTCCTCAAATATACGTTTATATTTTGAACCGATTGGATTTTCCAAATACTGCGTTAATTAAAATATAAAATACTAATATAACGTACTGTATATTGTATACAATACGTTATAATGGTCTTTTGTTAGAATTAACAAGAAAAGGAAAATAATATAGAACGAACTGACCTTAATTTACGACGAATCTTGCTTTATTTGTTCAATAACGGTTACATAATTCGATCTTTTATACGTCACAATATTTTTATAACACATATATGTTACCGATTAATGAATTATAATGATTTTATACCAATTTAACGATTCGAAAATATCCGGCCCGAACGATCAAGGTTACGAGTGGAGAAAGAAAATAAAATCACTCACGTGATTATATTATAAAATAAGCATAACGTTAAAAGTGGATTGTAGTAATTTTATTTTATTTTTTGTGTTTAATGTTGTAACGTCCAAATTTAAATCAATTTTATCATGAAAACCGAAGCCTGTACTCTGCTGTAATTATGCCAAAGGCACCGATAACTGTGTTTCCATCTCCGCTGATACCGGGCGGCTACGTATTGTATAATCGGATTAATTAGGACCGTTCAGAGGGGGGGGGGCAATGGGACCATTTTGCCCCAATTTAGGAATATTTTTAGGGGGCCCCCAAAATACTCGACAAAAGACTAAAATGCCCCGATAACAAATATTATTTTCGTTGCGTCAGTCACATATATGTATTACTCCATATATAGTCACATATATGTAATCTATATTATATTGCGATAACGAGGCTCGTTTAGCTACGGTAGGCGACAGTGCAGACGATATTTTTAAACCAAATTAATAGCCGATACGCTGATAACCGATACACGTAGAATAGTCAACTACAGCCCGCACAGCCGCACGCCCACTCCAGTCAGTAACTTTAATTATTAATCAACAGTTGACGGTATAGTGTCACCGATAAAATTGATAGATCATAGATGACAGTTACCGTAGATACCTACTGTAGATATAGTCTATAGATTACCTGTCTACTTCTAGTATAAAGAAACAAGAGTGAATACCAACACCAATATCAGTAAGTAATAATAATGGATTAAAATATGTACGTATCATCCTTTATTTTTATTAAAATAGATATAGTACGTAAATAATAATATATACATAATACCATTGATTAAATATTATCAATGATAATACATATACGAACACTGTTATAGTTTTTTATCGGCTATCCCATTTTTACATACTTAATAGGTACTATCATCCCAAGTGTAATATCATTGAGCATAGATTATACCATATATTATAATTGATAATCAATGGTAAATGGTAATATTAGGGTAAATGAATAAAAAAGTGCCGGACACATTGATTTAAAAAAAAGTTATTTTTCACACTATATACATTTTACGCGATTTCTTTAAATAATCGACCAAAATTAGTAAACACTTAAACAGTAATGTCAGTAAACAAGATTGTCAATGCTTATAGCCCTCATATGGGAGTACAGTAGTAACAATTATGAGTATATAGATAAAGTTTGAAAATATTGATTGATAGTTTTTGGTTGACAGTCATAAATCTGTACAAATGGAAAAGAAAATAATATGTAAAGACGCGTCTAGACAAGGCATGTTTTGCCGTGCAGTTTTGAGCGGCTTCGTGCCGCGCGGTTTACTCGTCCACACGCACGTGGCTTTTTGACATAGCATAAATACGATTTCATAATTACACCTCAAAAAAAGTATACTTGATGTTAAAGCCGCAAGGAAAATTAAAATTAAATCATTAAAACATGCCTCGTCAGGACGTGCATTAAAAAAGAAAACATCAAATTTTATATAGGTATTATTTATAAAATTTAAAAACCTCATAAAATATGAATTAAACATTATTAATACCTATATTTTTGTTATTTTAGTAAATTTAAATATAATTTGCGTAAATGTATATAAAATATATATATACATTTTTTTAAATATTAAATTGATATATTTTATTTACACTACTTATTATTTTATGACTTTAGAGTTGTTATTAATAAAACAATAATAATGAAGCGTGTGTACTTATCGGGTGCTGCAAAAAAGAAGGCAAAGCATCATAAAAAACTTGAAGAAGAAAAAGGAAAGCGTAGTTTACAGGATTTAGATTGGTTTAAGTCAACTAGAAACTCGATTCAAAATAATATTAATGAGGGAAAATGTGATATTGATGACCCCGAGGCATTAGAAAATGAAAAACCACTTAATATCCATGTAGAAGAGTCCAAAAAAAGTCAAATTGATGATATAGTTGATCTTTATCCAAAAGAAATTACTGAAAATGTTATTAACACACAAAATAATGAGATAGTTGAATATGTATAAATGGACAAAGATAAAAGTGTAAAGGAAATTGATAAAAATGTTATTGACAATAAATTTCATCCCAAAGGCATTATTGAAGACAATTCGTTACAATTTGACGACCTGTTAGGGTTTAAATTAAGTAATGATCCAGCAACTTGGAAAAAACTTAGTTTATCAGATAGCGACTATATAGCTGCAATTGGTCCACCTACTAAGCCATTAACGTTTCCCCATGATGAACATGAGAATCGCTCTTTTCCTATCTCCGTTTTCCAAAAAACCTTACCGAATAAAGAAATAGTACAACGTGACTGGTTTGTATGGAGTACACTGAAAAAAGCTTTATTTTGCTTTCCGTGTTGTCTTTTTTTAAGAGATGATGAATTTGAGCCGTCTGGTTTCTGTAGAAATGGTATCGGAAATAATTGGAGAAAACTTTATGATAAGATTGAAAACCATGAAAGGAACACAAAAGACTTAGAAAGATACTTATTTTTGGAAGGACATAATAGAAGCAATAAATGGTAGAAAAGGGATCGATAAAGACTTACAAGTTTCTATCAACACAGAAAAAGAAAAATGGAGAAAACTCCTTCGGATATTAGTGGATATCACAATGTTTTTAGCAGAAAATAATTTGCCATTTAGAGGTACACACTCAATGAGGACACACTCATGAGGACTGTGGGCTTTTTATTTCAACTGTAAAGTTAGTTAGTCATTACAGCGAAACAATGAAAAATCATTTAGATACTATTAAGAAATATCAAGATGGTCGTAAAAAAATGTCTACTCACTATCTATCTCCACGAAGTCAAAACGAGTTTTTGGAAATTTGTGCCAAAAACGTTCAACAAAAAATTATCGAAGACATAAAAAGATGCCAATATTATGTAATTATTGTAGACAGTACTCCAGACGTGTCGCATAAGGAACAATTGGTATTTGTAATAAGATATGTTTTTGAAAATGCTGGGATATACAAGAACACTTTCTAACAATGGTTGATTATGAAAAAAAAACAGGATCCGATATTGCGAACAAAATAGAAGAAATTTTGGTTGAATGTAATTTAGATTTAGCATTGTGCAGGGGTCAAGGGTATGATAATGCCGCAAATATATCTGGCAAATACAATGGCGTGAAAAGTAAAATAATAGAAAAGTGTCCTCAAGCTTTGTTCTCCCCATGTAGTGCTCACTCTTAAAATCTATGTGGAGTACATGCAATGGAAACCAGCCCAGAAGTAAAAAAATTTATAGGAAACATTCAAAAGCTATTCAACTTTTTTTCTTGTAGTCCAACAAGATGGAAGATACTTCAAAAAACTGCACATCTTTCGCTACAGTCAATATCAGCTACTAGATGAAGTGCCAGAGTTGATGCTGTTCGTCCATTATCTAAAAATTATTCAGGTATTTTAAATTCACTTGTTCGTGTTAAAAATGAAATTAATCTACCAGCAGATAATCATGAAGAAGCTATTGGTATAATTGTATGGTTACATTCCTTTGAATTTATATTGTAAACAACTATCTGGTACAAGGTTCTTCAATGTATTGATGATCGCAAGTAAGTTCTACAGAGCAAAGAACTATCCACAGATGAAAGTTCGATACATTTTCAACAACTAGCTACAGAAATTCAACAAATAAAAGACCTTTGGAATGACTTATTACTTGAAACAAAATCAGTAGCAATCTCTTTGAATTTAACTACAGAATTTAGAATAACTTCAAGAGTTCGAAGAAAAAGACATTTTCATGATGATGATATTTCAGAGGAACAGCCTTTCCAAGATATTGAAAATAAATTTAAAGTTGAAGTGTTTGTAACTGCATTAGATAGATTTTTATCAGATATTGAGAGTATTCAAGCAAGTATGAAAAAATAACAAACATATTTTCTTCAATAATCAATCTACCAGATACAGAAGAACCAAGTGATGAATATTTGAAAACTCAAGCTGAAACCATTTCAAGTGTATATTCTAATGACGTATGTGCTAGTGTGTTAAAAGATGAACTTCGAATTTATTGCAAAATACGCAAAGTATCAACGATTATTTTTGATAATAACCAAGTTGCATCGATTTCTATTCTTAATCATATATATAAAAAAGGACTTCAAAATATACTACCTCAAACATGTATTTGTTTTCGAATACTTTCTACTATTTCCACGTCTGTGTAAATAGGAGAACGATCATTCAGCAAATTAAAATTAATAAAAAATGATTTAGGTTCAACCACAGAAGAGAACCGGCTAAATTATTTAATACTTCTCTCCATTGAACATAAATTAGCAAAGATTATCGATTACGATGATGTAATAGATAGCTTTGCTGAAAAAAAAGCTAGAAAAAAAATTTTCTTATTTAAATGTTAATATTTTATTTTAAATAATCTATAATATAAAAATGAATCGCAAAATGTGTTGATAAGCGCATAACTCAACAACGCCTGGACCAATTTGGCCAAATCTTTTTTTCAAATGTTCGTTGAAGTTCAAGGATGGTTTTTACGGCGAGAAAAATTAGAATTATTGCTGGAAAAACCCTAAAAATAGCCCTTTTCTTTTTCCCATACAAATGATTTGTAACTAAAACGTAGTCAATTTGAGCTTTATTGCTATGGTTACAAAAATCGCGTTACCAACAGTGTTTTATTATTTTTAAATAAATAAAACAATTCGTACGGCTTAAAAGGATTTGACTTCAAGTCATATCAAATTTAAAAAAAAAAAGTTGTCTGTTACCTAATCTACTGAGTTTGCTTTTGTCAACTGTTACACGAAACAAATTCGTATATCGTGTTTTGTGCAGAGTGTTTAGTTAGTTAGTGTTTGTTTAGTTCGTGATTAGTGAAAAAATAATTTATATTTGATATGCCTCCTATAAGACGAAGCAATTTAGGTAGAAGAACCAGAAATGCTACAAACCAAGCTAATTACCGATCTAATCGTACTGCACAAGAACGTGACGACGGAAATGAACGTGAAAGAATTCGGATATCACAAACGCGTGAAGCGCGAGCGCGACATTCAACTAATAATCGCGCAAGTTTGAATCGAGCTGCTTTCAGTTACGATGTGTCAATTGACTACAGTAACTACCAATGTGTTGTTATTGGTTCTATGAACTCGGTTTGCTCACACTGTAAGGCATTAAAATACAAAAACGAAGCCAATGGATTGTGTTGCGCAAATGGTAAAGTGACATTGATACCATTGGATCCACCACCAGAACCATTGTACTCATTGGTTTCAGGAATAGGAACAGATTCTATACACTTTTGACAAATATCCAACAATATAACAATTGCTTTCAAATGACTTCATTTGGGGCAACAAATGTAGTTCGGGAAAATTTTATGCCAACTTTCAAGGTATGTATTATAGCAGTTACTCATAATTATTTTAGCGAACAAAATTTTCTGTCACCAAAGTTAAGATGTGTCACTAATCTTCAATTTCTTAATCATTACGAAATATATCACTTATATTATAAGTTATTATCACTTATATTATTATTATCATATTATATGGTGTTTCAGTTTCAGTGACACTTTTATTATATTTTATATTTGATAGATATTAGTTAAAACTAAATATATACTTTTAAGATCAAATATTATTTAAGTTTGATCACCGACAATCCATTAATTTATACCACACCATAATATTTTTTTTTACAGATACAAGGGCAAATATATCACAGAGCAGGTTCACTGTTACCAGTGTCAGATAGCGACAACAAATTCCTGCAAATTTATTTTATGGGCAATTCACCACAAGAAATTGATCTGTGTTGTGCACATAACAATTTAGTAAAGAGGTCTATTGTAGAACAATTACAAACTTTATTTCATCAACACAATCAATTGATTATATTGTTTAAAACTGCCCTGGATCTGATGCCATCCGATAATCACAAAATTGTAATCAGAGCTGATAAAACACCTGCAGGTCAACATACAAGACGTTTTAATGCACCAACTATTGATGAAGTTGCTATCGTTGTAGTTGGAGAAAACTTGGAATCCCGTGATATTGTTTTACATCGTCGGAATGATCAATTACAACGTATAAAGGAAACACACCGCTCATATGATGCACTGCAATATCCCATTATATTTTGGCAAGGTGAAGATGGCTACGATTTCTCAATAAAAATGATAAATCCCATTACAGGTAACTAAAATATTAGTTTAGCTATGGCGATAATATCTCAGTCATTATATTATGTATTTTAATTTTATATTTGAATGTTATTAAAACAAAATCTATTTACAGGTTCTGAAACCAACAAAAAAGTCAGTTCAATGAACTATTATTCATACCGCCTAATGATTCGGGAAAATGAAGATAATCACATATTGAAATGTCGGCGATTATATCACAAATATGGTGTTGACATGTATGTTAAAATTGAAACGGAGAGATTAACATTCATCAGGTTGAATCAAACCAAACTCCGATCTGAAGAGTATATTCACCTTCGAGATGCGATTAATACTGATGGAAATGCACAGAATGTCGGTCGGATGACTATTCTTCCAGCAACATACATCGGAAGCCCTCGGCATATGCACGAATATGCTCAAGATGCCATGTCGTATGTTCGTCATTATGGTACAGCAGATTTGTTCATCACATTTACATGCAATCCGCAATGGATAGAAATCAAGCAGGAGTTATTCTCTGGGCAATCACCCATTGATCGTCATGATATTACAGCCAGAGTCTTTAGACAAAAGTTGAAATCTTTAATGGATTTCATCGTAAAACATAATGTGTTTGGTGAGACACGCTGCTGGATGTATTCTGTGGAGTGGCAGAAACGAGGATTGCCACATGCACACATTTTGATTTGGTTGGTTGAAAAGATAAGGCCAAATGAAGTTGATGCAGTGATATCAGCTGAAATCCCTAATGTACAAGTAGATCCTGGATTGCATGAGGTAGTTATCAAAAACATGATACATGGTCCCTGTGGAACTCTTAATCAATATTCACCGTGTATGATGGATGGTAAATGTTCAAAACGATATCCACGGACATTAATATCGGAAACAATTACTGGTAATGACGGTTATCCATTGTATCGTCGCAGATCGACAGCAGACAATGGAAAATCAACAATTGTCAAATTAAATCAACAAGATATTGAAATAGATAATCGTTGGATTGTTCCATATTCACCCATTTTATCAAAGACATTCAAAGCACACATCAACGTTGAATCTTGCCATTCAGTGAAATCTATTAAATACATTTGCAAATATGTAACCAAAGGGAGTGATATGGCTGTGATTGGAATTGGTGCAGAGAATTCCAATGATGAAGTTACCCAATACCAAATGGGCCGCTATGTCAGTAGTAATGAAGCAGTTTGGCGAATATTTTCTTTTCCTATTCATGAGAGACACCCTTCTGTTGTTCACTTAGCTGTGCATTTAGAAAATGGACAAAGAGTGTATTTTACAGCACAGAACGCAGTACAAAGAGCTGCTCAGCCACCATCTACTACATTAACCAGTTTTTTTGAGACATGCCAAAACGATGATTTCGCACAAACATTGCTATATTCTGAAATGCCAAAATATTATACCTGGAATCAATCCTCAAGGAGATTTATACGACGGAAACAAGGAAAACCAGTTCCAGGATATACAGATGTATATTCCACCGATGCGATTGGCCGGATTTATTCAGTACATCCAAGCAATGATGAATGTTTTTACTTACGACTGCTATTAGCGTGGCCCAACATCATTCCAACAATTACGAACTGTTGATGGTGAATTGTGTGGATCCTACAGAGAAGCCTGTCAACGTTTGCAATTGCTTGAAAATGACGCTCATTGGGATCAAACTCTCAATGATGCTGTAATATCATCACACGCTCATCAAATACGAACATTGTTTTCTATAATCATATCTACATGCTTCCCATCAAACCCAATTGATTTGTGGATCAAGTACAAAGATTATATGTGTGATGATATTTTGTATCAAATACAGAATAGAATGGGAAATCCAAATATACAAATCAGTGAAGAAATTTACAATGAAGCATTGATTTCAATTGAGGACATGTGCTTGATAATGTCAAACAAACTATTAATTCAATTAGGCCTGACCGCGCCCAATCGTCCAATGCATGACGCTTTTAACCAAGAGTTGCATCGAGAAAGACTGTATGATCTCAACGCTTTGAAAGAATTAATTCAAACAAATCTTCCACTGTTAAATGAACAACAGAAGTATGTATTTGAAACTCTTATGAAAGTAACAAATGATGAAACTGGAGGGATTTACTTCTTAGATGCACCTGGTGGTACAGGAAAAACTTTTTTGATTTCATTAATATTAGCAACAATTCGCTCACAAAATAAAATTGCACTTGCACTCGCTTCGTCGGGAATCGCAGCAACTTTGCTTGAAGGTGGTCGAACAGCCCATTCAGCACTAAAATTGCCATTAAATATGCAAAGCAATGAAACTCCAACCTGCAACGTTTCGAAGAACTCTGCAATGGCAAAGGTTTTGCAGCAATGTAAATTGATTGTTTGGGATGAATGCACGATGGCACATAAAAAATCTTTGGAGGCTTTGGACAGAACCTTAAAAGATCTACGGAGCAATAATAACCGATTTGGTGGTGCAATGATTTTATTAGCAGGAGATTTTCGTCAAACATTGCCGGTGATTCCACGATCAACGCCAGCTGATGAACTCAATGCATGTCTAAAGTCCTCCAGTTTGTGGAAACATGTCAAAGTACTTCATTTAAGCAAGAATATGCGTGTCGAGTTGCAAAATGACCAATCTGGAAACATATTCTCTAAACAACTCATTGACATTGGTAATGGCAAATTTCCTATAGACATGTTGACTGGCTGCATTAACTTTCCTCAAAGTTTTTGTCAGTTAACTCGATCAAAAGATGAACTTATTCAGAAGGTGTTTCCAGATGTTTCTCAAAATTACAGAAACCATGATTGGTTGAGCGAACGAGCTATACTGGCTGCAAAAAACATAGATGTAAATGAATTAAATTTCAAAATTCAAGAACAAATTACAGGCGAATTGAGGATATATAAATCAGTTGATTCGGCTACTAATCAATATGATGTAGTCAACTATCCACCGGAATTTTTAAACTCGCTGGATTTGCCAGGATTGCCACCTCACAATCTTCAATTAAAGGTTGGATCGGTGGTTATAATGTTGCGAAATATCAACCAACCGCGTCTTTGCAACGGTACACGGTTAGCGATAAAAAAATTACTAAACAATGTGATAGAAGCAACTATACTCAAAGGAAAGTATAAAGGAGAAGATGTTCTCATACCGCGCATCCCAATGATTCAGACTGATGTGCCATTTGAGTTTAAACGACTACAGTTTCCAGTGCGTCTTGCTTTTGCTATGACTATAAACAAGTCCCAGGGGCAATCATTAAGTGTTTGTGGTATTAATCTAGAAAACCCATGTTTCTCACATGGTCAATTGTATGTTGCCTGTTCCCGTGTTGGAAAACCATCAGATTTGTTTATCTATGCGCCAGGTAATCAAACAAAAAACATCGTATACCACAAAGCACTACAATGATAATAATAATAATTATGATTCACATGATTAACAATAAAGCGATTACTTACTTTTAAATCATTATATATGTTTTTTATTCACAACGCCCTATCACCAGGTTGACGGTTCTGTTCAGGAGAATATTTTTAAAATACGTAGGCACAAAAACTGCCACGGTTTTTTTGACAGGACGAAGTCTGTCGGGTCAGCTATTTTAGGCGGAATTAAAAATATATATTTTTTATATAATAGTTATAGGTAATGTAAATTACTAGACCCCCGAGAAAAAATTTGAAAATACGCTACTGGCTGGGTTAGAGGCGAGGGAGAAGAAGAGCATGTGTATTGAATTAAAATTTTAAAGTTTAATAAATGATGCAAGTTCGTTCAAAACTGTACACGGGCGAAGCCGGGTAATTCAGCTGTAATAAAAAATACAAATCTTTGGCACGGGCAACGCCGGGCAGGACATTTAAATGTTAATATTTTATTTTAAATAATAAAAGAATATAATTTACCTTCTTTTTTATTTTCTTAATTTACTTTATCTGTTTATTTAATCCTATAAAAATCTGAGATTCTATTTTCCGTGGATATTTATAATTATCTAGGGATAAATTGTATATTTTTAGTATATTTGGTAATACATTGATAAGAAGTTATTGAAAGTGTAATGCAGTAGGTACATGCATTTAAATAAGCTTCATAAGCGCGGTGATCAAATATATAGGTATTTGATATATATAATGTTTATTATATATATATAATTGTTAAAAAAACTAAAATTCCTGGGGGGCTAAAAACGACAATGAGAGGGAAGCTTAGCCTCCTCAAGCTCCCCTAAAATACGTCTATGATGAACTTGGTTGGTTAAGGTTTGGAAAAATACATTTGCAAGAACTTTGCACGAACCTTGGGACGGCCCTGATTATGATGGTTGAAGGGCCACCAAATTAATTTGCTCCAGGCCCCGAAAAACCTCGGGACGGCCCTGGGATTAATTATAATATAATATTAAAAGGATGAATATTAATAAAAATTTACTTTTCTGAACGACTCGCTATCTTTACTGTTGTCTATGTGGATGGACAAATCGTGCAAAATTTTATTGTTCTATCTACACCATTGAGTAATTTTTACGTCCCGTCCCTACAGCGATGTGCACCGAATGGTGAAGTGAAGACGATGTGGGTAAGTAAATTTGTTTTTTTCTTTTTTTATTAAGGCCGGTACATTTTATTCTTTTTCCTTGAGTAAAGTGATTTTGTTCGTTATTTTATTGTAATTTATTTATTTCAACTAAAATGACAAGTGTAATAAGTTGTTCTCCCTCCAGAAGTTCCGTTAAAAAAAACAAGTTTTTTTTAATTATTTAGTCTCGATATAATTTTACTTATTCGTTTTGTTTATTTGTTTGTTTCGTATATATATATATATACAGTGATGTTCTCATCAAATTTGTTGAGGGAATACTCTGCATCCAGGAGGACTAACCCCCCCCCCAAATGTTAGTCATAATGTTACGTATAAATTAAATATATCGGTTCAATCGTGTATAAATTCATTCCGAACAACGCGGTCATTTTTAATATTCCCGAAGATAACAACTTGTTTACCAATTAACACATGTAGTATTTTAAATCTAAGATGCCAAAAAAAAAATAGTTTTAGCAGATCCTATATTTTTCCAAAGTGGAAAAATAGATATGTTAATTGGAGCTGACTTATATTGGGAAATTATACGTGCCAATATCATTCAATTATACCCATGTGGCCCATTCTTACAGAAAACGAAATTAGGATGGATCGTGTCGGGTCGTGTTAGTCAAAACGAAAAGGATACGATAAGTAACTGTATGGTAGCAATAAACGATAATTATTACACGGATTTAACGGAGAAAATAGAAAAGTTTTGGAAAATAGAAGAAATCACAACAAAGAAAATCTGGACAGCTGGATAGACGTTGTGCTTAAAACATTTTGAAGAAACTGTTAAGCGAGACGTAAATGGAAAATTCATAGTTCGGTTACCATTCAAAAATAATATAACTGAATTAGGTAAATCGTATCAAATTGCACTTCGTCGATTTTTATTGTTAGAAAAACGTTTAACACAGAATGCAGACTTATATGATCGTTATCGAGATTTTATGAAAATTTTTTTGGAATTAGGACATATGCAAGAAGTAAACGACAATCTCACGCATTATTTATACTTGCCACATTCCTACGTATTAAACGAAAATAGTCGTACTACTAAACTGAGAGTGGTGTTTGACGCATTAAGCAAATCAGATACGGGTGTGTCATTAAACGACGTTCTAATAAAAAGTCCGGTGCTACAAGATTTGGTACAAATTATTGCACGCTTTCGTACTCATAAATACACGTTTTCCGGAGATATAACTAAAATGTATCGTCAAATTTGGGTGGATAAATCAGAACAGGATTATTTACGAATATTATGGCGACCAAATGAAAAATTAAAAATATATAGATTATGTACGGTGATTTACGGAACATACGAGTATACTAAACAAAGGGTTTAACCTCAATAAATAATCGAAAATATTTTAAATGGAATAAATATTTCAAGGCCCCCAAGTCATATAGCTACGGCCCCCAGGTTGAGAAGCACTGGTATAGAGGCTTACAGTGGGAAAATTAATAAATATAAATTCGAATAATAAAATTAATCATAAAACATAAAAAATAAACTAAAACTTTTGAGGCCTTTCTTCAGTACTTGTGTTTTTTTCTCCGTTGCATATAACTTGAGATTTGAAAATATACGCAATATACCCATGATTTTTCAGAAAATCATGAGAGTATACGCAGTATATCCATGATTTTTCAAAAAAATCATGAGAGTATACGGCGTATATGGAGTATACCCTATGGGAACACCACTGTATACATATATATATATATATATATATATATATATATATATATATATACTCGTATATTATTATTTATTTTTTATTTATCTTTATTTTTCTCTTGGAGTTTTTATGCGTTAGAGCTTTTCTCTAAATATAACTAAATAAATGGTACATTAATATTATTTATTTATTTTCTATCCTATTTTATACGTTAAATTAAAAATCCGGTGTGTTTGTACATTGACCACACCCCAGTTGACGACCTTTGCTAAAACGATAATAGCCACTGAGTGATCCGACGGGGAAGTAGTAATCGTCTAAATGTATATAATATTTTTTTACGGTAATACGTTGTATCTACTATCGCACTATGTGGTTGCTTTCATATTTTGTCGTCTTACTGCCCTGCCAAAAAGACTTCTAAGCACTCGTCGTTATTATTGATGTAAATTTGATAAGATAGTAATTGATAAATTCACAAAATATCAAAATTATATTGCGATAGAAGGCAAAAATAATTTTATTTTAACTACATTTATTTCCATTTCGTGTTATTATAATATACTTATTGGAAAAGATAAATGCTTATAGTTAATAATGTTAACATAAATTTATATTTCATGAATAATTAATAATAAATGATATCTAATAATAAATAAATCATCAATTATTAAATACAATATTATTTAAAAGATATACAATTATATAGATATAATAATTTTTATATAACATAATAAAATTATTTCATATGTTAGTACTATCGTATTAATACATTTTATTAGAACAATTTGAAAAAAAAATAGAAATAATAAGTTATGTTAATTTATATTCAGTTAAAATATGTGTAGTATTTTATTTTAATGTGATAAGACAATGAAATACAATTACAAATATTAATGAAACATTGAAAACAAAAAAGTATGAATATTTAGTTTGTTGTTTCTGAAAAAAAATAAAAAAAGACAATATAAATAATTTAAGAAAGGTTCAATAAGAGTATAGACATTTAAACAAATAATCTGTTAAGTAAATTGTGTAACTTTTAACAAAATATATTAGAAAGAAAATATTTATTTGACATATTTTAAACTCAGAAGACATGAAAAATTAGATTTTTTTAGATTAAGGATGTAATGAGGAATATATATGTGTTTTATTGTGGTTTTTATTTAAAACAATTTTTTTTGTGTTGTTATGGGCACTCTTGAAGTGCAATACAATTAAGTGTTATAATTAATTTTAACAATAAATGCTGTAGGTACTAGGCGAAAAGACAACGTAGCTGCTTACAAAAGATTAATTTATTGTGATTATCTGAGAGGTTCTGCACAAAAGTAACCAAGATGCTCTGTGTGAATAGAGACATTACCCGATTGACTGGTCGGTGGGGAACGGCACCCCGTATATGGGAGGCTACGTGACCAAAAAGCTCACTCAGCACATTTCCGAGTGTCAGCCCACAGTGTGGCCAATTCATGGAATTTATATACATATAACTAATATAGAAGGAATCCTAATATCCCAACCCTAAATGAAAAATGGGGGCCTAATGGTCCCCAGGTTTTACACAATGAAACCCATAGAAGAAAAATAAATGTAAAAATACTACTACAAAAATATGCACTGAAATATATATCTAATATTCAAAGAATTTTTCATGCTTAATTAGAATAATTGTGTTGAGAAATAAAATTGATATGTGCTAATGAATGGGAGAGAAAATTAAGATGATTATTAATCTATATATATATATATATATATATATATTTATTTCAAATATTTTTCTTCTTAATTTTAAATTTCAGGATCATACATATTCAACCCTGTGTAATCGACACCACAAAAATTGAAAAATTGAATATTATAACTATACAGTATATTATTATTGGTTTATATAATAGCAAATTATGGGGCATTTAATGAACATGTAAACTATCTACAGATTTTCAACACATTTGTTACTGAAAAAATTCTCATGTCTTATGAAGTGATCCGATATAAATATTTGCTTGGAAAAGAGGAAGATATTTTGCAAATCACGATGCACATTGATTCTCAAAATTTTATTTTGCACAATTCAAAACACCAATGGATAGAGAATGAAAAGTTCACTGTTATATCTATTAAACTCCCACGACCCCTAGAATTTTAGATGTCATTAATTTTGTTGTCGTTGGGAAAATAAGGAGTTCTTACAGTGCGCATTGGACTTCGAATCTTAAAATTTTTTTTTAATATGTATAAAAATTTTGAATATAAACAATTTTTGCATTATTTGTAACAATATTTTTTAAATGTTTTCATAAGGTTATATTAGGTATATTCCTTTTTTCGAATAATAAGAAAATTAGAGGAATAGGATGTTTTAAAAGATGTAAGAAATATTCATTTAAAGCTTAATATATTTAGCAGAATGTAAGTAACTATAGCAATTTTGAATTTTAGAAAAATAATTGTATAAATTTACCGCATTTGAGTAATAGTTTTATATTTTATATTGTATATATATGTTCAATATATTATATTGAGTGTATAATTTTCTGTTTGTCTGTTGACATGAGCAATATAAAACTTCAAGAGACGACGAAGTATAATACGCTCTACAAAAAGTTTTACACTTCAAAACAAAAGAACAGGTATATCGAAATTATTCCAATAGGTGTGAGTTTTTTCAATAACTTAGGTAAAAAGATATAGGAATTGTCATTCTAAATGTAAAAATTATTATCCTTTTTATTAAGAAACTTTTGTATCAAATTAACAACTGAATTAGGAGGTGGTATATAAAAACATTTATCTGGGGTTCAATTATAAATGAATGACATAATATATGAAATTGACATTGGGAAGGATATTTTGTAAGGTCTATTAAAAATTATATGAATACACGTTATTAATATTTTCACGAATGACAAAATAAAATTACGATATTTATTATTTTATATATATAAAATAATTTTTAAATGAAAAATAAATTTCAAGGGTCTACATACATTCTAAATTATTTACACCATGAAAAATAAAAAGTACAAATGTATAATTATAGTATATTATTTTTAAATTACAAAATAATTTAAAGGAGTATGTGATGAACGTGTAATATATCAACTGATTTTAAATATATCCGGTACTAGAAAAATTCTCATGCCTTGTGGAGTGTTATGATTTTATTATTTTTTTTGGAAAGAGGAATACATTTTGCAAAACACGATGGATTTCGATACCCAATAATTTTTTTTAATGTCTATAAGAAGAAATTGGATAGTAAAATTGTTGCAATATTTTTAACAAAATATTTTTTCACGTTTTCATAAGGTAAGGTTAGGAAATTTGTTAATAATAACAAAATTAGCAAATAGGGCATTCTGGGAGGCGTAAGAATTATTCACTGTAAACCATAATATATCGAGTATATAATTTTTTCACTGTCGGATGACTTGTGCAAAATAAAATTTAAATAATTTAAGATGAATAATGCACTTTACGAAAAGTTATTTTCATTTTAAAAATAAATAAATATTTTGAAATCATTATAATAGGCGTGAGAGTTTTTCCAATGACGTATGTATTTAAAACTTGTAGTGTATTATAAGTCTCACGCAGACTTTATAGCAACAATATATGTTAGACTAGACAAATATTTGTAAAATGCACTGAAACATATAATACTAAAAATTATAACCTTAGTTTGTTACGAAATTTTTGAATCCAATTAACATTTGAATTTATAGGATGTATATTAAAAATATTATTAGGAGTACTATGTAATATACAAATGAATGACATAATATTTGCAATTGATTTTGGGCAAAAAATGTTATAAGAGTTATTGACGATTATATGATAACATAGAATTACTTAATCGCTAACTGCAAAATAGGGATAAGAACATTTTTCTCAATTTTGAGTTTATTATCATTTTGCATTAGGCATGCGTAAATACACCATTTGCTGCAAAACGGAGTAAAATATGACTTTTCAAACGCCAAATATAGCCTTCGAACATCTCCGTTTACCACAGAAAGAGGACATATCCATCACATGTCACGTTTCTGTAGTAAATTCCAATTTTGGTATATCATTCTTATTAGTGTTTTTAGTTTATATATATTTATGATATTCAAAGAACACATTCATGTTTAATTAGAATTATTGTATTATATAATAAAATTAATATGTTCTAATGATTGACAAAGAACATTAAGATATTTATTAACCTATATATTTATCAAATATTTTTCTTTTGGATTTTATATTTCAGGTTTATACATACTTTTGTCTATGTAATCGACACCACGAATAATGAAAAATAGAATATGTTAAATGTAGTATATTATTTATGATTTATATATTAACTTAAAGAGCATGTGATGATCATAAATTTTAGTTACAAAAGTTAAATATATTTGTTACTGGAAAAGTTCTCATGCCTTTTAGAGTGATCCGATTTTAATATTTTTATAAAAGAGGAAGACATTTTGGAAAACTCGTTGGACATTGACTCTCTAAATTTTGTATTATATATGCAATTATATAAACCCTGATAGGTAAGAAATGAAAAGTTCTATGTAATATCCTTCAAAGGAAAATCTCTGACGACACCTAGAATATTAGATTTCTAATATTGTTGTTGTAGGGAATATCATCATTTTCTACAGGACGCATTGGACTTTGATTCTCAAAACTTTTGTCTAAAATTTATAAAAAGAATTTGAATATTAAACATTTCTACAACATTTTTAACAATCTCCATTTCAATGCTTTCAGGAAATAAGTTAGAAAACAAAATTTTTTTTTTACCAATAATAACAAATTAGTAAAATAACACATTCATTGAGGGGTAAAAATTATTTATGTAAATTTATTTTTTGGAGTATATCATTTTCGGTCTGTCCATTGACTTGTGCAATATAAAACTTTAAAAAACGACGAAGCATAATGCGTTATACAATAGATTTTTTACATTTAAAAAAAAAGCAAATATATTAAAATCACTCTACAAGGCGTGAGTGATTTTCTTATGAAGTGTGTATTTAAAATTAGTAGGTAAATTACAGACCGCGCGAAGGCCTCATAGCAACAAAAGTTGTCAGATAATACGATTTAAGTGATATTGGAGGATACCAGTGTAATTGTATGAATGATCCACTTATGTTATATATAATAAAATATCATTTAAGAATAATTAAATGATATATTTAATGCCATATAGAAAAATGTAAGGAAGTGTAGTAATTTTGAATAATTGAAAAATAATAAAATAAATTTATCACATCTGAAAAATAAATGTTACATTTTCTAACATTACAGCATATGCTATTTATATAACTTTATGCAGCATTATTTTATATTTTTGTTTATAACATAAATTTACAACAAAGAACATTGATAAATATAATTTAAAATGTTATAGGAATTGCTTGTCTAAATGTAAAAATTATTATCTTATTTTATTATGAAATTTTTGTATCGAATTAACAACTGAAATTAGAAGTAGTATATTAAAAATGTTATTTGGAGTAATATGTTCAGCAAATATAAATGAATGTCATAATATATGAAATTAACATTAAGAAGAAAATTTTTTAAAAACTATAGAAAAGTATGTGAAAATCAAGTACTACTATTTTGATGATTCACAAAATAATTTTAAATTTCTTAGCATTAGACCATTTATCAGTGGAATGCACCGAAATATATACGTGGTATTCAAATAACTCTTTCTTGTTTATTAAGAAATATAATGTTGTGAAATAAAATTAACATGTTTAAATGAAAGACAAAGAACAATGAATTATGTATTAACTATATATATATATTTATATCAAATATTTTTTTTTTGAATTTTATATTTCAGGTTATACATACGTTTTCCTATGTCATCGACACCACGAAAAATAAAAAATAGAATATTATAATTATAGTATATTATTTTGGTTTATATATTAAGATAATTTAGCATGTGATGAACATGTACTTTAGTACAAAATGTAAATATATTGATTATTGGAAAAATTCTTAGGCCTTATGTATTAATCCGATTTCTATATTGTTTTTGAAAAGAGGAAGACATTTTGCAAAACACGTTGAAATTTGTGCCTTAAAATTTTTTTTTTAAATCCATAAGAAGAATTTGAATATAAAAATTTTTGCAATATTTTTAACAAACTCTTTTGAACGTTTTCATAAGGTAAGGTTAGAAAATTATTCTTTGTTTCAATAGTAACAGAATTAGCGGAGAAGAACTGGCAGAACACAGAGAAGCATGGAGGGAGATAGCGGAAGCGGCAATGGGCCTAAATGGCCTAGAATAAGCTAAAAAAAATAAAAATAAAAAAAAGCCAATGTTTCCAAAAAAGATTGCTTTTTTGAATTTTTAGTCGATATTGTCAAAATTATACATATTATTAACATTTATAAATGACATAGTGATTGGGCTAAAAAATATAGTAAGCGGCCAACGACGAAGATTCCTTGATACGTCATATTGACTATAAATTAGATATAATCTATCAACGCCATATTTGGCTTGGTTGTAAAATGCAATCAGAATTGATTTTTATAAATATCCTATGTCCTGATCGATAGAAGCATCATTGTGCAGAATGGATAGTAATATAACAACTTTATTATTTTTCGGGATATAAGATGTGATTGTTAATTCATTGACATCGAAAATTATATATGAATATATAATGATATCGGAAATTATCGGTAAAATTGTATGTGTGCGGCATGCGGTTGCACATAAAAACCGTTTGAGTGGACTGTATAGAAAAACTAACTAACAGGCGTAAAAGATAGAAATAATAGAATTTACACAAACGTATTATGAATCAAAAAAAAAACATATAATAATTTGTATAACAAAGTATATAATATATTGAGCGTTAATATATTTAACGGAACATAATTTTGTAAATCGATTGACAACATTCGGTAATAATATGACAGGATACGACCTGATTAGACCTGACGACTGAATGTGGAGGCTGCAAGGCTGGAAACACGACGACGGTGACGATTGCGAAAACGGCGTGTGTAGACGCGGCCGATTATAATTCGCGGGCGACGTGACTACCGCGATTAAGCGTGGTCTGGTCGGTCGGCGACGGTGCGAAACGCGAGTGGTCGGACCGACGCAAAGACAAAAAAAAGATTATGGCAAGAGCCGAAAAAAAAGGTAAATGTACTCTTTTTTCGTGTGAGAAAAAAAAGACGAGACGAGGCAGACAACCACATATGACGACGGCGGCGCGCGAGACGAAGCGAAAAAAAACTTCGTGACGGCGGCTCCCACTACATCCATTGCCCAGGCGGCGACGACATATCGCGATGACCACGATAATCACGTGGGTTCAAAGGTGGCAATGGAATGGTAGTTAAAGGCGCGCGCGCGCGTATTTTTAAGTTTGAATTCTGTTCCCAACAGTATGAATGATATTCTAAGAAATTAAATAATAACATTTTCCAGGAAATTTGTGATTTAATATATTAACTCAGTCAGTGTTGGGACGCCGAACCATCCACACGTTAATTCCGCGTCACGTTTTTATAGCTTTCGATAGCAGTACGAAACGTTTACGCTGCGCTGCTCTTATCTGGTATGTATAGTAACATTTTAATTGGGTCCATAGTACGCTAACACAAACCGCATAGCTAGCAATCGCCGCACACGGGCGAAAGCCCGTTAAACTTATATATATTCTCAAAAATGGATCCAAACTACAAAGCATCTATAACTAACAATGGTAAACCAGCTAAATTAATTAAACAAAAAGTCCCGCCTCTCGTCATAAAGAAAAACAGACTTCTATCAAATTATGATGACACCAACTCTCCACCACCAAATTCCGACGACGAATTTAGATCGCCAAGAAAAACCACCAGGGCACGCGACTTATCACCTGCAAGTTCATCTTTCTTTCCCACACAAAATCGCTTCTCACCATTAGAAATCGAGAACTCTAATCAAGTTAATCCACCCACAAATTTAACAAACAACAGTGGTCCTGAATACAACTCCCAAGGTACACAGGCTAAACCCAAAATCCCACCAATTTACGTACACAATATTTCGGATTACGTAAAATTCCATGATTCACTAGACAATATAACAATCGACGATTACTCGATCATCAACACAAAATCTGCCTTAAAATTGAACCTGCGCTCAGTTGACGACTACAGAGCCACAACAAATTATTTAGACAAATCCAAAATTGACTATCACACATTTCAACTTCCCGAAAATAAACAGTTATCTATAATTATCAGAAACCTTCCTGTAAATATTACCGAACAGTGCATTTTCAACGAGCTCATAGAACAAAAATTTGAAGTCACATCAGTTACACGCCTTCAGAACAAATTTAAAAATCCGTTACCCATTGTAGCCGTATTATTGTCGAAACCATCTATAGGTATTTACTCCTTAACCAGACTCTTACACTGTGTAGTAGTCGTTGAACCAAGAAGACCATCAAAAGACATCCCGCAATGCACAAACTGCCAACGCTTCGCACATACGAAAAAATTCTGCCACCTACCACCTAGGTGCGTAAAATGCGCAGGTGACCATCACTATAGCCTTTGCCAAAAATCTAACGATACGCCGCCCAAATGCGTTAACTGTAATAGTAATCACCCGGCGAGTTACAGAGGTTGTACTTATTACAAAGATATCTCGAAAAATAAAAATAAAAAAAATGATAGTAAAAATACATCTCGATTACCGCGGAGCAATTTCCAAGCCGAACAAAGTCCACCCGTGTATACGTCAAATAAACCGCAAGATAACGCGTTCGCCGATAAGCGTTCGTATGCTTCCGCAACAAAAAACAAATTAAATAACCATCCAAACAAAAACACAGATAATGATTTTATGAATTCACTCTTACCGTTAATTAACGCATTCGTATCGCAATTACTGCAGAAAATAATTGAAAATCTGCCGACCATCATTAACAGCCTACATATAAATCCAAATGAGTCCTCGTAGTACTACTCTACTAAACTGGAATGCCAACGGTCTGAAATCTCATAGAAACGCTCTAGCCGTTCTCAACCATCACAATATTGATATCGCATGTATAACGGAAACGCACCTATCAAATACTGATAAACTTAATTTCCCTGGATATAAAATGTACCGGGCTGATCGTGTCACACAAATACGTGCTATGGGTGGTGTAGCTATCTTGGTCCGTAATCAAATTATCCAACAACAAATGCCCACACTAAATCTATTATGTCTAGAAGCCGTAGCTGTGCTAATTAGACTCAATAATCGACCTGTTACTCTTGTTAGTGCTTATCAACCACCCAGCCGTCATATGCATATCTCAGACTATGAACAATTATTGAGTCCTAATAGCTCAATTATAATAGCCGGAGATCTAAACTCCAAACATACAAATTGGGGCTGTCGTGTCACAAACCCGAACGGCCGTAAATTACAATCATTTATAGCCAACACGTCCTGTACAGTATCCGCTCCAAGTGAACCTACGTACTTTCCTTCGGACGTAAACCGACTTCCCGATATATTAGACATTTTAATACTCAAATCAGTCCCATTAAACTGTGTACATGAACCCTTAGCAGAACTCGACTCAGACCATGTGCCGGTTAAAATAACAATAAATTCATCTCCCCAAATTTACGGGAAAATGACTCATTAATAAAAGGCAAACCAGATTGGATCAAATTTTCCAACAGTGTGCATTCAAGTCTATTAATACCTAAAACTATTTCTACGACTCAAATCGCTGAACAAACAGCTGATCACTTCACGGAAGTCGTCACGGATGCTGCGCGTGCTTGTTCAAACCCTGCATTGACAAACCCATCTAGTTTCGGTATCCTACCGCCATCCATTTCTTCACTTATACGACGCAAGCATATCATTAGGCGCATTTGGCAAAAACAAAGAAATCCTACTGTCAAAAAAATTCTAAATAAACTCACCAAAGAAGTTCAAGTGGCCCTTCAAAACTACAGAGTGTCCTCGTATAATAAGTTTTTGTCTAACATGCACCCCGGCGAGTCAAACCTATGGAAAGAAACTAAAAGACTACTCAATCAAGAAATTAACATCATCCCTCCTCTCCGCACCGACTCAAATCTAGTTATAACTGACATAGATAAATGCAACGTGTTCTCAGATATTCTGCATCTCACTTTCTCGCATAACCATATATGTAATCCTAACAACGATTCTAGAGTTAAGCTTGCACTGGAGCAACCTGACTACTCAGTTCAAAAATGTATTGGTTACGTAACTCCAAACGAAGTTAAGAAAATTATTAAGAATCTTCCTAATAAAAAAGCACCGGGTCACGACAAGATCACGAATCTCATGTTTAAAAAATTACCTTCAAAAGGATTCGTCCTGCTATCTACCTTATTTAATTCACTATTACGTCTTGGTTATTTCCCTGTTAAATGGAAAATTGCAACGATAATTCTTATAAAGAAACCTGGCAAAGACAAGACCAATCCTGATAGCTACAGGCCTATTAGCCTCCTAACATCCTTATCAAAAATTTTTGAAAAAGTCATACACACCAGGCTCCTTGATTATTTGAATATCACAGACGCTATTCCAAAATTCCAGTTTGGTTTTAAATCCAACCACTCTACCGTTCAACAACTTCTAAGGATCACGGAACACATCAACTCTGCGTTTGAAACGCACTGTCACACTGGCGCAGTATTTATTGACATTTCAAAGGCGTTCGACAAAGTGTGGCATGAAGGCCTCCTTTTTAAGTTACGTAACATTAATACTCCAACATATCTTTTTAATATAATTCGCTCTTTCCTCTCAAATAGACAATACTCAGTCAGAATTAACGACAGTACCTCTAACCTTAAGTCTATCTCTGCCGGTGTACCCCAAGGTTCCAAACTTGGTCCTATTTTATTCAACCTCTACGTTTCCGACATCCCTCAATCACCACGCACACAAATTGCTCTCTTCGCTGACGACACAACCATCTTCACGGAGTCACGCAACATCGAAGCAATATCCTCAAATCTGCAAGATCACTTAAATACCCTTTCACACTGGTGTCAAAACTGGAGGATCAAAATCAACGCCTCGAAGAGCATAGGTGTTATTTTTAGTCTACGTCGCTATACTACTCCCCCACAACTAAAATTTGACAGTGAAAATATACCCTGGCAACCGACGGTTAAATACCTCGGTGTAACTCTTGACAAACGACTCACGTGGCGGCCCCACATTTCATCCAAAGTCCAGCAAGCATACCAGCGCATCTCAATGCTTTATCCCATCCTGAACAAGAATTCAACTATTCAAAAAAAATGCTCTCTCCTAATCTTTAAACAAATTATACGCCCAATTCTTACCTACGCTTGCCCGGTATGGGGTAATTGTGCATCCTCGCACATAAAAAAAATGCAAATTGTTCAAAATAAAGTCCTCAGAATAATTGCAAATGCTCCGTGGTTTGTCAGAAATGCAAATCTCCACAAAGACTTTCAAATTCAAGATATCAAAGCTCATATTAAAACATTAGCAAATAATTTCCACGGCTCTCTTCCAAACTCATCAGGTGCAATTCACTATAACCTCCTCACCCACCCAACTCATCGTCGATTAAAACGAGGTCGTCCCCACGACCTTCTACACTAAGCCACCTCCCAACAATCAAATCTTCACCCTACACATGTACTTCTTCCAGACCACTCTACGACTTCTGTTACTTATAGTTATACTATTGTAAATTTGTAAATATCTTATTATTGTAAGCACCTTGTTACTTATGTATATTTTATTACCTATGTAATTTATCCTTAGTACTTATAAAAATCTTTTTAATTATCACGTTATAATGCTAAAACTATTATTGTAAACTGTAAATATCCCTAGATTTAGATAGCCTTAGGCTAGGAATGTCTTATGTTAATAAAGAAAAAAAAAAAAAAAAAAAAAAAAAATATATTAACTACATTAATAATATATTTAATATATGACTTAAAATTTGAATTGTTAATGAGGAAATGTCGAATTAATTAGTGAAATTATATTTTTTAAATATTAAATATTTAAAAACTAATTTTAATCCAAATGGTATTAAATTTGAATTCAAATTTTGAATGAAACTTACCAAGTGCTATACAAACCATAGTATCAAAAAAATATATAGAGTGTGTTAAATATTCCTAATGGTTAGATTATCATAAAATATTTACAAAATGAATAATAGACAAATTATATTAAAATTATCATCATGCGCATTGCAAAAGCAAAAGTTTTGGGCCCCACATAAAAAGATAAGAATAAATAGTGTACCTACATGTAAACAAAATACCATTGGAATATGTTAAATGTTAAGTAAATTAATTTAATCACCGTCACGGGAATTGGGACAAAAACAATTAGATATAACTCAGGATATTTTAGACGTACAATTATTTATTAATATGTTATATTTTATTAAATAAGTGCCATTTTAAATTTTATAAATAACATCGAACATATGACTCCCATCACGTTCTTAACACAAAGAACGTGGGTTCAAAAAAATTGAGTGAATGCGTCCAAGTAAACTTTCGTATATTAATGAAATTTCAGTTATTATTGTATTCTTATGTTCATCTAATGTACGAGGATTTGTTTAATAAATACGTGAATTAAGATATTCCCAAAAGAAAGTCACACACCATCAAGTCAGGTAACCTACAAGGCCAATGCGTATCTCCAAAACGTAAAATAAAGCAACCGGGAAACATCTCACGTACGACGTTCATTGTAGCGATGGCAGTGTAAGGAGGTGCTACATCTTGCTGAACCAAACAAGTAACGGACTGATAGTTCGTCTTCTTTTGCGCAACTCGGTTTTAAGAAATTGTTAAGAATGTCAATGTAACGAGCACTATTAACAGTCCCCGTGTGTCATTGTTCCTTAAAAATTGAGGACCGATCATTAGTTTCTTTGGTGTTGCACACCAAACAGTCACTTTGGGGCTATGCAATAGTCGTTCTTGGACGCTTTGAGGGTTTTCTGCAGCATAATTGCGGTAATTATGCTTACTTACAAAAGCGTCAAGATGAAAGTTAACTTCAACCTTCACAAAAAACAACATATCATCATTTATCTCAAACAACGAGAGCATCTGTACTGCAAATTCTGAACATTGATGTTAATCAGTGTGTTCGTGTTTAAAAGTTTTTGCGGTGTGTTTTTATTACGACAACGGCCGGCAGAAAACGTCTGTGCGCGGCCCGCCAATAATATTCACATATTCGTGTAGTGGTTTTAGTTTCGTGGCAGCGATGCGAGCGTTGCGCTAACATCGTGACGAAACGACTCGACTGTTCTATCACGAAACTGACCAATATATTCGCGTTATATTCATTAGTAGATTCCTACTCAGTGCCGCCAAATGATTATTCAGTTTTCGTGTTCTTCGTTTGTGGCACGGTGGTACTGAGTGGATACGTCATTGCAATTTCATGTCGAGCAGGTCCGAGCCCGTTGGTAATCAGTGTTTTGGACGGATCCGACCTGTGCGGTTGTTCATGTGTTTTTTCTTGCTCTCTCGCGTTTTTGGTTGCCGTACGTTCATGTAGTCATATGGTGATTTTTCTTGGTATTTCATTTATCAGTGGAATGCACCGAAATATATACGTGGTATTCAAATAACTCTTTCTTGTTTATTAAGAAATATAATGTTGTGAAATAAAATTAACATGTTTAAATGAAAGACAAAAACAATGAAATATGTATTAACTATATATATATATTTATATCAAATATTTTTTTTTTGAATTTTATATTTCAGGTTATACATATGTTTTCCTATGTCATCGACACCACGAAAAATAAAAAATAGAATATTATAATTATAGTATATTATTTTGGTTTATATATTAAGATAATTTAGCATGTGATGAACATGTACTTTAGTACAAAATGTAAATATATTGATTATTGGAAAAATTCTTAGGCCTTATGTATTAATCCGATTTCTATATTGTTTTTGAAAAGAGGAAGACATTTTGCAAAACACGTTGAAATTTGTGCCTTAAAATTTTTTTTTTAAATCCATAAGAAGAATTTGAATATAAAAATTTTTGCAATATTTTTAACAAACTCTTTTGAACGTTTTCATAAGGTAAGGTTAGAAAATTATTCTTTGTTTCAATAGTAACAGAATTAGCGGAGAAGAACTGGCAGAACACAGAGAAGCATGGAGGGAGATAGCGGAAGCGGCAATGGGCCTAAATGGCCTAGAATAAGCTAAAAAAAATAAAAATAAAAAAAAGCCAATGTTTCCAAAAAAGACTGCTTTTTTGAATTTTTAGTCGATATTGTCAAAATTATACATATTATTAACATTTATAAATGACATAGTGATTGGGCTAAAAAATATAGTAAGCGGCCAACGACGAAGATTCCTTGATACGTCATATTGACTATAAATTAGATATAATCTATCAACGCCATATTTGGCTTGGTTGTAAAATGCAATCAGGATTGATTTTTATAAATATCCTATGTCCTGATCGATAGAAGCATCATTGTGCAGAATGGATAGTAATATAACAACTTTATTATTTTTCGGGATATAAGATGTGATTGTTAATTCATTGACATCGAAAATTATATATGAATATATATTATATTATATTATGTTTTGTTTTTGTCGCGTAGTTGTATCGCGTTACTTGTACATTACTTTATATTATGTTTTATTCAATTTATTTCGTTATGCCGAGTTGGCAAATATCAATATAAGGAACAGTTATTTCAATCAATGATTATTTCTCTTTACATATTATTTTTCACACCTGATTTGGGTATAATTGTAATCAAAGTTCGCACGCACAGCGTGAGGGCGTACTTAACCGACTATCGGTTAACCGTCGATAGCGCGACACAGTGAATTTTAACTGTTGAACGATTGTTAAATTATAAGGATGGAAGTTCATCACATGTTTTATCATACGTTGAACGGAAGAACGATTGATTTGTAAAGCCCGAGTTTGTTTGCGCACCGAACATCAGCGGCTCTTACCCTTTTCGTATTTTCGGGAGTTATTACAGTATGTACGGGGCCAGGTGGTTTTTTTTGTAATTATTCCCGTTGTTCGAAAAGTAGTGACCAATCTCATATTTGTTTTCCGATCAGGAACAGTACTGATCAAAATCAGCGTCTGATATTGAAGTAAATTTGGAACGCACGCTGCACTTTCACTACTGATTCATTATTTTTCACAAATACGTCGTACGCGAACACTCGGTGAACGACATTCCAATGTTCCATAGTGATTACTAAATGGCATTATCTAGCGTATCGAAAGAGAACTTTCCACACACATCCTGCGTCAAGAAAAACCAATCTATTTATAGACCTATTCCCGTGACATAGCATGTAAATGGTATCGAATACCCACATTATTAATCGTGTTTTAGATAGAAAATATTATGTATGCTTCTTATGTAACTAGTTTTATTCCAGTTTAATTAGAATAAATGTATAGTAAATAAAGTATAATATAGAAATATTTAGCACGTGGATTTCCAGAAAAAGAAAAATCAAGTGGTATTCATTTTTCATATTAAACCAATTTAAAGCCCCCAAAATTAATATTTTTAAATTGCTTCATTGAAAATACCTATTTAATTGGTAAAATTATATTTTAATTTCAATAAATATTTTATTATAAGATTGATGTTTATTTTTTTTTTATTTGAATTTATATTTTGAATTAAAATCATGTGAGGCTTTACAAACCATTTAACAAAAAAAAAATATATATATAATAAAAATTAAATATTTTGTATTTTTCTATATTTATCTATTGATATAGAGGCAATTAATAAACACGAGTTAGATAGAGTCTATATGATGTATGAAAGAAATACCAAAATTGTTGTTTATATGAGTGTACATTTTGAAATAAAATTACATGGACCTTTACAATCAATACAATGAAAATATTAAAATAATAAATATAAAACATCAAAAGTTCAAACTATAACATCGTATTCACAATATTGAATATTGAAAAAAAATATTAAGTATGACTTATATGTATGAGGATGACGTGAGTTCATGATGACAAATAAGCAATATAAAATTAACGTTTTAATAAAATTTAGTAAATAATTAACAAAATTTTAATATTAAATGAATAGTTACTTATAATATTCAGAAATGTTTAGATTAATGTAAATAATATAAATTGGGCATTCTTTCAGTTAATTTACGTATCTATTCTAGATTATTTAAAATAGACGTGTGGTAAAATAATTGTAATTTATATCTGACATATTAATTTCTACATAAAGAGATTTCAGATATTTGTGACTTGATGTATTAATCAGACCTAAAACACTGAAAAATATAAGATTTAATGCTGCTTTGAAGGATGGCAGTCGAATAAGCGTAATTTTATTTTAAAGTTAATAAGTATTTAATAATTAGGCCAAATCAAATATATTTTATATTTGTATTTAGATTCTGGATAAAACTTACCTATTTCTATACAAACCATAATTAATATGAATATTTATAGAATGTTTAAATCTCCAAAAGGCTATATGTTCTCAAAATATTACATATCAAAAAGAGAAAAATTTCGTCAAAGTTATTGTTTGGCGAGAATGCCCGCGCTGTGAAATTATTTCGCGCTGACCAAGACTCGTCGGCGAAGTCTTCGGTAGAAACGGTAATTTAATAAATTAATAAACGCAAACAATTTTAGTGGACTGTAAACCAATAGTATTTGTATAGCTTTTCGTTGTACTACAATTTAATATAATGAACAATAAATGCTTAATAACTATGTTAGCCATTACACATACAGGTAAGAATACAAAATAATAATAACAAATGATAAAACATATCACAATAATTGAATAACAGGAATACGACCGCTGTCGTTACTCGATACGCTGACCTGGGGCGACAACGACTACACCAAAACATCAACGACTCGAACTCGAACTTTGGTCTGTCATAGGCGGGAATTGCGTCGTCAGGAACAATATGGCCGCAATGGAAATAATGATTGAATGTTTGGACGACCGAAGGCGGATGACGACGTAGGTACGACGACTCGTAAAGACCTAACGCTGGTCCGCAGACGCTATAGCACAAGTAAAATATTCGCATCTCACGTAATAAACGGGAGCGTCGCTACGACGTGTAAAGGCGGACGCGCTGCAACAACGAATAAAAACGGACGCACCGCAATCGCGAAAAGACAGACGCGCCGACACCCCGAATACGGCCGTAGCGAGCTGCGTTCCTGCCAATGTCGGCATACGCATACGGTTAACAAAATAAAATACACGACTTATACACGAATAACACACGATAAACGGACGTGTCGAAAGACGCAACAAAATTTGACCGTGGTGCAACACGACAATACACACGACTTAAAACCAGTGGTTGGTACGTACACAAACATGCGGACGACCGGTACCAGCGCAGCGTTTTAAAATGAACACCGTTTTTGCATACGGCGAGCGCGCACGCTCGGCCTCGCACGTACACTATCAGTACAGTGTGACAACAAAGGGGCACTCCGAACCTTATCACTTCGACGATTAAAATATTAGCCGCGCTCTCCAAACTTGGTTATCAGAGGTGACCATCAGTTATTTTATGTGTTAAATCTGAAATGATTTAAGTCACACATAATATTTCGCAAATATAGTCAATCCCTTTCATACTTAATACTAATTGAAGCCTGTAAAAGTGCAGTAATATCATAGAATTTATTTCATTTGAATTAAATTATTGTATACACGTAGTGTTAATAACCCTTCAATAAAAATTATTATTTATTAATAAAAAATTATTTTAATTATCTATATGAATTAAAATCCATAATATATTTTCGGTGACAAATATTATTAAGATATGTTTAAAGTATAAAATATTTGAAAATATATATATTGTACATAACAAATGAATGGCTCAGCCCTAAACTTGTGAACCATAAAAAGTCTACTTGTTTAAATAATTTCATTTAAATCAGATTATTGCAAAAGCCCTCATTAATAATGGTCCATTTTAATTAATTCGAATATATTTCAGAAATCTATAATTTAAAATTGTTTAAGACAACATAATTGTACTTATTTTCTGTGCATTTAAACAGATTTGTTACTTTATATTAACAAAAAATTGCATTGCATTTCAGATCGTACAAAAAAAAAAGTAATATATTTAAAATTTTTTATTGCACATTGTAATTACAAATAGAATGTTTGAACAATTTTATAAGAAATATAGAAAATATATGAAAACAAAATACACGTCCACGATTAAACTTATTAATTAAAAAAAATGAACAAATTTTTCTTTCCAAATTTAAGAAAATTGTTTGGTGATTGAATTACATTTAGTACAAAAATTTCGAAGTTTTTAGGAAAGTGATTCATACGTTATATAGTTCAATTTCATTCCTGAAAAATAATAAAAAAAGACTTTTCCTTTCTGCAGTTAGCGATTCTACTATGTTTACGGTTGAATAATTTTAAATTTCTTAACATTAGAAAATTTATCAGTAGAATAAACTGAAATGTAAGTAGGTATAATAGATCGGTTCTGGGTCCTCCGCAAATCCTCCGAAATCCTCCACCTCCCAGCCATAGGTTCCCCTTCCACCCCCCCCCATCTAAATCTAACCTTTGACCTTATGTAATTGATATTAATTAATTGGCCAATTAATTTAATCTAATTGGTCAATTAGTCTAATGTAATATAGTGACCTCCACCCACCCGCCAACCATCTACATCTAACCCTTGCCCTAATGTAATTGATATTATTTTATTACTCAATTAGTCTAATGTAATTGGTCAATTTATCTAAGGTAATTGGCAAATTAGTGGTGGAGCGTATTGGTGGTGAGGTGTGTTGACGATACGCGCGCTGCTGTACCTTCGATCGACGGGGTGGGGGTACTCGTGTTATCAGGTGTAATCGTTTTTTCATATTTTTTTTCTCGTATTACACTAATCTAATACTGTATTATCATTAAACAGTTGTAAATAACGTATTGTAATCATTAGTGATATCAGGTGGAAGAAAGGAGGTGATCGTATAATATATTAAAAATAAATTGATAAATCATATTTTCGAACAAAAACATTTGTATACTTTAATTTTATTTACGATAATAACATATATGTATATATGTGTTATACATATATGTATACAATGCGTACATTGTATTATATTATAACAAAATATGTACAGGTTAATATTGAATATATAATAATAAGAGAAGAAAAAAAACGTACATTAAATTTTTCTGACTTCTCCCGTGAACGGGTTGTATTGAATAACTCGATCGTGAATGATCAAACAGTATGCGGCTACATCGACGGGAAAGTTATTTTCCGCTTCAAATTCGATTCTGAGATCGACGGTAGATGTTTTAACGTCATCGTTCTGACGCCAACAGTCTATACAGATAAACCGACCCAACTCGTTATATTTTTCCCTGGTAAGATAAGGTTGAGCGTTCGGACGTTCGTAGTAGTATTTTTGAAAATCTACGTAGTTTTGATAGAACATCGTGAACAAATTTTTCTCGAAACTCTCGTTAAAGTTCTCGTACAGGTATTCGACGGAATTCATATACACTTTGACGTTTGTCAACGAACACGTGTCGTAATCGGCGCTGTATCTCTCCGACGTGGTACCGGTCTGTTTGACGATAAACGCGATTATGAGACATCTAGGTTTTTCCAACTGCGAGCACGTCTTTACCATCCACGAGTGTTTTTTTGTTTGCGGAACGTTGGGGTATTCACAGAGTTCCCAATTTCTAAACGCGCAATTTATCATTTTTTTGCTATCGATAATTTTCAAGAGCTTCAATCTCTCACGATCACAGACTTTTACCACCGGAACTTTCCATAAAACTTTCGTTAGTGTCACCTTGACTTGTTTCATTTTAGTTTTATTCGATTCGAGTGCGAGTGATTCACCCACTACTTCGACGAATTACAGTGATCTCAAATCGTCCATAGTTCGATTCAATATCAATTGTTGACTGCAATTAATCAAAATACGATTGTAATCCTCGCAAAACCCTAAAACGTGTTTTAACGGAATACATTCGCTGAAACATCCGTCTTTTGTGAAATTCTTGTTATTATTCACGTCGTCCCAAGCCGCATTTTGCAAAACGTTCACGTCTGCCGGTGTATACGAACAGTATCCTTTCATTATACTACTGACCCCGGGTTTTCTCACTCTCTGTATTTCCACCGAGTTTATTTCGTATTTCATCTCGTTAAAAAGACTCGTCAATCCGTTGTGCGCGATATTCACTTCGGTACGCTTCTCGCTAGCCTCGTCTTCAATGACAACGTTATTAGGACTCAGAGCGTATTTATTCATATTATATTTAAGTCCCATTTTTAACGAGCAATCGCACGTTCACCGTTTTTCCTCGAAAATTTACCAATTTGTCGTTTTGATCTTTCAACGATACTCGTACGTAATCTATTATACTCGTTTTGAGTTTGTATAAAATACAATATTCGGGTATTTCGACAATCTTGAAGCCCGGCGGAACCGTCGGATAAAATTCATGTATCGCGTGCGACTGTTCCCCGTTATAGAATGATCCCAATGCTAAATTACATTCGACTTTTATACAGTTTATGTTCATAATTTTCACCACGTTATCGGATTCGTGCTTAAAATTAGGTCTTTGAGTACGATGACGGTCCGTAAAACCTAATAACAGCGTGATACTGTTCTCCACGTCTTATTTGACCACGTTACTGCAGTGTAATATACACTTCAACGAGCTATTATCCGATATTAAATTGAAAAATCGAACACTGTCACCCTCCAATAGTTCTTGTATTTTCACTTCTAACGTTATTATTTCATAACACCCCGTAGGAATTTCAATCATCTTAGTTTTACCATTGTCTTTGACAATACCCAGAATATTAAAACCCGTTTCTATATTAGGTATACGTGTACAGTTGTAAGTCTGTAAGCTTAAGAGACCGATTTCCGATTTACCACCCACTTCTATGGGCGGAAAAAAATTACATTCCAACTCGGACGAGTTTCCGCTCAGCGATAGAGTCTGAGAGGACATATTGTTAGGCTAAAAATTTCAAACACAAGTGTCCGCAATTAAAAGTACCAAACGACTGTTGTCGTTCGTAATTATATTCGATATCGCAACCCGCTAAATATTTTTACAGCTGCATCGGAGGCGGAAGGTTTCCGAAACTATCGTAATAATAAACTGATTTTCCGATTTTTTTGAAACAAACCCAATGCATGCCGGAATTTTTTTCGAAGTCCAGATTAATTACCGCTGCTTCTCTAATCTTGGGTGCACCGGGCAACCTATCTATACAAAACACTCCTCTGAAGTGAGGTATTTTCATTAGTTTTGCGTATTTCTCAATCTCGAAGTCGAACAGAGCACGATCGGGTAATATTAGTTTTTTGATTTTATTTTCATGTTCTTCTTTTTATTCTTCGTGCGTAATGCCGTCATACCTTTTGAATTCACGATTTTATACGATCCACCTCCTTTGTAAGGATGTAAAAACAATCCTTTTCCTAAATGTATGGATGATCCGTTGTTCGATTTAATATCTCTAATTGTTTTCACGACATTATCAACACCACCGACCAGGGTCCCCAACGCCGAGAGACCGGCGATTATCGGCATTAACGGTAAAACACCTCCTGTCTTTTGAATTCGGATCACTCTGGGTTTATTATTACCCTTGTTTTTTCGAACGTGTTTTTTGACCGCGACAATAGCCGATTTAATTAATCTGCTCATGTTTGACGATCCGACGGGACGGCACGTTTTCATCGTTTTTTTTATCGCTTTTTTAGCCACGCCGATAATATTTTTAAACCGGCACCCGGCACCGATTTTACGTTTGACCTTCATACTTGAAGCGACTAACCACGCAGCAGCTTTTTCCCCGAGATCTGTGTCCCTCGCACCTACTCTCTCCCAAGCACGGGTTTCCAATTCACGGTCCGCTTTACCACGATCGAACAAAGAATTACTGTGCTCGTAAGCGATATCGTGGTTTCGACAAGAAAAATCTAATCCGTTTATCCCTCTCTGTCCTTGTGATAATCGTTTTTTCAAATTAGTTCCCGGTCCGCAATACTGATAACCGGGTAGATGTAATTCGACCGGTAATCTATTTATTAGTGTGTTCAATAAACCGTCACCACTATTGGTCTTCACCTTCCGACGCGATGACATTGTATGATCGTGTTAGCGATCTAACCTGTGTTTTTATATCATGCGATTTATCGGCCAAGAAAAGAAACTTAAGGTTGAAAATATCGACCTCCCATCGTCATTGGGGAAAAAATCAAGACACGGACCACTTTTACCGAATACGATACGTGCTTTGATAGTCGGACCATCCGGTTGCGGCAAAACAAATCTGATTTTCACCCTGTTAACGCACGAAAACGGAATTAAATTTGAAAACGTATATATTTATTCGAAAACATTAGATCAGAAAAAATACGTTATGCTCGAGGATATTGTAAACGAAGTGCGTGATATACATTTATTTAAGTTTCACGAGAACGAAACGGTGATAGCTCCGGAGAAAGCGTTACCGAACTCTGTTTTTATATTCGACGTTATTATATGCGAGAATCAGAACATAGTGCGTTCGTATTTTTCACGCGACAGACACAATTGAATAGACGTGTGTTACCTGGTTCAGTCGTATTCACGCGTACCGAAACAATTAATTCGAGACAATGCAAATTTATTCGTTTTATTCAGACAAGATGATGTAAATTTAAAACACGTTTACGAGGAGCACTGTTCCAGTGACATAAAGTATTCTGAATTTAAAGACTTTTGCACCGTGTGTTGGCGAAAGGGGAGATTTGAATTCGTCGTGATTAGCAAAGAAGACGAACGCGACAACGGTCGTTACAGATTCGTCGTTATATAATATAAATATTGTCGCGGGGAAAAAATATTTATCATTTATCCGTAATCATGAGTGAGACAAACAAGTCGTTACTCGCGAATATTATTCAAGCGAGAGAAAATATAAAAACAAAATATAACGCTTTGAAACGGGAAAAATTCGAGACCGAAACGTTAATGAACAATACGTTGAGTTCCATTATCGAGCCTCTTAACAAAATACAACAACAACAACAACACTTAAACCCATCGTCAGAACCAGAATTCTCGCCTTCGCTCAACACCACATACACGTCAACAAAACCGGAAAACGAAGACAATAATATTTTTAATGTATATAACGCGTTTAAGACATCCGCCGGAGTGGATAAAATATACGGTCCGAGAAAACTCCGCAATGGTGTAATTGTTTTGGGCAGGAAAAAAATTAAATTTATCGAAAATGAATTGCACATCGAGGATAATGGTAATGGGTCTTATCCGCTGACGTCGGGTCTCACTAGTTTATTATTCAGTAAATCTCCGAATATGTATACGAAAAATGATTTGAATACGTATAGAAATATTAAATAAAACTTTGGCACATAAAACAAAATACGGTGGAGAGATAAAAATGAACGGAGGAAAGAAATACGAACTAATATCGAAACTGTTTTCGACCGTTGGCCGCGGTGTCAGCGACGGTGAAGTCAAAGGTATTAATATGCGATTACAGAAAACCCATGGCCCAGTGTA
Organism: Chaetogeoica ovagalla; assembly: GCA_032441825.1. Lineage (NCBI taxonomy): Eukaryota > Metazoa > Arthropoda > Insecta > Hemiptera > Aphididae > Chaetogeoica > Chaetogeoica ovagalla. The sequence goes on along the minus strand of JAMBTI010000028.1, from coordinate 189,269 downwards.
CTGGAACGATGCTAACGAGTTGGTCGATAGATTACGTTTATTGTATTCGTCTGTCGTGGCCGGGAATACGGTCGTACGTAATGAAATAATTACGATTTGCGAGGAATTGGTCAAAGCTAAATTGTTGCAAAAAATTCCAAATGTCTAAACACGATATAGCTCTTGAACTTCACAAACCGGCTAGGAAAAATTACACGAGACGGAGAGTGAATGTTTACAATAAAAACGATTTATTTCAAGCGGACCTTATCGATATGTTATTTTATTGTGGAGAAAACAAGGGATATAAATATATATTATGTATTATCAATTGTTTTACTAAATTCGCTTGGGCTATACCGTTAAAGTCTAAAAGAGACGAGGAAGTCGCTCTGAGCGCCGGTAGAATATTCATCGATAGACGACCGAATCTGTTGCACGTGGATCACGGAAAAGAATTTTATAATAAACATTTTCGAAATTTGATTAAAAAATGTGATATAAAATTGTATTCCACGTACAGTACGGTAAAAGCGTGTATTGTAGAACGATTCAACCGTACTTTAAAGGAGAAAATGTTTACACAATTTACAGCTAGAGGGTCGCCCGAGTGGGTATCGATTTTACTCGGGTTGATGAATAATTATAACAATTCTAAACACAGAACAATAGGTGTGTCCCCCGTGCAAGCCGACGCAGACCCGTCGTCGGTAAAAATAAAACGTTGTGCGATTAAACGGAGAAAAATCAGATTCAGTGTTGGCGATAAAGTTCGTATCAGTACGCATAAAGGCGTTTTCACTAAAGGTTATCTACCTAATTGGTCTTCCGAAATTTTTACTGTTATAAAAGTAAATAAAACGTCACCGACTACATTTGTCCTCGAAGATTGTACGAGCGAACGCATTGCCGGTGGATTTTACGCTGAGGAAATATACAAAACAAATCACCCCGACGATTTTCTAGTGGAAAAAATTATTCGCGTTAGAGGCGGTCGAGTATTCGTTAAATGGCTCGGATTTGACAGTTCGCACAACAGTTGGATAAATAAGAAGGACCTTAAAATATAAACACATGCATTTATCGTTTAACTATGGACGCATTCGGTAGTTCTTCAGCTAGTAAATTAAATAAATTGATTTCAGACCGGAACAAAGCGTTTGAAAATAGTTTGAGAATACACGGTAAATCGATCGATGAAAATCGTAAAAATATCGAGAACCTCGGCGTGAAAACCGAATCGTCTGACAATCATGTACGTGAATTAGAGACTAAAATCGATTCTTCACTAACGGATTGTACGATTAAACTGAAAAGTCGTTTGGCTCTCGTGGAGAGGGAACTGTTGAAACTAAAATCCCGAGTTAACTCTGTGGAAGTTTTCGTAAAGGACAGTAAAGATAATTCTAACGATTAACAATGACGTGCTCTTCATCGCCGTCGTCGTCGTCCTCATCACCGCGGTCCTCGGGGATTTTAGACGTTCAGTGCGTGCTCGGAGCAAAATCAAAATATTTAATTAAAGAGATGTCGGTGGTCGACACAAATACCCGTGCTGTCCAACACTGGATTTTTAATCATACCTCGAACGGCGGCGGCGGCGCGAAAAGTAAGAGTGTAAACCTGTGGCTGTTGAGAAATTATCATCGGTGGATTGCGGTGATGTGGAATACAAAGAAATCGATCGGATTTGAAATTAACTGAAATTCGATACCATCTACGTGAAGGGTGTGCAAAAACAAGGAATAATCGAAAAGTTTTGTCGACATACCGAGGTGATTAATATGGAAGATTTGGGATGTCCGCGGCTAAATCAATTATTAAACAACGATACAGATGTTTCGTCAATCCCGTGTTATCTTTATCATTCGCATTTAAATCATAAAAGTTGTACGTTTTATAAAATGTTAGTACTAAAAAAATGGTTTATAAATAATTATTGTATTTTATTTTCTCAATAAACATGGTGGTATTATACTATCATTATGTAATAAAACAACACGTATTTGTTTTCTTTTTTTAAACCGTACACGATTGATTAATATTAGTACATGTTTACATATGGTTGTGACCGAGTTTTATAATGACCGTGCGCGTAAGTGTGCATTCGATCGCAGAGAACAACGCGCTTATCATCCGATCGGTTCAAAATCAACTTCATCGTTTTTATAGTTTTCATTTGATGTTTGAACGATCGGATCGAGATGTTTTCCCTGTACGGGGTATACGGTATATAGATCGGATGTACACGTAACGCGGTGTTAATAACAGCTGGGTCGATAACGGTGGCAATATTTAAAGGTCAGGTGAACTATCATGAATAACCTATTAAATTAATAGTTTTGATTTTTCGTGTATTTATTATTATTAAAGTCGAACACAGAGCACGAATAAGTAATATTATGATACATTTCATAAGGTACAATGTTTTATATATATATATTTAATCTGGTGTAAACACAATTGCGTAATATTAGTATATATTTACTTATATAATATAAAAAACGATCGAATAATATTATTACATATTGCACAGCGTACAATGATTTAAATAAATAGGCTATTTTTCTATCTATCATATTATATTACATTTTTTTTTCCTACAATATTAGTACATGTTTTATATTATTTTCGTTATTACTTCAAGATTTATATATAGACTTAGTGTTCATCGTCCGCTGTACGTAGACACATCTCGTTCATAATATTTCAAGTTTTCATTTTTCCGTCAGATTTATATGGTTTCATTATTACAATTAGTTCTATAATATAGAATTTAATTAAATAAAATGAACTTCTTTAAAATATTAAAAAATGATTTTATTTATTTTTAATATTATTATACAAACTCCTTTCTCTTTTCACAGAGCAGTCACTCTGTAAAATCACTGTATAAATAAGTGTATAAATCACTCCTTTAAACGCGCGATTCTTCACAGTTCTTCTCGTAGTTGATATAATTGAAATATATTGGTCCGTCATTTTCATCTGTACACTATAAAATAACTAATTATTATAAAAAAAAAAAAGTAATAATAACAATAATAATAAAATGTATTATATATCTATTTAATTACCTCTAATATCGGTTCGACGTTCAATTTCATTGAACAACACTGCGCCAGTTGCGTGCGCGCGAATAAAACAATTTGACTTATGAAATTCGGTTCGGCGATGTTCACGGGTACGTTGGAAGTAATCACATCGGTGTGAATGGCCGTCAAACTCATCGTATGTTCTTTTAAGCTCAACGTTCTGTCTCGATAAATATCGGATTTTAAATACGCGGCGATTCGATTCAACTGTTCCAGTACCACGGGTCGTACGATCGTCGTTTTTCCTGTTATTGTCTCGTTAATACATTTTTCGAGGTCTTGGAGGATTAGTAAATTTTGACGATTCAACTGTATACGACACTCTTCCTTGTTCCGTCGGTGTGATTTTATCGAGAGCAGCTGATCGCCGCGATACGCCGCTTTGATAAGAGTGACCGTCTCGTCTTTGAGGAAAATTCTCTCACTGCTCTTCACCGGTTGATCCGATATTATCGAAAGGATATACCCCATCATCGAGTAAATACGAAGTAAGAGGTCCACCGATATGCACACGTGACGTGTAGGAGTTATTGGGCGGACGGTGACGTTGAACGCGTTCGCGGGATCCAATCCAACGGTAAGTATCTTACGATCGGCAAAGTCGACGGTAAAAACGGAGCAGTCGATCAGTTCACCGAGTGGGTGTCCGTAATACCTATGTGGTTGTTTATTATTGTTATTATTGTAAATAACAACGTTGTCGTCGATACTACCAGCCATATTTATTTTTAAAAAATAATCTTATTTCAATTAACACACGAGAAAATGTGCGAATAATTGTATATTATAATATATTAACACACACACACGAGCACAACAACTGAATGGTGCGCGTAAACTAAATGCGTTAAAATACATTTTGTTTAGTGGAGATAGTTTGTTACTATATTATCCAATGTTCGAAATAACATATTGCAAATTGTTATCATATACGAGAGCAAGGGGAGGGGGGGAGGACGTGTAGATCTTTTTATTCGTAAAAGTGATGTGTATGATTACCATTCCACTATCGGTAATAAAAGAATTTTAGATTACACTTAAGCATTTATTAAGTGATAATACAGTATTAGATTATAATAGTGTAATACAAAAGAAAGAAAAAAAAATATGAAAAAACGATTACACCTGATAACACGAGTACCCCCACCCCGTCGATCGATGGTACAGCGGCGCGCGTATCGTCAACACACCGTCCCGCACACCTCACCTCCAATACGCTCCTCCACTAATTTGCCAATTACCTTAGAATAATTGACCAATTACATTAGACTAATTGAGCAATAAAATAATATCAATTACAATAGGTCAAAGGTCAGATGTAGTTGGGAGGGGGGGGTGGAGGAGGAACCTATAACTGGGAGGTGGAGGATTTCGGAGGATTTGCGGGGGACCCAGAACCGGTCTATTATACCTACTAATGTATATATATATATATATATATATATATATGAGATATTCAAAGAAATATTTCTTTTTTATTAGAATTAATGTGTTGTGAAATAAAATTGTATTATGCTAATGATAGTGAAAGGAAATTAAAATATTTATTATTTTATATATATATCAAATATTTTTCTTTTGAATTTTAAATCTCTGGTTCATGCATATATTTTTCTTTGTAATCGACACCACGAACAAAAAAAGATCATCATCATCAGTCATCAGTTTCTAAAGGCAAGGCCTTGTCGTAGTAACCAATCTCTTCTATCACGCGCCGAATTTTTTAGTTGTTGGTATGACATGAAGCACATTTGTTGCTTGATGTCACTGAAGTACGATTGTCTGGGTCTTCCTCTTGATCGTTTACCCATAATTTTCCCTTCAAAGATGTTTGTGACAAAATCATTATATCTTAACAGTTGTCCTATAAGCTTCGCTTTCCTTTTCATAATAACCGTAATTATGTTTCTTTTTTCATCTATTTCTTGCAAAATGGCATCGTTCCTTTTCTTCTCTGTCCAACTCGTCTTTGTTGTTTTCCTCAAAATCCACATCTCCATCCCTTCTAACCTTTCCTTTTCATACTTCTTTAGGGTCCACGTCTCGCATCCATATAACAATACACTCCAAATATATGATTTTATGAAGCTCTTCCTAGTTTGGATGCTCAAATTCTTGTTAGTCAATAGAGATCTCTTTTTTTCAAATGCTTGTTTTGCCAAAGCTATTCTTCTCTTAATTTTTTTTGTTGATCTGTTATCTTCCGTAATTAGGCTTCCTAGATAGCAAAATTCCCTTACTTGTTCAACTGATTTATCTCTAATCTTGATGTTTGTAGTATTCTGTTGGCCTGATTTGCTTACTACAAGCACTTTTGTTTTATTTATGTTTATTTTAAGACTAAATTTTGTTAGTGTTGTGTCCAAGTAGTTTAGCATGTGGTTTAAGTCTTCTTCAGATTCCATTATTAGAGCAATGTCGTCAGCGAACCGAATCGAATGTATTTTCTGGCCGTTAATAGAGATGCCATTTGTGTTGACTTTCATTTCATTTATTGCTTCTTCGATGAATAGGTTGAATAAGTAGGGTGAGAGTGGACATCCTTGTCTCAATCCTTGTCTTATTTCTGCTTCTTCCTTGTGACCATTGACCTCTATAATTGTAGCTTGGTTTTTATACAGATTAAAGACGAAGCTCCTATCTTTCCAGTCTAAAGAAAGATAGAACATTATAATTATAGTATATTATTATTGGTTTATATAATAGTTTAAAGGGCATGTAAAGAACATGTATATTTGTTACAGACTTTAAATACATTAGTTATTAACAAAATTCTGATGTCTTATGGAGTGATCCGATTTCAATATTTTATTTGAAAAGAAGAAGACATTTTGCAAAGCACGTTACACATAGATTCTCAAAATTATATTTCGCAAATTTCAAAAGACCAATAGATAGAAAATAAAAAGTTCACTGTTATATCTATTAAACCCTCACGACTCCAAGAATTTTAGATGTCTTTAATTTTGTTGTTGTTGGAAAAATAAGAAGTTCATACAAGGCGCATAGGACTTCGATTCTGAAATTTTTTTTTCTAAAAGCAATAAGAAATTTTGAATATAAGCAATTTTTGCAATATTTGTAACAATCCTTTTTTAAATGTTTTCTTAAGGTAATACTAGACAATTTTTCTTTTTCAAATAATAACAATATTAGAGAAATGGTACATCTTGAGAGTTGTAAGAAATATTCCTGTGATGCTTAATATATTTGGCAGAATGTAAGTAACTATAGCAATTTTAAATTTTAGAAAAATTATTATATAAAATTACCGCATTTGAGTAATAGTTTTATATTTTATATTGTATATATATTTTCAATATATTATATTGAGTGTATAATTTTCTGTTTGTCTGTTGACTTGAGCAATATAAAACTTCAAGAGACGACGAGGTATAATACGCTCTACAAAAAGTTTTACACTTCAAAACAAAAGAACAGGTATATCGAAATTATTCCAATAGGTGTGAGTTTTTTCAATAACTTAGGTAAAAAGATATAGGAATTGTCATTCTAAATGTAAAAATTATTATCCTTATTATTAAGAAACTTTTGTATCAAATTAACAACTGAATTAGGAGGTGGTATATAAAAACATTTATCTGGGGTTCAATTATAAATGAATGACATAATATATGAAATTGACATTGGGAAGGATATTTTGTAAGGTCTATTAAAAATTATATGAATACACGTTATTAATATTTTCACGAATGACAAAATAAAATTACGATATTTATTATTTTATATATATAAAATAATTTTTAAATGAAAAATAAATTTCAGGGGTCTACATACTTTCTAAATTATTTACACCATGAAAAATAAAAAGTACAAATGTATAATTATAGTATATTATTTTTGATTTACAAAATAATTTAAAGGAGTATGTGATGAAAGTGTAATATATCAACTGATTTTAAATATATCCGGTACTAGAAAAATTCTCATGCCTTGTGGAGTGTTACGATTTTATTATTTTTTTTGGAAAGAGGAATACATTTTGCAAAACACGATGGATTTCGATACACAATAATTTTTTTTAATGTCTATAAGAAGAAATTGGATAGTAAAATTGTTGCAATATTTTTAACAAAATATTTTTTCACGTTTTCATAAGGTAAGGTTAGGAAATTTGTTAATAATAACAAAATTAGCAAATAGGGCATTCTGGGAGGCGTAAGAATTATTCACTGTAAACCATAATATATCGAGTATATAATTTTTTCACTGTCGGATGACTTGTGCAAAATAAAATTTAAATAATTTAAGATGAATAATGCACTTTACGAAAAGTTATTTTCATTTTAAAAATAAATAAATATTTTGAAATCATTATAATAGGCATGAGAGTTTTTCCAATGACGTATGTATTTAAAACTTGTAGTGTATTATAAGTCTCACGCAGACTTTATAGCAACAATATATGTTAGACTAGACAAATATTTGTAAAATGCACTGAAACATATAATACTAAAAATTATAACCTTAGTTTGTTACGAAATTTTTGAATCCAATTAACATTTGAATTTATAGGATGTATATTAAAAATATTATTAGGAGTACTATGTAATATACAAATGAATGACATAATATTTGCAATTGATTTTGGGCAAAAAATGTTATAAGAGTTATTGACGATTATATGATAACATAGAATTACTTAATCGCTAACTGCAAAATAGGGATAAGAACATTTTTCTCAATTTTGAGTTTATTATCATTTTGCATTAGGCATGCGTAAATACACCATTTGCTGCAAAACGGAGTAAAATATGACTTTTCAAACGCCAAATATAGCCTTCGAACATCTCCGTTTACCACAGAAAGAGGACATATCCATCACATGTCACGTTTCTGTAGTAAATTCTAATTTTGGTATATCATTCTTATTAGTGCTTTTAGTTTATATATATTTATGATATTCAAAGAACACATTCATGTTTAATTAGAATTATTGTATTATGAAATAAAATTAATATGTTCTAATGATTGACAAAGAACATTAAGATATTTATTAACCTATATATTTATCAAATATTTTTCTTTTGGATTTTATATTTCAGGTTTATACATACCTCTGTCTATGTAATCGACACCACGAATAATGAAAAATAGAATATGTTAAATGTAGTATATTATTTATGGTTTATATATTAACTTAAAGAGCATGTGATGATCATAAATTTTAGTTACAAAAGTTAAATATATTTGTTACTGGAAAAGTTCTCATGCCTTTTAGAGTGATCCGATTTTAATATTTTTTATAAAAAGAGGAAGACATTTTGGAAAACTCGTTGGACATTGACTCTCTAAATTTTGTATTATATATGCAATTATATAAACCCTGATAGGTAAGAAATGAAAAGTTCTATGTAATATCCTTCAAAGGAAAATCTCTGACGACACCTAGAATATTAGATTTCTCTAATATTGTTGTTGTAGGGAATATCATCATTTTCTACAGGACGCATTGGACTTTGATTCTCAAAACTTTTGTCTAAAATTTATAAAAAGAATTTGAATATTAAACATTTTTACAACATTTTTAACAATCTCCATTTCAATGCTTTCAGGAAATAAGTTAGAAAACAAATTTTTTTTTTTTACCAATAATAACAAATTAGTAAAATAACACATTCATTGAGGGGTAATAATTATTTATGTAAATTTATTTTTTGGAGTATATCATTTTCGGTCTGTCGATTGACTTGTGCAATATAAAACTTTAAAAAACGACGAAGCATAATGCGTTATACAATAGATTTTTTACATTTAAAAAAAAAGCAAATATATTAAAATCATTCTACAAGGCGTGAGTGATTTTCTTATGAAGTATGTATTTAAAATTAGTAGGTAAATTACAGACCGCGCGAAGGCCTCATAGCAACAAAAGTTGTCAGATAATACGATTTAAGTGATATTGGAGGATACCAGTGTAATTGTATGAATGATCCACTTATGTTATATATAATAAAATATCATTTAAGAATAATTAAATGATATATTTAATGCCATATAGAAAAATGTAAGGAAGTGTAGTAATTTTGAATAATTGAAAAATATTAAAATAAATTTATCACATCTGAGAAATAAATGTTACATTTTCTAACATTACAGCATATGCTATTTATATAACTTTATGCAGCATTATTTTATATTTTTGTTTATAACATAAATTTACAACAAAAAACATTGAAAAATATAATTTAAAATGTTATAGGAATTGCTTGTCTAAATGTAAAAATTATTATCTTATTTTATTATGAAATTTTTGTATCGAATTAACAACTGAAATTAGAAGTAGTATATTAAAAATGTTATTTGAAATAATATGTTCAGCAAATATAAATGAATGTCATAATATATGAAATTAACATTAAGAAGAAAATTTTTTAAAAACTATAGAAAAGTATGTGAAAATCGAGTACTACTATTTTGATGATTCACAAAATAATTTTAAATTTCTTAGCATTAGACCATTTATCAGTGGAATGCACCGAAATATATACGTGGTATTCAAATAACTCTTTCTTGTTTATTAAGAAATATAATGTTGTGAAATAAAATTAACATGTTTAAATGAAAGACAAAGAACAATGAAATATGTATTAACTATATATATATATATTTATATCAAATATTTTTTTTTTGAATTTTATATTTCAGGTTATACATACGTTTTCCTATGTCATCGACACCACGAAAAATAAAAAATAGAATATTATAATTATAGTATATTATTTTGGTTTATATATTAAGATAATTTAGCATGTGATGAACATGTACTTTAGTACAAAATGTAAATATATTGATTATTGGAAAAATTCTTAGGCCTTATGTATTAATCCGATTTCTATATTGTTTTTGAAAAGAGGAAGACATTTTGCAAAACACGTTGAAATTTGTGCCTTAAAATTTTTTTTTTAAATCCATAAGAAGAATTTGAATATAAAAATTTTTGCAATATTTTTAACAAACTCTTTTGAACGTTTTCATAAGGTAAGGTTAGAAAATTATTCTTTGTTTCAATAGTAATAGAATAAGCGAAATAGGACATCCTGGAGACGAAAGAATTATTCCTGTAAAGCATAATATATCAATTTATAATTTTCTGTCTGTCAGTTGAATTCTGCAAAATAAAATATATTTGATATTCAATGAAATATTTCTTGATTAATTTAAATAAATGTGTTGTTAATTTTTAATTGATATGTACACTAATATACAGCAAAGAAAATTAAAAAAAAAAAATATATATATATATTATTTTAGATATATCAAATATTTATTTTGAATTGTAAATCTTAGATATATACAAACTCTGTCCTACGTATTGCACAACATGAAAATAAATAAAAAAAATTTATAATTATAGTATATTACTGTAGTTTAAAATAATTAAAAAGTCTCATGTGATTGACATGTAATTTAGCTTCAGATTTTAAATATATCCGTTACTGGAAAAATTCCCACGACTTGTGTTGTGATTAGATTTTAATTTTTTTTTTTAAAAAGAGTTAGATATTTTGCAAAACACGTTTGACATGTAGTCTCAATATTTTATTTTGAACGTGTCAAAACACCGATTGATAAAAAATGAAAGATTGGAAAATTTTCCCTTAAAGGATCAACTACCTCGATTTCAGGAATGTGAAATTTCTCTAAATTTGTTGTTGGAAAAATAAGGAGTTCCTACAATGCGTATTGGACTTCGATTCCCAAAATTATTTTTCTAAAATCTATAAGAAATATTTGAATATCCACAATTTTTAAAATATTTAAACCCTCTCTTTTTTAACGTTTTCATAAGGTAAGGTTAAAAAATGTTATATTTCCACTAATAACAAAAAATATAAATAAGACACCCTAGGAGGCATAAAAATTATTCCTGTAAAGTAAATATATCGAATTTATCATTTCTATCTGTTGCTTGACTTATGCAAAATAAAATTTCAAGAAACTCTGATGTATAATGCGACTTAAAATAAGTTATTTTAAATTAAAAAAAGACAAATATATATATATATATATATATATATATATCCTAATCACTCAAGATGTTGTGAGTGATTTTCTAATTGTTATATATTTAAAACTTATATGTACATAACAGGTCGCGCGCAGGCCTCTTAGAAACTAATGTTTTTAAAAAAATACAATTTAATGTGATATTAGAAAACACCAGGGTCATTGTATGAATGATAATCTTTGGTTACATATAATACGGTGTCATATGAAAATAATGAAATGATATATCAAACGCTATAGAACAGAATGCAAGGAAGTATACCAATTTCGAATTTTAGAAAAATAATCATATAAAATTATCACATCTAAAAGTAAATTTAACGGCTTCTAACATTACAGTAAATGCTATGAATATAACTTTGTATAACATTATTTTTTGTTTTTGTTTATGACATAAATTAACAACAAATACCATACAAAAATATAATTTAATAAATATAAGAATGTCCGGTTTAAACATAAAAATTTATATTTCTTTTCTTATTAATAAATTTTTGTATCGAATTAAGAATTGAATTTAGAGATTGTAAATTAAAAATTTTGCTTGGAGAACTATGTTCAACAAATATAAATAAATGACAAATTATATAAGATTGAAATTGGGAATTAACCATATATATAGAACATACATGTTGAAATACTCGTATCTTTTCAACCTAATCTATTGGAATTTTAATTAATAATAATAATATATATATTTTTATATTATTACTATTATTATTAATATTTTTATTTAAAATTCCAAAAAACTAGGTTGCTACGACTGTTTACATGTAAGTTTAGTGAATTATATTAAATTATTCCCTATGTATACATAGACCCAAATTATTAAGGTTAAGAAATTATAAATATTTAATAAATATTATAAATCATAGATCAAAAAATTAAAAATGACATCGATAATTAATTATATTTACAACAGAATATAGCAAAACCCTCTTTATTTATTTTTATTATGATACAATAATTATATTATTATATTATAATATATTATATATAGTAAATATATATATATATATATTTGTGTACATGATATTAAATGGATTTGTTGCCAATTAAAATTGATATGCTTACATTTTTAAAAATAATTTTCAGGAATATTTATTATTTTATATATTTCAATTTTAATCTACTAAATTATAAATTTTTGGAAAATACATACGATTTCCTATATAGTCCATACAAAGATGAATATTGTATAGAAATGTTTAATACTATGTTTTATATGGATTGTGTTATATATTAAATATTTTCGCAACGCATTTAATAGGGGTTCTCCATATCAAGTAAGATTCTAGAATTTAAATAATTTAAATAATTTAAATAAATAGTGAAGATATAAAAATTATCATCTTCGTTTATTAATAAATATTTATATCTAATTGTTAACTGATTTACGACGAATATTAAAAATTATAATTGGTATTTTATGATTCGCAAATATGTGTGAATGACATAATATATGAAATTGACATAACAGTGACAGAGCAATTAGTCTATATATATATATATATATATATATTTATTTATTTATTAATAAAAAAATAATACCTACTTTATTACAAAAAATTATCACAATTGTTTTTTTTATCAGAATTTTAATTTCCGATTCAATACAGAGTTTGCAAGATATAGGAGGCACATTTCAGAAAATATAATTCACATATATAAAATTCCAATGTGCTAGGTTGTAACGACAATTCTACACCATAAATAGTGGGAAAGAAGTTAAAAATATATAATTAGGTGTATATGAACTCAATAAATAGAAAGCTGCAATTTTTAAATAATTTTTAAATGTTAAAATAATTTCAAAATAATTTTCAATGTTTTTTTTATGTTATATATTTCAATAAGTTTTTTTACTAAATTTTTAATTTTTGGAAAATACATACTTGCTTCTATATAGTCCATATAAAGATGAATATTGTATAGAAATATTTAATACTATGTTTTATATGGATTGTGTAATATACTAAATATTTTCGCAACGCATTTAATAGGGGTTCTCCATATCAAGTAAGATTCTAGAATTTAAATAATCAATTTATTGCCTTAAATATGCTATACCTAAAAAAAAGATATACAGTAAACGTTTTGATTCAACTTTTTCTCTCCTAAATTAATTATATAATGTATAAAAATATTTATATCGATGTTTACTGTATAAATCATTACAATTTCTTTTTAAATTTTTTTACATATATTAGCAAAAAAAAATTATTAAAAATATTATTTAAAAATAATAATTTTGCCAGTGAAGATATAAAAATTATCATCTTCGTTTATTAATAAATATTTATATCTAATTGATAACTGATTTACGACGAATATTAAAAATTACATTTGGTATTTTATGTTTGGCAAATATGTGTGAATGACATAATATATGAAATTGACATAAGAGTGACGGAGCTATTGGTCAATATATATATGTATATATATTTATTTATTAATAAAAAATTAATACCTACATTATTACAAAAAATTATCACAATTGCTTTTTATCAGAATTTTAATTTCCGATTCAATATAGAGTGTGAAATATGTAGGGGGTATATGTCGGAAAATATAATTTACATATATAAAATTCTAATGTACTAGGTTGTAAATGACAATTCTACATCTTAAATAGTGGGAAAGAAGTTAAAAATATATTATTAGGTGTATATGAACTCAATAAATAGAAAGCTACAATTTATAAATGATAAATATATAACGGAGCTGTTAGTTTAAGAACCATGCAATAGATTATAGTATGAGGTTACTTCTAGAAATAATTCTATTTAAATTAGATTAATGCAAATGACCTTATTTTTAATGAGCTCTTTGATTTCATTCCAATATATTTCCGATAAAAACAATAATATAATATTATTATAATTATTATTATTTAAAATTCAAAAGAATTAGGTTGCTACGACATATCTACATGTATGTTTTATGAATTACATTAAATTATTCATAATGTATGCACAAACTCATATTATTTAGATTAACTAATAATAATTAATAAATAAATATTATAGCTTTTTGAACAATAATATAGCAATAAGATATAAAACTAATTTTATTTAAATCTAAATGTTGCAAAAGGTCCTATTATTTATTTCTATTATGATACAAATATTTATAAATATAAATAAATTTGATATTTATATATATATATATATATTATATATATCATTTATATATATTTTATTTTTGTAATATTCCATGATTAAATTCAAATTTAATTAATATGAATGTGTTGACTAATAAAATTAATATGTGTAAATTATTAAACAAAAAAATTGTCAATGTTTTTTTTATGTTATATATTTCAATATTTTTTTTACTAAATTTTTAATTTTTGGAAAATACATACGTTCTCCTATATAGTCCATATAAAGATGAATATTGTATAGAAATATTTAATACTATGTTTTATATGGATTGTGTAATATACTAAATATTTTCGCAACGCATTTAATAGGGTTTCTCCATATCAAGTAAGATTCTAGAATTTAAATAATCAATTTATTGCCTTAAATATGCTATACCTAAAAAAAAGATATACAGTAAACGTTTTGATTCAACTTTTTCTCTCCTAAATTAATTATATAATGTATAAAAATATTTATATCGATGTTTACTGTATAAATCATTACAATTTTTTTTTAAATTTTTTTACATATATTAGCGAAAAAAAATTATTAAAAATATTATTTAAAAATAATAATTTTGCCAGTGAAGATATAAAAATTATCATCTTCGTTTATTAATAAATATTTATATCTAATTGATAACTGATTTACGATGAATATTAAAAATTATATTTGGTATTTTATGTTTGGCAAATATGTGTGAATGACATAATATATGAAATTGACATAAGAGTGACGGAGCTATTGGTCAATATATATATGTATATATATTTATTTATTAATAAAAAATTAATACCTACTTTATTACAAAAAATTATCACAATTGCTTTTTATCAGAATTTTAATTTCCGATTCAATATAGAGTGTGAAATATGTAGGGGGTATATGTCGGAAAATATAATTTACATATATAAAATTCTAATGTACTAGGTTGTAACGACAATTCTTCACCTTAAATAGTGGGAAAGAACTTAAAAATATATAATTAGGTGTATATGAACTCAATAAATAGAAAGCTACAATTTATAAATGATAAATATATAACGGAGCTGTTAGTTTAAGAACCATGCAATAGATGAATATTGTATAGAAATATTTACTACTATGTTTTATATGGGTTTTGTAATATACTAAATAATTTTGCAACGCATTTAATAGGGTTTCTATATATCAAGTAAGATTCTAGAATTTAAGTAATCAATTTATTGCCTTAAACATGCTATACCTAAATAAAAGATATACATTAAGCGTATTGATTGATCTTTTCCTCTCCTAAATTAATTATACGTAACCTAATTTTTTTTTTTTTTTTTTTTTATAGTAAATCGGCAATACACCTACTGCCCGGAAAGCCGTTAAGCAATACTTCGGACAGTGGTTCGCCATCGTTTATTGTAAAGTAAAAAACAGGTACAATAACGCTTCCTTATGGGGGTGGACGCTACACCCACCCCCTGACAAAAGTATATACAATTTTAACTTATAAATTACAACTTAACAGAATATATACAATCAAATAAAAAACATATACAATAAAAATAATATACATATTAATATATATATATATACATATATAATATATATACATATACATATATATACAAAATTTAAAAAATTGGGAAGGACTGTGGTTAACCCCACAGGACCTCACCTCACAATAAAAATTCTTCCTCAAGGAGGTTGACGAACACGAGCCGCCCTGCGGCCCCTTCCACGTCGCGATGGAGGCAACCCCTGCAGCGACTGTCTCTCGCACTCAGCTGCTTCCTTGGCCGTCGTCACAGTCGAAGCGAATCGGGCCACCGCGTTCCACTTAGCCGGAGACTCCAGCATGCAGGCAACGAGGTCGCAAGGCCGGAAACGGCCGATCACACTGATCAGCTCGTTCCGAGCACTCTCGAACGCCTCGCAGCGAACGAGAGTGTGAGACATGTCATCCACCTCTCCGTTTTACGAACCGGGTGTCTCACCGCAATGACAACACCCGGCCGCCGGGGCACGGTTGATCCGACTCAAAAAATGGTTGAAACAACCGTGTTCCGAAAGCAGCTGAGAGAGGTGGAACGTCATCTCACCTCGTGTCCTCGTCACCCACCGGTCGAAAAGCACGGGAGGGATCAGCGTCTTGGTCCAGTCCCGACCACTGCCGTCGGGAGCGTCCCAGTGCGCGACCCTCTCGGCCCATTCCTCCATCGTCCGGGCCTTTGGGGAAGGGACACCGGCCGACGGTTCACTCGACGAACCTGTCGTCTCTCCGGGCCGTTCAGCCGCTGCCGATGACAACGCCGTCCTGGCTTCGTACGCGCACGCGCGTTCCTCGGCCAGTAGGTCGATCGGAGGTATACGCGCGATGACCCGTACAGCATCATGGGAGACTGTACGGTACGCACATACGCTCCTGATGGCCGCCCCCCGCTGGTCTCTAGCCAGAGCCTCGACGCTCCGACGGTCATAGCGCAACGTAGGACCCCACACGGGAGCGCCGTACAACATTACTGAATGCACGACGCTCTTGAGTAGGCACCTACGGCACTCCCGCGGACCGCCGATGTTCAGCATGAGGCCAGAGAGGGCGGACATTATTCGCTGCGCCTTTACGGCCACAGCACGCAAGTGCGTACCGAGCATGGTCCCCTTATTATCTAGCACCACTCCTAGATACTTCAGGGACTCTCCTAACTGTGCGGTCACACCCTCGAGGAGAATCCGGGGTTCAGCTGTCAAGCGACAGTTTGTGAACACTACAGCTTCTGTCTTCTCGACGGCAAGCCGCAGGCCCATCTGCCGGACGTGCCCGGCGACCGTCGCGAGCGCAGCGTTCGAGCAGTCCTGCAACTCTACTACCGTGTCCGCCTCGGCCACGATCAGCGTGTCATCAGCATAGCCGATCTCTAGACCGTTCCTCTAGGAAGAGGTAGGCGGAACACGGAGTCGTACGCGACGTTCCACAGGAGAGGCTCGAGCACGGAGCCCTGCAGCAGGCCGCAGGAGATCTCCATTGTGATCGGCTCTCCGGGTACGTCGTCGCACAGGTGCAGAACTCGCCCGCCCAGATACGACTCGATGATCCGTCGTAGGTATGGCGGGAAATCCATACGAACGAGCGCCTCGCGTATCACCTCCCATCCGACCGAGTTGAAGGCGTTGCGGATGTCCAGGCTCACCGCCTACGCCACCCGTTGGGAGTTGCACGCGTTTGCTAGACGCGTGCATACAGCTCGCAGGGCGTCGTCGGTCGATCGTCCTTTCCAGAAACCGTACTGCCTGTCCGACAGTACGATACCCGTTCCGGACATACAGTAGAACCCCATTAATCAGGACTTCATTAGTCCGGACTTCGCTTTATCCGGACAGCCGTTTATAATACGTAAATAAACCAGTCGTACGAAAATTGTCTAGTTTTCACCGTAAATTAAACTAAACATGAAAACGAGTTCTACAAATTTCCTATAAATGCGGGTTATTGCGATAACATATTTATCAATATCAATTGTCATTAAAGTTATACAATTGTAATCCATTTATATATACACATGTATGTACCTCAATATTATATACAGTATATTATGTACAGTCGGTTGCTTGATACGCTTCGGAATGTTTCGTACCTTTCGTATGTGTTTTGTTTATCGTTTCGTAATTTATACTTCGTCCGTTTTTATACATATCACTGTGATGTCTTTAAGTAAACCTAGTCAAGGTAAAAAGCGTAAGAATATGTATCTTTCTCTTAACGATAAACTCTGTGTTATTGAAAAACTCAAAAAAGGAGCGTCTGTGTCAATATATGGTTTAATAAAATATGTAATAAAATTTTTTATAAATTTACGATTTTTGGTTATTTTGTTTATTTTTTTTTTTTATTTATTTATTTATTGTTTAATTACGCCTCAACAGGCAATTTTTACATAAACATTACAGAAATTACAGCAATTAGTAAACCAATAAGAAACAAGTAAATTATTTTCATGAACAATCGTACTAGTATACAAAACACACTATTTACATCAATAGACTGAAAAACAAGTAGTTAATTAACTAATATTCAATATTATAAGAAGTTTGGGAGAGGAAAAAGGGATCAACATTGACATTACGCATAATACGATGTAAGGGATTATTATGGCTGTAGGCAGTTGAATGGAAAGAAAGAGAAAAGGGGACACATATGCGCGTTGTTCAAGAAGGAACTTTAAAATTTATTAGTTCTAGTAGAGGAGGACAATCAATTGACCCGTTGATGAGGTTAAGAAGTAAGGATGAACCAGCTAGTATTCGCCTATCAGAAAGGGAGCACAGTTTGAGTTGGTCAGAAACATCAGTATAATTATGAGGAGGATGATTAATTTTTAATCTAAACGCTGCAAAGTTTAAGAACTTGCGCTGCACCCTCTCAATTTGATCTCTCTCCACTGAAGTAATTGTATCCCATATGATGGAACCAAACTCTACGATAGGTCGCACTAACGCGCAATAGAGGGTTTTTAGAGACCGAAGAAGTTTAAGTTCTCTCGCCATACGTTTTACAAATCCAAGTGTTTTAAGCGCTCTACAGGAGGTAGTCATAATATGTTTCTGAAAGTATAAGTTGGAAGCAAAAACAATACCTAGATCAGCCTCTCACGTAGTTCCCCCGGACGAGGCCACCGCGAGCCAAGCCTTTCTCGACCTCACACCAGTCCGGGACGCCCAGGAGGAAAACCGGGGTACGGCGCTCAGGCCGGTTGACCCTCGCTTCCCCCCCTGCCACGGTCCGGACCGCCACCGCCAGCTTGTCGGCGGATGCGGCATCATCCACTTCAAGAAGGATGCCGCCGGCTCTGGTCTGTCTCGTTGTCCGGACGTTTATTAACGTAGCAAATTGACATAACAGTGACAGAGCAATTAGTGTATATATATATATATTAATTGATTTAATAATAAAATATTAATACCTACTTTATTACAAAAAATTATCACAATTGTTTTTTTTATCAGAATTTTAATTTCCGATTCAATACAGAGTTTGCAAGATGTAGGAGGCACATTTCAGAAAATATAATTCACATATATAAAATTCCAATGTGCTAGGTTGTAACGACAATTCTACATCTTAAATAATGGGAAAGAAGTAAAAATATATAATTAGGTGTATATGAACTCAATAAATAGAAAGCTACAATTTATAAATAAAAAATATATAACGGAGCTCTTAGTTATAGGACCATGCGAATAGATTACAGTATGAGTTTACTTATAGAAATAGTTCTAGTTAAATTAGATTGATGCAAATACCCTTATTTTTAATAAGCTCTTTGATTTCATTCCAATAAATTCCCGATAATAACAATAATATAATGTTATTATAATTATTATTATTTAAAATTCAAAAGAATTAGGTTGCTACGACATATCTACATGTATGTTTTATGAATTACATTAAATTATTCATAATGCATGCACGAACACATATTATTTAGATTAACTAATAATAATTAATAAATAAATATTATAGCTCTTTGATCAATAAGATATAGAACTAACTTTATTTAAATCTAAATATTGCAAAAGATCCTATTAGTTATTTCATTTATGATACAAATATTAATAAATATAAATATTATTTAATATTTATATATATATATATAATTTTGTCAATGAATGATAAAAAATTATCATTTTATTATATAAATTTTTATATTTATTTTAATTACAAAATGCTTGGATAATACATATGAAATATTAAAATTATATTTGGTATTTTATTCATGCAATATGTGAATAATGACATAATATGTGGGATTGACATAAGAGTGACGGAGTTATTGGTCAATATATATATATGTATATATATTTATTTATTAATAAATAATTAATACCTACTTTATTACGAAAAATTATTACAATTGTTTTTTTATCAGAATTTTAATTTCCGATTCAATACAAAGTGTGCAAGATGTAGGAAACACATTATGTAAAATATAATTTACATATATAAAATTCTAATGTACTAGGCTGTAACGACAACTCTACGTCATAAATAGTGGGGAAAAAGTTAAAAATATATAATTAGGTGTATATGATCTCAATAAATAGAAAGCTACAATTTATAAATGATAAATATATAACGGAGCTGTTAGTTTAAGGACCATGCAATAGATTATAGTATGAGGTTATTAATAGAAATAATTCTATTTAAATTAGATTAATGCAAATACCCCTATTTTTTATTCTCATTCTAATAACAACAATATAATATTAATATAATTATTATTAATATAATTATTATTATTATTATTACTATTATTAGTATTATTATTATTATTATTACTATTATTAGTATTATTATTATTATTATTATTATTATTATTATTATTATTATTATTATTATTATTATTATTATTATTATTATTATTATTATTATTATTATTATTATTATTATTATTATTAT
This sequence comes from Chaetogeoica ovagalla, assembly GCA_032441825.1. Taxonomy (NCBI): domain Eukaryota; kingdom Metazoa; phylum Arthropoda; class Insecta; order Hemiptera; family Aphididae; genus Chaetogeoica; species Chaetogeoica ovagalla. The sequence goes on along the minus strand of JAMBTI010000028.1, from coordinate 168,588 downwards.
TATTATTACTATTATTATTATGTAAAATTCAAAAGAATTAGGTTGCTACGACATATCTACATGTATGTTTTATGAATTACATTAAATTATTCATAATGTATGTACGAACTCATATTATTTAGATTAACTAATAATAATTGATAAATGAATATTATAGCTCTTTGAACAATAATATAGCAATTAAATATAGAACTAATTTTATTTAAATCTAAATATTGCAAAAGGTCCTATTATTTATTTCTATTATGATACAAATATTTATAAATATAAATAAATTTGATATTTATATATATATATTATATATATATCATTTATATATATTTTATTTTTGTAATATTCCATGATTAAATTCAAATTTAATTAATATGAATTTGTTGTCTAATAAAATTAATATGTGTAAATTACTAAACAAAAAATTTGTCAATGTTTTTTTTATGTTATATATTTCAATAATTTTTTGTACTAAATTTTTAATTTTTGGAAAATACATACTTTCTCCTATATAGTCCATATAAAGATGAATATTGTATAGAAATGTTTAATACTATGTTTTATATGGATTGTGTAATATACTAAATATTTTCGCAAAGCATTTAATAGGGTTTCTCCATATCAAGTAAGATTCTAGAATTTAAATAATCAATTTATTGCCTTAAATATGCTATACCTAAAAAAAAGATATACATCAAACATTTTGATTCAACTTTTTTTCTCCTAAATTAATTATATAATGTATAAAAATATTTATATCGATGTTTACTGTATAAATTATTATAATTTTTTTTTTAAATTTTTTTACATATATTAGCAAAAAAAAATTATTAAAAATATAATATTAAAATAATAATTTTGCCAGTGAAGATATAAAAATTATCATCTTCGTTTATTAATAAATTTTTATATCTAATTGATAACTGATTTACGACGAATATTAAAAATTATATTTGGTATTTTATGTTTGACAAATATGTGTGAATGACATAATATATGAAATTGACATAAGAGTGACGGAGCTATTGATCAATATATATATGTATATATATTTATTTATTAATAAAAAATTAATACCTACTTTATTACGAAAAATTATCACAATTGCTTTTTATCAGAATTTTAATTTCCGATTCAATATAGAGTTTGAAATATGTAGGGGGTATGTGTCGGAAAATATAATTTACATATATAAAATTCTAATGTACTAGGTTGTATCGACAATTTTACATCTTAAATAGTAGGAAAGAAGTAAAAATATATAATTAGGTGTATATGAACTCAATAAATAGAATGCTACAATTTATAAATGGTAAATATATAACGGAACTGTAAGTTTAAAAACCATGCAATAGATTATAGTATGAGGTTACTTATAGAAATAATTCTATTTAAATTAGATTAATGCAAATAACCTTATTTTTAATGAGCTTTTTGATTTCATTCTAATATATTTCCGATAAAAACAATAATATAATATTATTATAATTATTATTATTATTATTATGTAAAGTTCAAAAGAATTAGGTTGCTACGACATATCTACATGTATGTTTTATGAATTACATTAAATTATTCATAATGTATGCACGAACTCATATTATTTAGATTAACTAATAATAATTAATAAATGAATATTATAGCTCTTTGAACAATAATATAGCAATAAAATATAGAACTAATTTTATTTAAATCTAAATATTGCAAAAAGTCCTATTATTTATTTCTATTATGATACAAATATTTATAAATATAAATAAATTTGATATTTATATATATATATATATTATATATATTTTATTATTGTAATATTCCATGATTAAATTCAAATTTAATTAATATGAATGTGTTGTCTAATAAAATTAATATGTGTGAATTACTAAACAAAAAAATTTTCAATGTTTTTTTTATGTTATATATTTCAATAATTTTTTTTACAAAATTTTTAATTTTTGGAAAATACATACTTGCTTCTATATAGTCCATATAAAGATGAGTATTGTATAGAAATATTTAATACTATGTTTTATATGGGTTGTGTAATACACTAAATATTTTTGCAATGCATTTAATAGGGTTTCAACATATCAAGTAAGATTCGAGACTTTAAATAGTCAATTTATTGCCTTAAACATGCCATACCCAAGAAATAGGTATACATTACAAATTTTGATTCAACTTTTCCTCTCCTAAATTAATTATACGTAACCTTTTTTTTTTTTTTTTATTTTTTGGGTTGAATCGATTACCGGGAGGGAACCGCTTGCGCTTTACTTCCTCCTGATCACCCATCGTTGATTTAATAAAAAATATATACAATAAACACTGTAGGCTAATTACAGGACAATCCCCCGCACTAACTTTTACAACACCTTTACAAAATATATACAAATATAAACATACTTGGCCCTATCGCAAGTGACCGCGCGATTAATAATAACAAACAAACGCCACTGGCGAAAGGGCCCGCGTAAAAATATATACAGAAACGCTAATAGCTATCCATTTAATCCGAACGGTGGCTTCCTCGATAGTATTCACGGCCCGGTGGCTACGGCCGATATGAGCCTCCATCCGACTCACCAGCAGCGACTCCAGGATCTTCCCCACGTCGTCGAGAAGACACAACGGCCGATACGAAGTCGGCACCCCCTCGGGCTTTCCCGGTTTGCTGAGAATCGAGAGGCGAGCTCGCATCCAGCGCCCGGGGAAAGTTCCACTCCTCAAGCAGGCATTAAACGCGCCCAGCAGCATCGTCGGCCAAGTCGCGTGAATAACACCCCAGACCCGGCTCGGTATACCGTCCGGACCCGGATCCCTGTCCCGCGACCTGAACCGATTGACTGCCGCTGAGACCTCTGCAAGGGAGACCTCCGGCGCGACCGGTCTCTCCTCGACAACGCGGACGGGCGCCTTTCCGTCACTGACGCTCGGGGGAGGTCGGCTCGGGAACAAGGCGGCGGTGACGTCGCGTACGAAACGCGGCTTCATCGACGCCGTCGCGGCTGGCCCGCGGAGTTTTTTTAGAACGACCCTGTACGGCTTTCCCCAAGGGTCGTCGTCCACGCTACGGATCAAATCCATCCAACATTTCGCTTTCGCAGTGCGAATGCGGTGCTTCAGCTCTTTCCGAGCCGACCGGAATTCACTTTCGGCCGCAACGTCACGAGCACGGAGTCTAGTGACCTCCCTCCTACGACGCACGCAGACCGCCCGGGCTGAAGCGATTTCCTCGTTCCACCAGTTGACCAGTTTTCTCCCACGGGGGTGTTTATTTCTCCGAGGGAGGGCTATGTCGCAAGCCCCGGCCACTTGTGAAACGAGTCGCTCCACCCCGAACTCCGCGCTATCGACAGGAAGAAGGCTTCCCGGGAACGACGACGCCCTCACCCCCCCAGACACGACCACCGCGGCCGCGAGCAGATCGGAATCCATCCGGTCTGTTCTCCAGCCCGAATGAACACGACTCGCGCAGGGCTCTCTGGCAGCAATACCCGATGGTGTTTGGCGGCGTTTGACACGGTACGAGAAGGTCACGTGGTGGTGATCACTGAAATTCTCGATATCCGTGCGTTCGGTCCACCCCCGAAGGCGGCCTCGGAGGCTAACGTGACATCGACTACCGACCCCCTTCCTCTCCCGAAGTACGTTGGCACCGACCCGCTGTTGACTACGACGAGGCCAAGAGCCTCGGCCAACGCGCAGAGATCAGAGCCCTTTCGGTCCGTGCGTCGGTCTCCACAGGCAGCGGAGTGGGCGTTGAAGTCGCCTGCAACAACAAGCCCCACTCCGGTACCCCGGAAGACCGCCGCACTTACCTCGAGGCAGCTCAGGAGCCGTCCGAACTCAGTTGGTGACAGACGAGGGGGCGCGTAGCAACTGTAGACGCGCAAGGTGCCGCCTACAGTCGCTGCCACGTATCCGTCGCCTATCTCCGGGTCTCCGAGAGAGAGAACACGGGAGAGGAAACCCAGAGCCGCCCCGCCAGACGAATCGATGAGCCAACCGGATCGATTGGCGTCATACGGTTCGCTGACGAGGGCGACCGAGATGTCCTCCCGCCCAACAAAGTCCCAGAACAGATCCTGAGCTTCGCTGCAGTATTTGAGGTTAGTTTGCACGAACCTTACCTCCATCGCTATTGGAAGTGAACACGTAACCTAACCTAACCTAACCTAACCTCGTATAATGTATAAAAATATTTATATGAATGTTTACTTTATAAATCATTAAAATTTTTTTTTTTTAATTTTTTTACATAAATACAACAAAATGTTATACCCAATAAAAGATATGCATTAAACATTTTGATTGAACTTTGAATTTTGATTTTTTTTAAAAATTTTTTTACATAAATGTGCAAAAAAAATTATTAAAAATATTATTTAAAAAGATTTTAATTTTGCCCGTGTAGATATAACAATTATCATCTTCGTTTATTAATACATTTTTATATCTAATTGATAATTGATTTACAAGGAATATTAAAATTAAATTTAGGAAATACGTGTGAATGACATAATATATGAAATTAAAATAAGAGTGACAGAGTTATTGTTCTATATTTACGATTATATATATTATGTATTAAAAGGTCCAAAAACTTATGTTGGTACGACATTTTTGCATCTTTGTGTATATAGTGAAAAACATTAAATTATTCATCAGGTATACATGAACATAAATTATTGAGATTAAGAAATGATAAATAATAAATAAAGGTTATAATTCTTAGGCGAATAACATTGGAATAAATTAAAGAATTAGTTTAATAAGTGGAATAATTTTTATTTATATCAGAATACTGCAAAAGCTCTCATTGCTTATTTACATAATTTAGCTAATATATATATATATATATTTGTATATGTGGTATTCAATGAACTTGGTCTTGTTTAATTAAAATGAATGTGTAGTCAAATAAAATTGATATGTGTAAATGACTAAAAAACAATTTTTTTTTAGATATTTTTTTTATATATTTAAAATTGTTTTCTATTAAAATTTTAATTTCTTATTTATACATACGTTCATCTAAATAATCCATATCATGAATAATAATAAGTAGAAATATATAATTATAGTATAGTGTTTATGATTTTTTTAATATATTAAGTGGTTTTGTTATATAATAATTAGGGTTTTACCCTATCTTGTAAGACGGTATCATTTGAATTTAATTATTGCGTTAATCAGTCCATGCCACAAGTGTAATGTTTCATATGATAGTTAAGTAGAATAATGAAGTACGATTTATATTATTGTTTTTATTAATGACTAATACAGGCATGCGCATAATTTTTATAACAGAAGAAAGAATAAAACGACACGACATTGTACATCAGAACTAAAAAACAAATTCGGTTGGACAGTGTAAAATAAATCTTATGTCATGATATTATAGTGTTGCAAACACTACACTAAAATTTGCAATAATTTTATAATTAACAATACAAGTATAATATACAATACTATTTGTGTAAATATTACATTGACATAGAAGAAATTAAATTTGTTTACAAAGTAAGAAGTAGTTAATAACATAAATTAACAACATGCAAAAATTAAAATTTAAATAAAACATAGTATTAATTATTTAGTATAACATAATATAATAAATAATTAATTTGTATAATTCTTAAACTTAGTGGGTATAATATTTTTTCTATCAGGTATATTATTTTGTTTCATAATTTCAATGTCTGTGTTCACAAGAAATTTTTTACTAGAGATATTTTCATCGAACCTAACACGCTAATTTTTTTGTGATTTTGTTATTTCTTTTGTATCATACCCTTTATTTTTGTTTCCATACATGGTTATATCCTTATTTAAACCAATCTCATCATAAAAATGCCTTGTAATAATTTGATCTATGTGTTGCTTAAAGTATTATTTTTACAAATATAAATAGAATTTTCTACTTTTTCATCTATTACATAAGCACTCTATCCTTTCTTATCAGGTCTGCTATAATGTCTTACATAAAGCGTTCTCGAATATCAAATGTTTTATTATGTAATTTACCTTTGTAGTTCCTAATTTCTCTAATGATTGATTTATTACTCCTATCTATGTTTTTAATACGATCGTATATATTTCCTATATGTCTCTTGAACAATAATTCAGAAGGGGTGGATCCTGTTGTGAAATGCGCACTGTTGCTGTAGCAGAATAAATATTTGTGTATAGTGGAATAAATAGAAATGTTTTTATCACTTTGTATAGCTTTATTTAATCCTAATTAAAATGATTTAACACAGTTTTCTGCTGTTTCGTTACTTACAAGGTGAAATGGAGGATGGAGGAATTGTTAAATGTTTGATGCCTTATATTTTATAAAACTTATAAGATGTAAAATTAATACCATTGTCAAAACGATAGTGTCTGAGAGACTAAATCTAGAAAGAATTTTTTTCAGCATTTGTAATCTGTTAAATGAGTTAGAATTAGAAACATCAAAATAATCAGGCCATTGCTATAAGAATCAATGAAAACTACTATTAGCTATACTATATTTTTATTAATAGGACTTGCATAATCAATGCCTATTCTTTCAAAATCATATGATGATTTAGTTAAAATACAGTTTTGTAGTTTTGGTCTCTTCTGTAAACTTATCTTACGATTCTTAACCAATTGTTCAATGTCAAAATCTAATGACGGTCATCAAAATAAAGGACGGGCAATAGATTTCATCGCAACTATGCTAAGGTGTGAACTATGCAGTTCATTTGACAATAATTAAGTTAACTTTTGAGATGTAACTGATATGTATCCGTATATCAATATATAAGCTCAATACTGAGCTCCATTTAACGATTGAAAAAAGGTTTTAATACAATAGATGTTTCCTCGGTCCAAATATTTTTTTAATTTTTCATTATCTTTGTAATAATTTATTCTTGATACTCTCTGATTTAATTTGAATAAAATTAAAAGGTAAATCTCCATTATCCTAGTTATCACATCTATGTTACTATTGTTATCTATTTTACTTTCACGTATTATATTATTTAAACTAGATAAACTATCTGGTATAATATTGTCTGCTCTTATTACATACTAAATTTTGGAATTGAAACCAGAAAGGAAAAATGCCCATCTTTGTAAACGGCCTGATGCCATTTTTGCTATTGGTTTACCTTCTCCTAATAATGGTATCCACTTCCACGCAATGTTTTACTGCCTAGCATAATATAAATACTCACTTACCGGGAGCGAATCCCAATGCGCGAAATGTAAAAACAATTGTAGAATGTTGGTCACATTTCTTTCGTGGCAACGCTATTTAAGAAATTGTTACGTGTACTAACATTTATTTGGCAAAATTGAGATTAAATTATGAATGAGGACGTGATGTTTGGATACAAGTGTAGAAGAAATTTGAGCAATGTTCGGTCTTTTGTGCATAGCTGGTTTGATGAGAAGTAATCACCTGAATTTATTCGACCTTTGGTCAAATGATGGCTTCTCATCAATTTTTTTAGAGGTGTTATCTCTGAAACGCGTTTTTATTTATTATTACGAGCATTAGAGTTCGATAATACAAATGCTCGTAGTGAAAGGATAAAATTTGGTAAACTAGCACCTATTTGATCTATCTTTGATGAATTTGTTGATCGTTGTGAACTAAATTATACTGTCCGTAATATTGACGAGATACTAGAAGGTTGCAGCGGAAGATGTAATTTTCGCCAATATATTCCCAACAGATATGGCATATAAGTATTTTCACTCGTAGATTCTCCATTATTTTATACAGCAAGTATGGAGGTTTATGTGGAGAAACAACCAAGTGGCCCAGATAACCAAGATAATAGTGCAACAGATTCTAAAAATTCATAAAATATTTATGGTTGAAACGATTAGAAAAAATAAAAGAGTAAACACCTCTACAGTTTTTAGATACAAAGCAACGAGTAGTAAATAATAATAAATTTTGCTATTGTTAGGAGTGTTTGCTAGTATCACATATTATACTAAAAAAGAAAAAATGTACTTATGTGGGCAACCATGCATAACCAAGAAGATATTGATGTAGAGACCGGACAACAACGTAATTCCGAAGTAATTACGTTTTGTAACTTTACCAAAGGAGGTGTCGATGAAGTAGATGAGCTGCAAGCTGAATATTCTGTAGCAAGAATAAGTTATCGGTGGCCTTTAACTGTATTCTTTTCTCCTATGAATATAGCCGGTATAAATAGCCAAATTATTTATAAAGCCACCACTGATATAACTATAAGTAGACTTCAACATTTAAAATCTCTTTGGCAAGAGTTACGTAGACAATTTTTGTTACAACGGCTTAATTCTAAAAATTTGCCTTTTGACCTACGCAAAATAATATAACGTTTCATCGACCAAAGCTCAACACCGACTCATGAGGACCCAAGACATACAAAAGAGTTAAATGTGCCTATTACTTCCTAGAAAAAATCGCTATACTGTGATAATTTGAAACACTACTGATACTCAAATATATTATAACAATAATGATTTAACCCTACATAAGTTCCGTGCTATAATAGGTCGCTGGTAGTCGCGTGGATTGGAGTATTAATCCATTTTTTAAAAAAAATTGTATTAATGGGTTTAAATCATTTACAACAATTTTAATTACAGTCATACACTAAGTACATATTGACACATTTATTGAAATAAAGAGTAAAATTATATTTTTATTTTTTACTTTAGAATATCAATTTACACTTAAAAGTGAAATAATAATAATTTATTTACAATATGTTTTTTAAATTTTAATAATATTAAATTTGTGTAATATTATTCTGCAAACATATTAATAATTAAGTATTTTGCGTATACCTAAACGCTCAATATTAAAAATTACAAAAAAAAATTAAAATAACAAGTACTTTATATTTTTACAATTTATATCTTTAAATCATAAAAAAAAAATATTTGAGTTGATTAATTTTAATTTAATTTTTCAATCTGGTTTTGATCACTACACTTAATGCAAATATATTTCAAATGATCCGGACCCACCCATTTGAAACACTGTTGACATGATTCCCTCGTACTTATATTTTTTACTCGTCCAAACAAATAACATCGACAAATTCCCTTTAGACGTTTAGACACACGAGGTTCATCATCAACGAGGACTAATATTTGCATACCACGACTCCTTGTGTGTTTTGGTAATTTTACATTTTTAATACGCTTTTCAATATTCGGTTTCATTAGCTGTAAAGCCAATGTTTCCAAAAAATTTTGATCTTTTTAATTTTTTGTCGGTATTGTCAAAATTATACATATTATTAACATTTATAAATGACATAGTGATTAGGCTAAAAAATATAGTAAGCGGCCAACGACGAGGATTCCTTGATACGTCATATTGACTATAAATTAGATATAATCTATCAACGCCATATTTGGATTGGTTGTAAAATGTAATCATGTTTGATTTTTATAGATATCCTATGTCCTGATCGATAGAAGCATCATTGTGCAGAATGGATAGTTATATAACAACTTTATTATTTTTCGGGATATAAGATGTGATTGTTAATTCAATCAATTGTTATCAATTGTTAATAATGATATAGGCAAACTGTGTATGATAAGTTAATTTTTTCATTATGATTTTCCAAATTTGTAACCGTATGAATAAGTATTGTTTAGGTTTACTATTGTTGTTTTTTAAGTATATATATAAAACCACGCGGTCGAGGTTTAAAACAAACAGTCGTGTTGTTAACAGTGTTTTTTAACAAACGGTCGTCGCGTGCGCTAAGTAATAATGTGACAACAATCAATAACGACAATTGTTTAATAACTGTACGAGAAGCGCGGCGCTCGGCACTCGGTCTCCGAGTTTACTCCAATCTATTATAATATTAAATTGTATCATGAATGAAAGAAAGTAGAGTGGGGGACTGAAGCATAACGCTAACTTTTTTTGGTAAAAATTATGAACATAAAAGCCTATAACTTTTATTCTATTAAACCGATTGGCATGAAATTAGAAAAAGGGGCTTCCCAGTAACATTTGTAATATTTTGACATTAACTAGAAGTCAATTGATTCAATAGTATTAGTTAAGCGTGAGCAAAAAATATGAGCCGTTTTACATGAATATATATGGGAAAATTGTTGTTCGAGATAATATACACTCTCCCTCCCAACCGCGTTTTATTTTTTTTTACTTAGCGCGCACAAAAACCGTTGCACTGAATATTGCAAAAGGTTAGAATATTTTTATGAATAACAAATATATTTGAACAATGAAACAATTAATAAATTCACCAATTAAACATAATAATATCTTTTTTTAAATGTTTATCACGAAAGCGATAAAATAATATATTATAAAAATAAATAATACGGAGGTTTTGTAATATGATCTTTTAAAAGTAATTTTTGTAATTTAAAAATGAACTTACCACCTAGTTTTTTATCCATTGAGATAGAAAGTGTAATTACATTTTCAGTCAATATAACAGATGATAAGAAAGTGATACAATATTGAATATTAAAAAATTAATAAATCTTTTAAAAAGTATATTGAAACTAAATTACGATCATTGTGTTATAACAACTGACGAATAAATAATACATTTATTAATCTTTAAATAAATATTAGTAGATTGCATTGAATGATATACATGATATTTAATGATATTATTTTTGTTTATTAGCATTACATTTCAGTGCAATGAATTTTGTATATTTCAAAAGTGCCTTATTGGAAACTGTCGAATTAATTTTTTATTAATCATTTAATTATTTATGTTTAATAAACAATTAAATTATATTAAACATATTTAGTAAATTATTTGAGATATATTTCAAATTCTTTTCATATAAATTTGAATTTTTGATTATACATACCCGCAGCTAAATATTCCATAAACAAAATCCAAAATAAGAATTTATAGTTACTGTATGGTATTTTTGTATACGTATATAAACAAAAATATCATTGAAAAAATTCAATTTCATTAGATGTGGGAAATGCCAATGTAATTGTACAAACCGTATTCTTAGATTACTAATAATTTGCAATAAAAAGATATATATTTCTATTTTTATATAGCAGATTATAAAGAATTATTACAAAACTTTTAATTTTACACAAAAATATAAAATCTTTTGAAAAATGTACGAAAATAGAATTGTCATATCTGACGAATAAACTTGACATTTTTTTCACTATGAACCATACATCACATGAGAACGTCTGGTGTTTAAGAAATAATTTATATATATAGTAATATTTATTCTAACTATATAAGAATAAACCGTATAATTTCAATTAAAATATTGGCTAAATCAATTCACAATATTAGAAAAAAAATTAATATACTTAATGCTTTGTACTGCCAGCTTATTACGATATCATTTGATATGCCGTTGTCGAAATAAATTATACATGTAATATATTTTTATACATACAATATTTTATGTATGTATCAGGCACACCCGGAGGGGGGGCCAGGTGGTGCAAATGCACCACTTGAGAATTTTCATAATTTGGATTTTTCAAATAAGTGATAAAATATAAAAAATTCCTTCTCTGTTAATTTATAATTTATGCCCATGATTATTCCTAATACAGTAAAAATATTAAATACCTATTCTGGCTATTCTGAAAAACCGTCGTCTGTCGCACTTTAGTACTGGGTACAGTCCCGTCTAACCACGCGTCTATTAATACATTTATTTTGGTCACTAATGATATTATTATTAATTTCGTTATCTGACATCTATTTTGTGGTACACTATTATTTATTTTGGGTATGTTCGAGCAACTCATTTATATTGGCATTTGTGTATACTGACATACTGTATGAATTATTATGATTTTATAACTATTATTGTACATTTGTGTTTTAATTTTACTCATGTTGACATCACATTATCACTTTAAATAAACGTGAAATGTAATATTGTGGTATTATTTTATTATTACGAGTTATGACTTTCGATGCCTAGGTTTTGACTTTTGAAAATATGTCTAATAAACGAAATTTATTAAAAATAACAAGTTTCTTTAACAAAAAAATAAAGACACAGGAACAATATAGGAACGTAAGTTTTCTAGATACATTTATATAGGCAATAAACAATAAGTATTTACTCTTACTTTTTACTACTAGTTAGTACTATTACTTAATAATTATTACTATTTACTTTAATTTGTAGCCCCCACAGCTTATATTGACACTAAAAATATTTTGCACCTAGTGATCTACATCTCTGCGGGCGTGCCTGGTATGTATAAAAATACAATTTAAAGTGATATCGGAAATTATCGGTAAAATTGTATGTGCGGCATGCGGTTGCACATAAAAACCGTTTGAGTGGACTGTATAGAAAAACTAACAGGCGTAAAAGATAGAAATAATAGAATTTACACAAACGTATTATGAATCAAAAAAAAAACATATAATAATTTGTATAACAAAGTATATAATATATTGAGCGTTAATATATTTAACGGAACATAATTTTGTAAATCGATTGACAACATTCGGTAATAATATGACAGGATACGACCTAATTAGACCTGACGACTGAATGTGGAGGCTGCAAGGCTGGAAACACGACGACGGTGACGATTGCGAAAACGGCGTGTGTAGACGCGGCCGATTATAATTCGCGGGCGACCTGACTACCGCGATTAAGCGTGGTCTGGTCGGTCGGCGACGGTGCGAAACGCGAGTGGTCGGACCGACGCAAAGACAAAAAAAAGATTATGGCAAGAGCCGAAAAAAAAGGTAAATGTACTCTTTTTTCGTGTGAGAAAAAAAAGACGAGACGAGGCAGACAACCACATACGACGAGGGCGGCGCGCGAGACGAAGCGAAAAAAAAACTTCGTGACGGCGGCTCCCACTACATCCATTGCCCAGGCGGCGACGACATATCGCGATGGCCACGATAATCACGTGGGTTCAAAGGTGGCAATGGAATGGTAGTTAAAGGCGCGCGCGCGCGTATTTTTAAGTTTGAATTCTGTTCGCAACAGTATGAATGATATTCTAAGAAATTAAATAATAACATTTTCCAGGAAATTTGTGATTTAATATATTAACTACATTAATAATATATTTAATATATGACTTAAAATTTGAATTGTTAATGAGGAAATGTCGAATTAATTAGTGAAATTATATTTTTTAAATATTAAATATTTAAAAACTAATTTTAATCCAAATGGTATTAAATTTGAATTCAAATTTTGAATGAAACTTACCAAGTGCTATACAAACCATAGTATCAAAAAATATATATAGAGTGTGTTATATATTCCCAATGGTTAGATTATCATAAAATATTTACAAAATGAATAATAGACAAATTATATTAAAATTATCATTATGCGCATTGCAAAAGCAAAAGTTTTGGGCCCCACATAAAAAGATAAGAATAAATAGTGTACCTACATGTAAACAAAATACCATTGAAATAAGTTAAATGTTAAGTAAATTAATTTAATCACCGTCACGGGAATTGGGACAAAAACAATTAGATATAACTCAGGATATTTTAAACGTACAATTATTTATTAATATGTTATATTTTATTAAATAAGTGCCATTTTAAATTTTATAAATAACATCGAACATATGACTCCCATCACGTTCTTAACACAAAGAACGTGGGTTCAAAAAAATTGAGTGAATGCGTCCAAGTATACTTTCGTATATTAATGAAATTTCAGTTATTATTGTATTCTTATGTTCATCTAATGTACGAGGATTTGTTTAATAAATACGTGAATTAAGATATTCCCAAAAGAAAGTCACACACCATCAAGTCAGGTAACCTACAAGGCCAATGCGTATCTCCAAAACGTAAAATAAAGCAACCGGGAAACATCTCACGTACGACGTTCATTGTAGCGATGGCAGTGTAAGGAGGTGCTACATCTTGCTGAACCAAACAAGTAACGGACTGATAGTTCGTCTTCTTTTGCGCAACTCGGTTTTAAGAAATTGTTAAGAATGTCAATGTAACGAGCACTATTAACAGTCCCTGTTGTGTGTCATTGTTCCTTAAAAATTGAGGACCGATCATTAGTTTCTTTGGTGTTGCACACCAAACAGTCACTTTGGGGCTATGCAATAGTCGCTCTTGGACGCTTTGAGGGTTTTCTGCAGCATAATTGCGGTAATTATGCTTACTTACAAAAGCGTCAAGATGAAAGTTAACTTCAACCTTCACAAAAAACAACATATCATCATTTATCTCAAACAACGAGAGCATCTGTACTGCAAATTCTAAACATTGATGTTAATCAGTGTGTTCGTGATTAAAAGTTTTTGCGGTGTGTTTTTATTACGACAACGGCCGGCAGAAAAACGTCTGTGCGCGGCCCGCCAATAATATTCACATATTCGTGTAGTGGTTTTAGTTTCGTGGCAGCGATGCGATCGTTCGCGAGCGTTGCGCTAACATCGTGACGAAACGACTCGACTGTTCTATCACGAAACTGACCAATATATTCGCGTTATATTCATTAGTAGATTCCTACTCAGTGCCGCCAAATGATTATTCAGTTTTCGTGTTCTTCGTTTGTGGCACGGTGGTACTGAGTGGATACGTCATTGCAATTTCATGTCGAGCAGGTCCGAGCCCGTTGGTAATCAGTGTTTTGGACGGATCCGACCTGTGCGGTTGTTCATGTGTTTTTTCTTGCTCTCTCGCGTTTTTGGTTGCCGTACGTTCATGTAGTCATATGGTGGTTTTTCTTCATGTTTTTCGGTTTTCATATTGCACGGTTCCTTTTTTCAGATTCATCAATTGCATTTTGTTTTTTACAGTATCGGTTCTTTTTCAATACGTTCGGTTACACCACGGTCACCTGCTGCACAGTCTCATGTTTTTTCATATTGCGTTTTTTTTCACGGTTTTTAGGTTATAAACTGTGCTGTCTTTACAGCATACGATTTATACACGCTTTTGCGTCACATTTTCATTCAACACGTTTTTTGGTATTACGGTTTACATTTCGCTTGTTCTTGTTCATTTTCTTACTTTTTTGATTTAAACTGCATTATTCACGACTTCGTCGTCATTCATTGTTCACGCTCGCGGAGAGTTCTAGTCGCGAAACCACAATTGGGATTTTCGTGCATCCACTGCGAGTGTCTCGTCTTGTGTCAGCTTCAATTGTCTGTGTGTCAACCATCGTTACGTCGTCGGGATCACGTCCTCCCAAATTGTGCACCCTTTTTATTACAGATCCCGGGACGTTCGTAGAACAATTTGTTGACCACAGAAAACAGGTATTATATATTTCATTTTATACTCAATTTTTTGTATGGATTAATTTATTTTGTCACTTGTACATTATATTATATTATGTTTTGTTTTTGTCGCGTAGGTGTATCGCGTTACTTGTACATTACTTTATATTATGTTTTATTCAATTTATTTCGTTATGCCGAGTTGGCAAATATCAATATAAGGAACAGTTATTTCAATCAATGATTATTTCTCTTTACATATTATTTTCACACCTGATTTGGGTATAATTGTAATCAAAGTTCGCACGCATAGCGTGAGGGCGTATAACCGACTATCGGTTAACCGTCGATAACGCGACACAGTGAATTTTAACTGTTGAACGATTGTTAAATTATAAGGATGGAAGTTCATCACATGTTTTACCATACGTTGAACGGAAGAACGATTGATTTGTAAAGCCCGAGTTTGTTTGCACACCGAACATCAGCGGCTCTTACCCTTTTCGTATTTTCGGGAGTTATTACAGTATGTACGGGGCCAGGTGGTTTTTTTTGTAATTATTCCCGTTGTTCGAAAAGTAGTGACCAATCTCATATTTGTTTTCCGATCAGGAACAGCACTGATCAAAACCAGCGTCTGATATTGAAGTAAATTTGGAACGCACGCTGCACTTTCACTACTGATTCATTATTTTTCACAAATACGTCGTACGCGAACACTCGGTGAACGACATTTCAATGTTCCATAGTGATTACTAAATGGCATTATCTAGCGCATCGAAAGAGAACTTTCCCACACACATCCTGCGTCAAGAAAAACCAATCTATTTATAGACCTATTCCCGTGACACAGCATGTAAATGGTATCGAATACCCACATTATTAATCGTGTTTTAGATAGAAAATATTATGTATGCTTCTTATGTATCTAGTTTTATTCCAGTTTAATTAGAATAAATGTATAGTTAATAAATCTATAATACAAAAATGAATCGCAAAATGTGTTGATAAGCGCATAACTCAACAACGCCTGGACCAATTTGGCCAAATCTTTTTTTCAAATGTTCGTTGAAGTTCAAGGATGGTTTTTACGGCGAGAAAAATTAGAATTATTGCTGGAAAAACCCTAAAAATAGCCCTTTTCTTTTTCCCATACAAATGATTTGTAACTAAAACGTAGTCAATTTGAGCTTTATTGCTATGGTTACAAAAATCGCGTTACCAACAGTGTTTTATTATTTTTAAATAAATAAAACAATTCGTACGGCTTAAAAGGATTTGACTTCAAGTTATATCAAATTTAAAAAAAAAAAGTTGTCTGTTACCTAATCTACTGAGTTTGCTTTTGTCAACTGTTACACGAAACAAATTCGTATATCGTGTTTTGTGCAGAGTGTTTAGTTAGTTAGTGTTTGTTTAGTTCGTGATTAGTGAAAAAATAATTTATATTTGATATGCCTCTTATAAGACGAAGCAATTTAGGTAGAAGAACCAGAAATGCTACAAACCAAGCTAATTACATATCTAATCGTACTGCACAAGAACGTGACGACGGAAATGAACGTGAAAGAATTCGGATATCACAAACGCGTGAAGCGCGAGCGCGACATTCAACTAATAATCGCGCAAGTTTGAATCGAGCTGCTTTCAGTTACGATGTGTCAATTGACTACAGTAACTACCAATGTGTTGTTATTGGTTCTATGAACTCGGTTTGCTCACACTGTAAGGCATTAAAATACAAAAACGAAGCCAATGGATTGTGTTGCGCAAATGGTAAAGTGACATTGATACCATTGGATCCACCACCAGAACCATTGTACTCATTGGTTTCAGGAATAGGAACAGATTCTATACACTTTTTGACAAATATCCAACAATATAACAATTGCTTTCAAATGACTTCATTTGGGGCAACAAATGTAGTTCGGGAAAATTTTATGCCAACTTTCAAGGTATGTATTATAGCAGTTACTCATAATTATTTTAGCGAACAAAATTTTCTGTCACCAAAATTAAGATGTGTCACTAATCTTCAATTTCTTAATCATTACGAAATATATCACTTATATTATAAGTTATTATCACTTATATTATTATTATCATATTATATGGTGTTTCAGTTTCAGTGACACTTTTATTATATTTTATATTTGATAGATATTAGTTAAAACTAAATATATACTTTTTAAGATCAAGTATTATTTAAGTTTGATCACCGACAATCCATTAATTTATACCACACCATAATATTTTTTTTTACAGATACAAGGGCAAATATATCACAGAGCAGGTTCACTGTTACCAGTGTCAGATAGCGACAACAAATTCCTGCAAATTTATTTTATGGGCAATTCACCACAAGAAATTGATCTGCGTTGTGCACATAACAATTTAGTAAAGAGGTCTATTGTAGAATAATTACAAACTTTATTTCATCAACACAATCAATTGATTATATTGTTTAAAACTGCCCTGGATCTGATGCCATCCGATAATCACAAAATTGTAATCAGAGCTGATAAAACACCTGCAGGTCAACATACAAGACGTTTTAATGCACCAACTATTGATGAAGTTGCTATCGTTGTAGTTGGAGAAAACTTGGAATCCCGTGATATTGTTTTACATCGTCGGAATGATCAATTACAACGTATAAAGGAAACACACCGCTCATATGATGCACTGCAATATCCCATTATATTTTGGCAAGGTGAAGATGGCTACGATTTCTCATTAAAATGATAAATCCCATTACAGGTAACTAAAATATTAGTTTAGCTATGGCGATAATATCTCAGTCATTATATTATGTATTTTAATTTTATATTTGAATGTTATTAAAACAAAATCTATTTACAGGTTCTGAAACCAACAAAAAAGTCAGTTCAATGAACTATTATTCATACCGCCTATTGATTCGGGAAAATGAAGATAATCACATATTGAAATGTCGGCGATTATATCACAAATATGGTGTTGACATGTATGTTAAAATTGAAACGGAGAGATTAACATTCATCAGGTTGAATCAAACCAAACTCCGATCTGAAGAGTATATTCACCTTCGAGATGCGATTAATACTGATGGAAATGCACAGAATGTCGGTCGGATGACTATTCTTCCAGCAACATACATCGGAAGCCCTCGGCATATGCACGAATATGCTCAAGATGCCATGTCGTATGTTCGTCATTATGGTACAGCAGATTTGTTCATCACATTTACATGCAATCCGCAATGGATAGAAATCAAGCAGGAGTTATTCTCTGGGCAATCACCCATTGATCGTCATGATATTACAGCCAGAGTCTTTAGACAAAAGTTGAAATCTTTAATGGATTTCATCGTAAAACATAATGTGTTTGGTGAGACACGCTGCTGGATGTATTCTGTGGAGTGGCAGAAACGAGGATTGCCACATGCACACATTTTGATTTGGTTGGTTGAAAAGATAAGGCCAAATGAAGTTGATGCAGTGATATCAGCTGAAATCCCTAATGTACAAGTAGATCCTGGATTGCATGAGGTAGTTATCAAAAACATGATACATGGTCCCTGTGGAACTCTTAATCAATATTCACCGTGTATGATGGATGGTAAATGTTCAAAACGATATCCACGGACATTAATATCGGAAACAATTACTGGTAATGACGGTTATCCATTGTATCGTCGCAGATCGACAGCAGACAATGGAAAATCAACAATTGTCAAATTAAATCAACAAGATATTGAAATAGATAATCGTTGGATTGTTCCATATTCACCCATTTTATCACAGACATTCAAAGCATACATCAACGTTGAATCTTGCCATTCAGTGAAATCTATTAAATACATTTGCAAATATGTAACCAAAGGGAGTGATATGGCTGTGATTGGAATTGGTGCAGAGAATTCCAATGATGAAGTTACCCAATACCAAATGGGCCGCTATGTCAGTAGTAATGAAGCAGTTTGGCGAATATTTTCTTTTCCTATTCATGAGAGACACCCTTCTGTTGTTCACTTAGCTGTGCATTTAGAAAATGGACAAAGAGTGTATTTTACAGCACAGAACGCAGTACAAAGAGCTGCTCAGCCACCATCTACTACATTAACCAGTTTTTTTGAGACATGCCAAAACGATGATTTCGCACAAACATTGCTATATTCTGAAATGCCAAAATATTATACCTGGAATCAATCCTCAAGGAGATTTATACGACGGAAACAAGGAAAACCAGTTCCAGGATATACAGATGTATATTCCACCGATGCGATTGGCCGGATTTATTCAGTACATCCAAGCAATGATGAATGTTTTTACTTACGACTGCTATTAGTCAATGTACGTGGCCCAACATCATTCCAACAATTACGAACTGTTGATGGTGAATTGTGTGGATCCTACAGAGAAGCCTGTCAACGTTTGCAATTGCTTGAAAATGACGCTCATTGGGATCAAACTCTCAATGATGCTGTAATATCATCACACGCTCATCAAATACGAACATTGTTTTCTATAATCATATCTACATGCTTCCCATCAAACCCAATTGATTTGTGGATCAAGTACAAAGATTATATGTGTGATGATATTTTGTATCAAATACAGAATAGAATGAAATCCAAATATACAAATCAGTGAAGAAATTTACAATGAAGCATTGATTTCAATTGAGGACATGTGCTTGATAATGTCAAACAAACTATTAATTCAATTAGGCCTGACCGTGCCCAATCGTCCAATGCATGACGCTTTTAACCAAGAGTTGCATCGAGAAAGACTGTATGATCTCAACGCTTTGAAAGAATTAATTCAAACAAATCTTCCACTGTTAAATGAACAACAGAAGTATGTATTTGAAACTCTTATGAAAGTAACAAATGATGA
The DNA here is from genome assembly GCA_032441825.1 of Chaetogeoica ovagalla. Taxonomy (NCBI): domain Eukaryota; kingdom Metazoa; phylum Arthropoda; class Insecta; order Hemiptera; family Aphididae; genus Chaetogeoica; species Chaetogeoica ovagalla. The sequence goes on along the minus strand of JAMBTI010000028.1, from coordinate 148,491 downwards.
AACTGGAGGATTTACTTCTTAGATGCACCTGGTGGTACAGGAAAACTTTTTTGATTTCATTAATATTAGCAACAATTCGCTCACAAAATAAAATTGCACTTGCACTCGCTTCGTCGGGAATCGCAGCAACTTTGCTTGAAGGTGGTCGAACAGCCCATTCAGCACTAAAATTGCCATTAAATATGCAAAGCAATGAAACTCCAACCTGCAACGTTTCGAAGAACTCTGCAATGGCAAAGGTTTTGCAGCAATGTAAATTGATTGTTTGGGATGAATGCACGATGGCACATAAAAATCTTTGGAGGCTTTGGACAGAACCTTAAAAGATCTACGGAGCAATAATAACCGATTTGGTGGTGCAATGATTTTATTAGCAGGAGATTTTCGTCAAACATTGCCGGTGATTCCACGATCAACGCCAGCTGATGAACTCAATGCATGTCTAAAGTCCTCCAGTTTGTGGAAACATGTCAAAGTACTTCATTTAAGCAAGAATATGCGTGTCGAGTTGCAAAATGACCAATCTGGAAACATATTCTCTAAACAACTCATTGACATTGGTAATGGCAAATTTCCTATAGACATGTTGACTGGCTGCATTAACTTTCCTCAAAGTTTTGTCAGTTAACTCGATCAAAAGATGAACTTATTCAGAAGGTGTTTCCAGATGTTTCTCAAAATTACAGAAACCATGATTGGTTGTGCGTACGAGCTATACTGGCTGCATAATATAGATGTAAATGAATTAAATTTCAAAATTCAAGAACAAATTACAGGCGAATTGTGGATATATAAATCAGTTGATTCGGCTACTAATCAATATGATGTAGTCAACTATCCACCGGAATTTTTAAACTCGCTGGATTTGCCAGGATTGCCACCTCACAATCTTCAATTAAAGGTTGGATCGGTGGTTATAATGTTGCGAAATATCAACCAACCGCGTCTTTGCAACGGTACACGGTTAGCGATAAAAAAATTACTAAACAATGTGATAGAAGCAACTATACTCAAAGGAAAGTATAAAGGAGAAGATGTTCTCATACCGCGCATCCCAATGATTCAGACTGATGTGCCATTTGAGTTTAAACGACTACAGTTTCCAGTGCGTCTTGCTTTTGCTATGACTATAAACAAGTCCCAGGGGCAATCATTAAGTGTTTGTGGTATTAATCTAGAAAACCCATGTTTCTCACATGGTCAATTGTATGTTGCCTGTTCCCGTGTTGGAAAACCATCAGATTTGTTTATCTATGCGCCAGGTAATCAAACAAAAAACATCGTATACCACAAAGCACTACAATGATAATAATAATAATTATGATTCACATGATTAACAATAAAGCGATTACTTACTTTTAAATCATTATATATGTTTTTTATTCACAACGCCCTATCACCAGGTTGACGGTTCTGTTCAGGAGAATATTTTTAAAATACGTAGGCACAAAAACTGCCACATTACAAATCTTTTTGACAGGACGAAGTCTGTCGGGTCAGCTATTTTAGGCGGAATTAAAAATATATATTTTTTATATAATAGTTATAGGTAATGTAAATTACTAGACCCCCGAGAAAAAATTTGAAAATACGCTACTGGCTGGGTTAGAGGCGAGGGAGAAGAAGAGCATGTGTATTGAATTAAAATTTTAAAGTTTAATAAATGATGCAAGTTCGTTCAAAACTGTACACGGGCGAAGCCGGGTAATTCAGCTGTAATAAAAAATACAAATCTTTGGCACGGGCAACGCCGGGCAGGACAGCTAGTTATAATATAGAAATATTTAGCACGTGGATTTCCAGAAAAAGAAAAATCAAGTGGTATTCATTTTTCATATTAAACCAATTTAAAGCCTCCAAAATTAATATTTTTAAATTGCTGCCTTGAAAAATACCTATTTAATTGGTAAAATTATATTTTAATTTCAATAAATATTTTATTATAAGATTGATGTTTATTTTTTTTTTTATTTGAATTTATATTTTGGATTAAAATCATGTGAGGCTTTACAAACCATTTAACAAAAAAAAAATATATATATATAATAAAAATTAAATATTTTGTATTTTTCTATATTTATCTATTGATATAGAGGCAATTAATAAACACGAGTTAGATAGAGTCTATATGATGTATGAAAGAAATACCAAAATTGTTGTTTATATGAGTGTACATTTTGAAATAAAATTACATGGACCTATACAATCAATACAATGAAAATATTAAAATAATAAATATAAAACATCAAAAGTTCAAACTATAACATCGTATTTACAATATTGAATATTGAAAAAACATATTAAGTATGACTTATATGTATGAGGATGACGTGAGTTCATGATGACAAATAAGCAATATAAAATTAACGTTTTAATAAAATTTAGTAAATAATTAACAAAATCTTAATATTAAATGAATAGTTACTTATAATATTCAGAAATATTTAGATTAATGTAAATAATATAAATTGGGCATTCTTTCAGTTAATTTACGTATCTATTCTAGATTATTTAAAATAGACGTGTGGTAAAATAATTGTAATTTATATCTGACATATTAATTTCTACATAAAGAGATTTCAGATATTTGTGACTTGATGTATTAATCAGACCTAAAACACTGAAAAATATAAGATTTAATGCTGCTTTGAAGGATGGCAGTCGAATAAGCGTAATTTTATTTTAAAGTTAATAAGTATTTAATAATTAGGCCAAATCAAATATATTTTATATTTGAATTTAGATTCTGGATAAAACTTACCCTCTCCTATACAAACCATAATTAATATGAATATTTATAGAATGTTTAAATCTCCAAAAGGCTATATGTTCTCAAAATATTACATATCAAAAAGAGAAAAATTTCGTCAAAGTTATTGTTTGGCGAGAATGCCCGCGCTGTGAAATTATTTCGCGCTGACTAAGACTCGTCGGCGAAGTCTTCGGTAGAAACGGTAATTTAATAAATTAATAAACGCAAACAATTTTAGTGGACTGTAAACCAATAGTATTTGTATAGCTTTTCGTTGTACTACAATTTAATATAATGAACAATAAATGCTTAATAACTATGTTAGCCATTACACATACAGGTAAGAATACAAAATAATAATAACAAATGATAAAACATATCACAATAATTGAATAACAGGAATACGACCGCTGTCGTTACTCGATACGCTGACCTGGGGCGACAACGACTACACCAAAACATCAACGACTCGAACTCGAACTTTGGTCTGTCATGGGCGGGAATTGCGTCGTCAGGAACAATATGGCCGCAATGGAAATAATGATTGAATGTTTGGACGACCGAAGGCGGATGACGACGTAGGTACGACGACTCGTAAAGACCTAACGCTGGTCCGCAGACGCTATAGCACAAGTAAAATATTCGCATCTCACGTAATAAACGGGAGCGTCGCTACGACGTGTAAAGGCGGACGCGCTGCAACAACGAATAAAAACGGACGCATCGCAATCGCGAAAAGACAGACGCGCCGACACCCCGAATACGGCCGTAGCGAGCTGCGTTCCTGCCAATGTCGGCATACGCATACGGTTAACAAAATAAAATACACGACTTATACACGAATAACACACGATAAACGGACGTGTCGAAAGACGCAACAAAATTTGACCGTGGTGCAACACGACAATACACACGACTTAAAACCAGTGGTTGGTACGTACACAAACACGCGGACGACCGGTACCAGCGCAGCGTTTTAAAATGAACACCGTTTTTGCATACGGCGAGCGCGCACGCTCGGCCTCGCACGTACACTATCAGTACAGTGTGACCAACAAAGGGGCACTCCGAACCTTATCACTTCGACGATTAAAATATTAGCCGCGCTCTCCAAACTTGGTTATCAGAGGTGACCATCAGTTATTTTATGTGTTAAATCTGAAATGATTTAAGTCACACATAATATTTCGCAAATATAGTCAATCCCTTTCATACTTAATACTATTTGAAGCCTGTAAAAGTGCAGTAATATCATAGAATTTATTTCATTTGAATTAAATTATTGTATACACGCAGTGTTAATAACCCTTCAATAAAAATTATTATTTATTAATAAAAATTATTTTATTTATCTATATGAATTAAAATCCATAATATATTTTCGGTGACAAATACTATTAAGATATGTTTAAAGTATAAAATATTTGAAAATATATATATTGTACATAACAAATGAATGGCTCAGCCCTAAACTTGTGAACCATAAAAAGTCTACTTGTTGAAATAATTTCATTTAAATCAGATTATTGCAAAAGCCCTCATTAATAATGTTCCATTTTAATTAATTCGAATATATTTCCGAAATCTATAATTTAAAATTGTTTAAGACAACATAATTGTACTTATTTTCTGTGCATTTAAACAGATTTGTTACTTTATATTAACAAAAAACTGCATTGCATTTCAGATCGTACAAAAAGAAAGTAATATATTTAAAATTTTTTATTGCACATTGTAATTACAAATAGAATGTTTGAACAATTTTATAAGAACTATAGAAAATATATGAAAACAGAATACACGTCCACGATTAAACTTATTAATTAAAAAAAATGAACAAATTTTTCTTTCCAAATTTAAGAAAATTGTTTGGTGATTGAATTACATTTAGTACAAAAATTTCGAAGTTTTTAGGAAAGTGATTCATACGTTATATAGTTCAATTTCATTCCTGAAAAATAATAAAAAAAGACTTTTCCCTTTTGCAGTTAACGATTCTACTATGTTTACGGCTGAATAATTTTAAATTTCTTAACATTAGAAAATTTATCAGTAGAATAAACTGAAATGTAAGTAGGTATAATAGACCGGTTCTGGGTCTCCCGCAAATCCTCCGAAATCCTCCACCTCCCAGCCATAGGTTCCCCCTCCACCCCCCCTCCCCCATCTGAATCTAACCTTTGACCTTATGCAATTGATATTAATTAATTGGCCAATTAATTTAATCTAATTGGTCAATTAGTCTAATGTAATTGGCCAATTAGTGACCTCCACCCACCCGCCAACCATCTACATCTTTTTTTTTTTTTTTTTTTTTTTTTTATCTCACCGGCAATACTCACCCTTGCCCTAATGTAATTGATATTATTTTATTGCTCAATTAGTCTAATGTAATTGGTCAATTAATCTAAGGTAATTGGCAAATTAGTGGTGGAGCGTATTGGTGGTGAGGTGTGCGGGACGGTGTGTTGAAGATACGCGCGCCGCTGTACCTTCGATCGACGGGATGGGGGTACTCGTGTTATCAGGTGTAATCGTTTTATCAAATTTTTTTTCTCGTATTACACTAATCTAATACTGTATTATCATTAAACAGTTGTAAATAACGTATTGTAATCATTAGTGATATCAGGTAGAAGAAAGGAGGTGATCGTATAATATATTATAAATAAATTGATGAATCATATTTTCGAACAAAATCATTTGCATACTTTATTTTTATTTACGATAATAACATATATGTATATATGTGTTATACATATATGTATACAATGCGTACATTGTATTATATTATAACAAAATATGTACAGGTTAATATTGAATATATAATAATAAGAGAAGAAAAAAAACGTACATTACAGAATACGATACGTGCTTTGATAGTCGGACCATCCGGTTGCGGCAAAACAAATCTGATTTTCACCCTGTTAACGCACGAGAACGGAATTAAATTTGAAAACGTATATATTTATTCGAAAACATTAGATCAGAAAAAATACGTTATGCTCGAGGATATTGTAAACGAAGTGCGTGATATACATTTATTTAAGTTTCACGAGAACGAAACGGTGATAGCTCCGGAGAATGCGTTACCGAACTCTGTTTTTATATTCGACGATATTATATGCGAGAATCAGAACATAGTGTGTTCGTATTTTTCACGCGGCAGACACAATCGAATAGACGTGTGTTACCTGGTTCAGTCGTATTCACGCGTACCGAAACAATTAATTCGAGACAATGCAAATTTATTCGTTTTATTCAGACAAGATGATGTAAATTTAAAACACGTTTACGAGGAGCACTGTTCCAGTGACATAAAGTATTCTGAATTTAAAGACTTTTGCACCGTGTGTTGGCGAAAGGGGAGATTTGAATTCGTCGTGATTAGCAAAGAAGACGAACGCGACAACGGTCGTTACAGATTCGGTTTCGATACGTTCGTCGTTATATAATATAAATATTGTCGCGGGGAAAAAATATTTATCATTTATCCGTAATCATGAGTGAGACAAACAAGTCGTTACTCGCGAATATTATTCAAGCGAGAGAAAATATAAAAACAAAATATAACGCTTTGAAACGGGAAAAATTCGAGACCGAAACGTTAATGAACAATACGTTGAGTTCCATTATCGAGCCTCTTAACAAAATACAACAACAACAACACTTAAACCCATCGTCAGAACCAGAATTCTCGCCTTCGCTCAACACCACATACACGTCAACAAAACCGGAAAACGAAGACAATAATATTTTTAATGTATATAACGCGTTTAAAACATCCGCCGGAGTGAATAAAATATACGGTCCGAGAAAATTCCGCAATGGTGTAATTGTTTTGGGCAGGAAAAAAATTAAATTTATCGAAAATGAATTGCACATCGAGGATAATGGTAATGGGTCTTATCCGCTGACGTCGGGTCTCACTAGTTTATTATTCAGTAAATCTCCGAATATGTATACGAAAAATGATTTGAATACGTATAGAGAAATATTAAATAAAACTTTGGCACATAAAACAAAATACGGTGGAGAGATAAAAATGAACGGAGGAAAGAAATACGAACTAATATCGAAACTGTTTTCGACCGTTGGCCGCGGTGTCAGCGACGGTGAAGTCAAAGGTATTAATATGCGATTACAGAAAACCCATGGCCTAGTGTACTGGAACGATGCTAACGAGTTGGTCGATAGATTACGTTTATTGTATTCGTCTGTCGTGGCCGGGAATACGGTCGTACGTAATGAAATAATTACGATTTGCGAGGAATTGGTCGAAACTAAATTGTTGCAAAAAATTCCAAATGTCTAAACACGATATAGCTTTTGAACTTCACAAACCGGCTAGGAAAAATTACACGAGACGGAGAGGGAATGTTTAAAATAAAAACGATTTATTTCAAGCGGACCTTATCGATATGTTATTTTATTGTGGAGAAAACAAGGGATATAAATATATATTATGTATTATCAATTGTTTTACTAAATTCGCTTGGGCTATACCGTTAAAGTCTAAAAGAGACGAGGAAGTCGCTCTGAGCGCCGGTAGAATATTCATCGATAGACGACCGAATCTGTTGCACGTGGATCACGGAAAAGAATTTTATAATAAACATTTTCGAAATTTGATTAAAAAATGTGATATAAAATTGTATTCCACGTACAGTACGGTAAAAGCGTGTATTGTAGAACGATTCAACCGTACTTTAAAGGAGAAAATGTTTACACAATTTACAGCTAGAGGGTCGCACGAGTGGGTATCGATTTTACCCGGGTTGATGAATAATTATAACAATTCTAGAACAATAGGTGTGTCCCCCGTGCAAGCCGACGCAGACCCGTCGTCGGTAAAAATAAAACGTTGTGCGATTAATCGGAGAAAAATCAGATTCAGTGTTGGCGATAAAGTTCGTATCAGTACGCATAAAGGCGTTTTCACTAAAGGTTATCTACCTAATTGGTCTTCCGAAATTTTTACTGTTATAAAAGTAAATAAAACGTCACCGACTACATTTGTCCTCGAAGATTGTACGAGCGAACGCATTGCCGGTGGATTTTACGCCGAGGAAATATACAAAACAATTCACCCCGACGATTTTCTAGTGGAAAAAATTATTCGCGTTAGAGGCGGTCGAGTATTCGTTAAATGGCTCGGATTTGACAGTTCGCACAACAGTTGGATAAATAAGAAGGACCTTAAAATATAAACACATGCATTTATCGTTTAACTATGGACGCATTCGGTAGTTCTTCAGCTAGTAAATTAAATAAATTGATTTCAGACCGGAACAAAGCGTTTAAAAATAGTTTGAGAATACACGGTAAATCGATCGATGAAAATCGTAAAAATATCGAGAACATCGGCGTGAAAACCGAATCGTCTGACAATCATGTACGTGAATTAGAGACTAAAATCGATTCTTCACTAACGGACCTTAATGATTGTACGATTAAACTGAAAAGTCGTTTGGCTCTCGTGGAGAGGGAACTGTTGAAACTAAAATTCCGAGTTAACTCTGTGGAAGTTTTCGTAAAGGACAGTAAAGATAATTCTAACGATTAACAATGACGTGCTCTTCATCGCCGTCGTCGTCGTCCTCATCACCGCGGTCCTCGGGGATTTTAGACGTTCAGTGCGTGCTCGGAGCAAAATCAAAATATTTAATTAAAGAGATGTCGGTGGTCGACACAAATACCCGTGCTGTCCAACACTGGATTTTTAAACATACCTCGAACGGCGGCGGCGCGAAAAGTAAGAGTGTAAACCTGTGGCTGTTGAGAAATTATCATCAACTATCGGTGGATTGCGGTGATGTGGAATACAAAGAAATCGATCGGATTTGAAATTAACTGAAATTCGATACCATCTACGTGAAGGGTGAGCAAAAACAAGGAATAATCGAAAAGTTTTGTCGACATACCGAGGTGATTAATATGGAAGATTTGGGATGTTCGCGGCTAAATCAATTATTAAACAACGATACAGATGTTTCGTCAATCCCGTGTTATCTTTATCATTCGCATTTAAATCATAAAAGTTGTACGTTTTATAAAATGTTAGTACTAAAAAAATGGTTTATAAATAATAAATAATTATTGTATTTTATTTTCTCAATAAACGTGGTGGTATTATACTATCATTATGTAATAAAACAACACGTATTTGTTTTCTTTTTTTAAACCGTACACGATTGATTAATATTAGTACATGTTTACATATGGTTGTGACCGAGTTTTATAATGACCGTGCGCGTAAGTGTGCATACGATCGCAGAGAACAACGCGCTTATCATCCGATCGGTTCAAAATCAACTTCATCATTTTTATAGTTTTCATTTGATGTTTGAACGATCGGATCGAGACGTTTTCCCTGTACGGGGTATACGGTATATAGATCGGATGTACACGTAACGCGGTGTTAATAACAGCTGGGTCGATAACGGTGGCAATATTTAAAGGTCAGGTGAACTATCATGAATAACCTATTAAATTAATAGTTTTGATTTTTCGTGTATTTATTATTATTAAATTCGAACACAGAGCACGAATAAGTAATATTATAATACATTTCATAAGGTACAATGTTTTATATATATATATATATATTTAATCTGGTGTAAACACAATTGCGTAATATTAGTATATATTTACTTATATAATATAAAAAACGATCGAATAATATTATTACATATTGCACAGCGTACAATGATTTAAATAAATAGGCTATTTTTCTATCTATCATATTATATTACATTTTTTTTTCCTACAATATTAGTACATGTTTTACATTATTTTCGTTATTACTTCAAGATTTATATATAGACTTAGTGTTCATCGTCCGCTGTACGTAGACACATCTCGTTCATAATATTTCAAGTTTTCATTTTTCCGTCAGATTTATATGGTTTCATTATTACAATTAGTTCTATAATATAGAATTTAATTAAATAAAATGAACTTCTTTAAAATATTAAAAAATGATTTTATTTATTTTTAATATTATTATACAAACTCCTTTCTCTTTTCACAGAGCAGTCACTCTGTAAAATCACTGTATAAATAAGTGTATAAATCACTCCTTTAAACGCGCGATTCTTCACAGTTCTTCTCGTAGTTGATATAATTGAAATATATTGGTCCGTCATTTTCATCTGTACACTATAAAATAACTAATTATTATTATAAAAAAAAAAAAGTAATAATAACAATAATAAAATGTATTATATATCTATTTAATTACCTCTAATATCGGTTCGACGTTCAATTTCATTGAACAACACTGCGCCAGTTGCGTGCGCGCGAATAAAACAATTTGACTTATGAAATTCGGTTCGGCGATGTTCACGGGTACGTTGGAAGTAATCACATCGGTGTGAATGGCCGTCAAACTCATCGTATGTTCTTTTAAGCTCAACGTTCTGTCTCGATAAATATCGGATTTTAAATACGCGGCGATTCGATTCAACTGTTCCAGTACCACGGGTCGTACGATCGTCGTTTTTCCTGCTATCGTCTCGTTAATACATCTTTCGAGGTCTTGGAGGATTAGTAAATTTTGACGATTCAACTGTATACGACACTCTTCCTCGTTCCGTCGGTGTGATTTTATCGAGAGCATATTATCTCCGCGATACGCCGCTTTGATAAGAGTGACCGTCTCGTCTTTGAGGAAAATTCTCTCACTGCTCTTCACCGGTTGATCCGATATTATCGAAAGGATATACCCCATCATCGAGTAAATACGAAGTAAGAGGTCCACCGATATGCACACGTGACGTGTAGGAGTTATTGGGCGGACGGTGACGTTGAAAGCGTTCTCGGGATCCAATCCAACGGTAAGTATCTTACGATCGGCAAAGTCGACGGTAAAAACGGAGCAGTCGATCAGTTCACCGAGTGGGTGTCCGTAATACCTATGTGGTTGTTTATTATTGTTATTATTGTAAATAACAATGTTGTCGTCGATACTACCAGCCATATTTATTTTTAAAAAATAATCATATTTCAATTAACACACGAGAAAATGTGCGAATAATTGTATATTATAATATATTAACACACACACACGAGCACAACAACTGAATGGTGCGTGTAAACTAAATGCGTTAAAATACATTTTGTTTGGTGGAGATAGTTTGTTACTATATTATCCAATGTTCGAAATAACATATTGCAAATTGTTATCATATACGAGAGCAAGGGGAGGGGGGGAGGACGTGTAGATCTTTTTATTCGTAAAAGTGATGTGTATGATTACCATTCCACTATCGGTAATAGAAGAATTTTAGATTACACTTAAGCATTTATTAAGTGATAATACAGTATTAGATTATAATAGTGTAATACAAAAGAAAGAAAAAAAATATGAAAAAACGATTACACCTGATAACACGAGTACCCCCACCCCGTCGATCGAAGGTACAGCGGCGCGCGTATCGTCAACACACCGTCCCGCACACCTCACCACCAATACGCTCCTCCACTTATTTGCCAATTACCTTAGAATAATTGACCAATTACATTAGACTAATTGAGCAATAAAATAATATCAATTACATTAGGTCAAAGGTCAGATGTAGTTGGGGGGGGGGGGTGGAGGGGGAACCTATAACTGGGAAGTGGAGGATTTCGGAGGATTTGCGGGGGACCCAGAACCGGTCTATTATACCTACTAATGTATATATATATATATATATGAGATATTCAAAGAAATATTTCTTTTTTATTAGAATTAATGTGTTGTGAAATAAAATTGTATTATGCTAATGATAGTGAAAGGAAATTAAAATATTTATTATTTTATATATATATAAAATATTTTTCTTTTGAATTTTAAGTCTGGTTCATGCATATATTTTTCTTTGTAATCGACACCACGAACAAAGAAAGATCATCATTATCAGTCATCAGTTTCTAAAGGCAAGGCCTTGTCGTAGTAACCAATCTCTTCTATCACGCGCCGAATTTTTTAGTTGTTGGTATGACATGAAGCACATTTGTTGCTTGATGTCACTGAAGTACGATTGTCTGGGTCTTCCTCTTGATCGTTTACCCATAATTTTCCCTTCAAAGATGTTTGTGACAAAATCATTATATCTTAACAGTTGTCCTATAAGCTTCGCTTTCCTTTTCATAATAACCGTAATTATGTTTCTTTTTTCATCTATTTCTTGCAAAATGGCATCGTTCCTTTTCTTCTCTGTCCAACTCGTCTTTGTTGTTTTCCTCCAAATCCACATCTCCATCCCTTCTAACCTTTCCTTTTCATACTTCTTTAGGGTCCACGTCTCGCATCCATATAACAATACACTCCAAATATATGATTTTATGAAGCTCTTCTTAGTTTGGATGCTCAAATTCTTGTTAGTCAATAGAGATCTTTTTTTCAAATGCTTGTTTTGCCAAAGCTATTCTTCTCTTAATTTTTTTTGTTGATCTGTTATCTTCCGTAATTAGGCTTCCTAGATAGCAAAATTCCCTTACTTGTTCAACTGATTTATCTCTAATCTTGATGTTTGTAGTATTCTGTTGGCCTGATTTGCTTACTACAAGCACTTTTGTTTTAATTATGTTTATTTTAAGACTAAATTTTGTTAGTGTTGTGTCCAAGTAGTTTAGCATGTGGTTTAAGTCTTCTTCAGATTCCATTATTAGAGCAATGTCGTCAGCGAACCGAATCGAATGTATTTTCTGGCCGTTAATAGAGATGCCATTTGTGTTGACTTTCATTTCATTTATTGCTTCTTCGATGAATAGGTTGAATAAGTAGGGTGTGAGTGGACATCCTTGTCTCAATCCTTGTCTTATTTCTGCTTCTTCCTTGTGACCATTGACCTCTATAATTGTAGCTTGGTTTTTATACAGATTAAAGACGAATCTCCTATCTTTCCAGTCTAAAGAAAGATAGAACATTATAATTATAGTATATTATTATTGGTTTATATAATAGTTTAAAGGGCATGTAAAGAACATGTATATTTGTTACAGACTTTAAATACATTAGTTATTAACAAAATTCTGATGTCTTATGGAGTGATCCGATTTCAATATTTTTTTTGAAAAGAAGAAGACATTTTGCAAAGCACGTTGCACATAGATTCTCAAAATTATATTTCGCAAATTTCAAAAGACCAATAGATAGAAAATAAAAAGTTCACTGTTATATCTATTAAACCCTCACGACTCCAAGAATTTTAGATGTCTCTAATTTTGTTGTTGTTGGAAAAATAAGAAGTTCATACAGGGCGCATAGGACTTCGATTCTGAAATTTTTTTTCTAAAAGCTATAAGAAATTTTGAATATAAGCAATTATTGCAATATTTATAACAATCCTTTTTTAAATGTTTTCTTAAGGTAATACTAGACAATTTTTCATTTTCAAATAATAACAATATTAGAGAAATGGTACATCTTGAGAGTTGTAAGAAATATTCCTGTGATGCTTAATATATTTGGCAGAATGTAAGTAACTATAGCAATTTTAAATTTTAGAAAAATAATTATATTAAATTACCGCATTTGAGTAATAGTTTTATATTTTATATTGTATATATATGTTCAATATATTATATTGAGTGTATAATTTTCTGTTTGTCTGTTGACTTGAGCAATATAAAACTTCAAGAGACGACGAAGTATAATACGCTCTACAAAAGTTTTACACTTCAAAACAAAAGAACAGGTATATCAAAATTATTCCAATAGGTGTGAGTTTTTTCAATAACTTAGGTAAAAAGACATAGGAATTGTCATTCTAAATGTAAAAATTATTATCCTTTTTATTAAGAAACTTTTGTATCAAATTAACAACTGAATTAGGAGGTGGTATATAAAAACATTTATCTGGGGTTCAATTATAAATGAATGACATAATATATGAAATTGACATTGGGAAGGATATTTTGTAAGGTCTATTAAAAATTATATGAATACACGTTATTAATATTTTCACGAATGACAAAATAAAATTACGATATTTATTATTTTATATATATAAAATAATTTTTAAATGAAAAATAAATTTCAGGGGTCTACATACTTTCTAAATTATTTACACCATGAAAAATAAAAAGTACAAATGTATAATTATAGTATATTATTTTTGATTTACATAATAATTTAAAGGAGAATGTGATGAACGTGTAATATATCAACTGGTTTTAAATATATCCGGTACTAGAAAAATTCTCATGCCTTGTGGAGTGTTACGATTTTATTATTTTTTTTGGAAAGAGGAATACATTTTGCAAAACACGATGGATTTCGATACCCAATAATTTTTTTTAATGTCTATAAGAAGAAATTGGATGTAAAATTGCTGCAATATTTTTAACAAAATATTTTTTCACGTTTTCATAAGGTAAGGTTAGGAAATTAAAGAAAATTTGTTAATAATAACAAAATTAGCAAATAGGGCATTCTGGGAGGCGTAAGAATTATTCACTGTAAACCATAATATATCGAGTATATAATTTTTTCACTGGCGGATGACTTGTGCAAAATAAAATTTAAATAATTTAAGATGAATAATGCACTTTACGAAAAGTTATTTTCATTTTAAAAATAAATAAATATTTTGAAATCATTATAATAGGCGTCAGAGTTTTTCCAATAACGTATGTATTTAAAACTTGTAGTGTATTATAAGTCTCACGCAGACTTTATAGCAACAATAGATGTTAGACTAGACAAATATTTGTAAAATGCACTGAAACATATAAATAAATAAATAAATAAATAAATATATATATATATATAATATGTGTGTGTGTGTGTGATATTCAAAGAACCTTTTTATGTATAATTAGAATTATTGTATTATGAAATAAATTTGATATGTGCTGATGAATGGCAAAGAACATTAAAATATTTATTAACCTATATATTTATCAAATATTTTTCTTTTGAATATTATATTTCAGGTTTATACATACGTTTTGCTATGTAATCAACGCCACGAAAAATGAAAAATAGAATATTTTAACTATAGTGAATTATTTTTGGTTTATATATTATTTTGAAGGACTAAGTGGTGAACATGAATTTTAGTTAAAAAGTTAACTATATTGGTTAATGGAAAAGTTCTCGCGCCTTGTGGAGTGATCCGATTTCAATATTTTTTTTGAAACGGCAAGAAATTTTGCAAAATACGATGAACTTTAATTTCAAAATTGTGTATCGTACATGTCAAAACACCGATAGAGAGCATTTGAAAAGTTCCATGTTATATCCTGTGACGAATGTACTCTCATGACCGCTTGAGTGTTAAATTTCTCTAATTTTGTTGTTGTTGAAAAAATAAAGATTCCCTTCAAGACGCATTTGGCTTCAGTTCCCAAAAATTTTTTTCTAAAATGTATAAAAGAGTTTGATTATAAGCAATTATAATAATTATAACAATTATAACACATTTATAAAACCCATTTTTTAAGTTTTTGTTAGGTAAGGATAGGAAATTATTCTATTTTTCAATATTAACAAAATTAGCAATATAGGTCATTCTGGAAGGTGTCAGAATTATTTCTATAAAGATTAATATATCTAGTGTAATGTAGCAAAATTTGTATACACATAATAATATATATACCACGGTAAGAAGCGATTCGTCGGTCGTATGTGTGTTACATTTCGTAGTCGTAAATATATTATAATCATATCTCAAAGTTGATGGTGAGTAGTTGTCAACCGGTCTCTTCAATCAGCTGACCGTACACCGTTTACAATCCAAACCATGTACAAAATTACGCGTTATCCCAACCGGTTCATGTTGATTTCACTGTCATCGGCCATCAACAGGATCCATCGTCAACAACTACGCGACGACACGAACGTTTTTTTCGTTTTCCGACTACGAACGTAGAGTAATGTGTCAACTCTTTTTTGTTCTTTTCTGTCAACAACGTTCTGTTTTTTTCTTTCTTTCCTGTTTTCTATACTGTAACCAAACAGTTTGTTGGAAACGTAATTTTTTTTGTACTCCGTTTTTTTTAATAATAATAATAATAATAATAATAATATTAGTAATAAACGTCGAGTTGTGATTTGCGATTGGCGTCTGGTTTTCGCTTACTCGTGTGCCAGCCGTGCCTGGTCCGTCACAGCGCGGTCCGGACTACATTCATGTGATCTGTCAAATATAATTTTTTTTCTCCCTCTCTCTTTCTTTCTTTCTTAGTTATGTAATCAATCAAATATAATGTGATTTTTTTTTATGTATTCCTGGTTTTATACTTGTTTTACTCGCTCGTTTTTATATTAACTAAGTTCTTATTTTGTTCGTTCCCTATCATATGGGCACAGCCACAGTTAAAACAAAACCTACTGGTTCCGTTGACGATACTTTTACTTTTTTCGTTTTCTACTCAGCCGTTAGGTCACAGATTCCAGTCAGTGGTTACCGTGTAGGCCCTACAAGAAGGCCAAAAGGTTACATGAGTTAATAATTTTCTGTCTGTCGATGGCTCATGCAAAATAACATTTTAAGAATCAAAGAATTATAATGCGATATACAAAAAGCATTTTTTATTTATTTATTTATTTATCGTATGGCATATTTTGACACATAATATACATGAGTTGTAATATGAAGTAAAATAAAGTAAAATTATCTATATAACAAACGATAGTAATAATAATAATAATAATAATATAACAATGTTCAATGGGATTATAATTATCAATTTTTTATTGCCTATAGCTTAGTTTATTCTTTTCTCTACAACCTGATGTCCAAATTACTTATCCAATCTAGAGCTTCATTTGTTAGTTTAAAGAAATCATTCATTTCACCATACAATTTTCTTTTAGGACAGTCTGACACAATGTATTGAATTGTCTGGGCCGAATTACCACAATCGCAAGCAGGATTATTTCGGAGCTTCTACTGGTGCATAGAAAAACCACATCTCCCAAGACCGGTTCTGATACGGTTTAAAGATACCCATTCTCGACGGAGTAATTTGGAGTACTCCAGACGTTGCGTAGGGCTAACAACTAAGTCAGCATTCTCGAGTTTAAGATTTTTCCATTCAGTACAACATTCCGTAATTGGATTAAAGTTGGTCAGAATAAGTTGTTGGGCCGTGATCCAA
Source organism: Chaetogeoica ovagalla (assembly GCA_032441825.1). Classification (NCBI taxonomy): domain Eukaryota; kingdom Metazoa; phylum Arthropoda; class Insecta; order Hemiptera; family Aphididae; genus Chaetogeoica; species Chaetogeoica ovagalla. The sequence goes on along the minus strand of JAMBTI010000028.1, from coordinate 131,645 downwards.
GGTGGTTTCCTAGATTTTAGACGTATTTGTGAGTTTTGTACATTATTTGTGATAACATAGTGTTCTTTAGCGGATCCTGTTTTACAATTAATCTAACCAGAGCTTGCTTTCTTCTAATATCGGGAGGAGAGATGTGTCACAGGACTGGGAGCCATCCTATAGGGGTTGGTTTTAACGCTCCACTAATAACTCGCATGACACTATTTAATTGTACATTGATCTTTTTGACGTGTTTGCTATTAAGCCAAGCACCTGCATAGTATTCGGCAGTAGAATACACTAGCGCTAGGGATGCAATTCTCAGGGTATGTGCATCTGATCCCCACCCTGTTTAAGTTAACTTATGTAGGAGATTCACCCTTGATCTCACCTTCTTTTGTAATTTTTCTGAATGCTTCTTAAAAGTTAGAGAACGATCCGAGGTCACTCCTAAATACTTAAGAGAGGGATTGTGCTTTATTATCGTGATGTTAAACTGTACATGAAGCTCACGGTCCGCTTGTCTGTTATAGAGGTGGAAAGCACATACTTCTGTCTTGGACGGGTTGGGATTTAATCTCCACTTATAAAAGTAATCGCTCATTATTTTTAGGTCATTGGTCAACATTTCACTCCCTGCATCCAAGTCCTTGCACTGGTAAGCTAGAGCTATGTCATCTGCATATTGAAATTTAAAGCTGGACGTAATGGGAAGGTCATAGATATAATGGTTGAATAACGTAGGGGCTAATACGGATCCTTGTGGTAGACCATCGTTGAATACTCTCCGCCTGCTTTTTTCCCCCCATGAAAACTTGGAATCTGCGATTGGATAACATGTTGTCCACAAGTGTCAATATCTTTTTGCAAGGAATTACGCTAGCAAGTTTGTATAATAGTCAATATCTCCATACTGTATCATACGCTGCTGTAAGGTCAATAAATGCTACATTTGTTTTCAGATTGTTTTGAATACCTTTTTCAATCAGGGTAGTTAGCGCAAAGACTTGTTCAGCACAACTACGGTTTGTCCGGAATCCTGCCTGTTCTACTAGTAATATTTTTTCAATTTCTGGCTGGATTCGGTTAAGAATCAATCTCTCAAGAATTTTATATGTAGTACTTAGTAGCGAGTTTGGGCGATATTGTGTTGCATCAATTTCCTGTTTTCCTGGCTTAAAGACTGCAATGACTTTAGTCGTTTTGAATAACATCGGCAAAGACTCCGTGTCCAAGATGTCACTACAGAAAGCAGTTAGCCATGCTTACGTTTTAAGGCCACTAGGTTTAAGAAATTCCGAATATGTACCATCAAACCCAGCTGGTTTATTCAGTTTCACTTCTTTAAGTACCATTCTCATCTCGTCTGTTGAGAAATCCGAGCTGTAGATTGCACTGGTTATCATATCCTTCTTTTTTGACCGTAATCATTTCTTAATTTCTATTTTTGTTCTTTGTCCATTTTGGTCTTAGCCTCTCACTAACCAAGTTACGACATCATTAGGGCTTACTTTTCCAGGTAGATTTGCCTTCGAGGTCTCCGCATCTAGCCTCTTTACTAAGTTCCATGCTTTTCTACTGGAGTATGAACTGTGAAGTTTAAGCAAGCAGTAGTCTCTTGCAATTTCTTGCGTCTATTTATATTCAATGTTCTTATTAGTTCATCCGCAATACTTTGCTCACCTCTCCTTAAATTCTCTAAATAGGTCGCTATAATTTTTGTCCCAAGTTGGGATATATGATTTTCTAAAACCCCGGGGAATATGTTTCTTTTCTACTGACATACTAGCCTTAATAAAGCGGTCGTAGTTGTTGGAAACTGAAGGAATATATTGCACTATGTGGTATAATTGTTTTTTCATTACAAAAATAAATATATCGAAATCACTATGAAAGTCGTGAGAGTTTGTCCAATGACGTGTGTATTTAAAACTTGTAGGTATATTGCCGGTCGCGCGCAGACTTCATAGCAACAACAATGTTAGACAATACAATTTAAAGTGATATTGAAGAATACAAGTGTAATTGTATGAATGTACTCGATGGTTACTCATGCAAAAATATCATATGAAAATAATGACATGATATATCAAATGCCAAATAACTGAATGCAAGGAGGTATAGCAATTTTGGAATTTAAAATAATCACATCTGAGAAATAAATGTTTTATATTGTAACTGTACAGCAAATGCTATTAAAATGAATTAATATAGCATTATTTTTTTTATTACATAAATTGAAAACAATAAACATTGAAAATTATACTTTAAAAGATATGAGAATTGCCGGTCAAATGTAAAAATTATAACCTTAGTTTGTTACGAAATTTTTGAATCCAATTAACATTTGAATTTATAGGATGTATATTAAAAATATTATTAGGAGTACTATGTAAAATACAAATGAATGACATAATATTTGCAATTGATTTTGGGCAAAAAATGTTATAAGAGTTATTGACAATTATATGTTAACATAGAATTACTTAATCGCTAACTGCAAAATAGGGATAAGAACATTTTTCTCAATTTTGAGTTTATTATCATTTTGCATTAGGCATGCGTAAATACACTATTTGCTGCAAAACGGAGTAAAATATGACTTTTCAAACGCCAAATATAGCTTTCGAACATCTCCGTTTACCACAGAAAGAGGACATATCCATCACATGTCACGTTTCTGTAGTAAATTCTAAATTTGGTATTTCATTCTTATTAGTGTTTTTAGTTTATATATATTTATGATATTCAAAGAACACATTCATGTTTAATTAGAATTATTGTATTATGAAATAAAATTAATATGTTCTAATGATTGACAAAGAACATTAAGATATTTATTAACCTATATATTTATCAAATATTTTTCTTTTGGATTTTATATTTCAGGTTTATACATACCTCTGTCTATGTAATCGACACCACGAATAATGAAAAATAGAATATGTTAAATATAGTATATGATTTATGGTTTATATATTAACTTCAAGAGCATGTGATGATCATGAATTTTAGTTACAAAAGTTAAATATATTTGTTACTGGAAAAGTTCTCATGCCTTGTAGAGTAATCCGATTTTAATATTTTTTATAATAAGAGGAAGATATTTTGGAAAAATCGTTGGACATTGACTCTCTAAATTTTGTATTATATATGCAATTATATAAATCCTGATAGGTAAGAAATGAAAAGTTCTATGTAATATCCTTCAAAGGAAAATCTCTGACGACACCTAGAATATTAGATTTCTCTAATATTGTTGTTGTAGGGAATATCATCATTTTCTACAGGACGCATTGGACTTTGATTCTCAAAACTTTTGTCTAAAATGTATAAAAAGAATTTGAATATTAAACATTTCTACAACATTTTTAACAATCTCCATTTCAATTCTTTCAGGAAATAAGTTAGAAAAAAAATTTTTTTTTACCAATAATAACAAATTAGTAAAATAACGCATTCATTGAGGGGTAAAAATTAGTTATGTATATTTATTTTTTGGAGTATATCATTTTCGGTCTGTCGATTGACTTGTGCAATATAAAACTTTAAAAAACGACGAAGCATAATGCGTTTTACAATAGATTTTTTACATTTAAAAAAAAAGCAAATATATTAAAATCACTCTACATGGCGTGAGTGTTTTTCTTATGAAGTATGTATTTTAAATTAGTAGGTAAATTACAGACCGCGCGAAGGCCTCATAGCAACAAAAGTTGTCAGATAATACGATTTAAGTGATATTGGAGGATACCAGTGTAATTGTATGAATGATCCACTTATGTTACATATAATAAAATATCATTTAAGAATAATTAAATGATATATTTAATGCCATATAGAAAAATGTAAGGAAGTGTAGTAATTTTGAATAATTGAAAAATAATAAAATAAATTTATCACATCTGAGAAATAAATGTTACATTTTCTAACATTACAGCATATGCTATTTATATAACTTTATGCAGCATTATTTTATATTTTTGTTTATAACATAAATTTACAACAAAAAACATTGAAAAATATAATTTAAAATGTTATAGGAATTGCTTGTCTAAATGTAAAAATTATTATCTTATTTTATTATGAAATATTTGTATCGAATTAACAACTGAAATTAGAAGTAGTATATTAAAAATGTTATTTGGAGTAATATGTTTAGCAAATATAAATGAATGTCATAATATATGAAATCAACGTTAAGAAGAACATTTTTTAAAAACTATAGAAAAGTATGTTAAAATCGAGTACTACTATTTTGATGATTCACAAAATAATTTTAAATTTCTTAGCATTAGACCATTCATCAGTGGAATGCACCGAAATATATACGTGGTATTCAAATAACTCTTTCTTGTTTATTAAGAAATATAATGATGTGAAATTAAATTGACATGTTTTAATGAAAGGCAAAGAACAATAAAATATGTATTAACTATATATATATATATTTATATCAAATATTTTTTTTTTGAATTTTATATTTCAGGTTATACATACATGCTCCTATGTAATCGACACCACGAAAAATAAAAAATAGAATATTATAATTATAGTATATTATTTTGGTTTATATATTAAGATAATTTAGCATGTGATGAACATGTACTTTAGTACAAAATGTAAATATATTGATTATTGGAAAAATTCTTAGGCCTTATGTATTAATCCGATTTCTATATTGTTTTTGAAAAGAGGAAGACATTTTGCAAAACACGTTGAAATTTGTGCCTCAAAATTTTTTTTTTTAAATCCATAAGAAGAATTTGAATATAAAAATTTTTGCAATATTTTTAACAAACTCTTTTGAAGGTTTTCATAAGGTAAGGTTAGAAAATTATTCTTTGTTTCAATAGTAACAGAATTAGCGAAATAGGACATCCTGGAGACGAAAGAATTATTCCTGTAAAGCATAATATATCGAATTTATAATTTTCTGTCTGTCAGTTGAATTCTGCAAAATAAAATATATTTGATATTCAATGAAATATTTCTTGATTAATTTAAATAAATGTGTTGTTAATTTTTAATTGATATGTACACTAATATACAGCAAAGAAAATTAAAAAAAATATATATATATATATATTATTTTAGATATATCAAATATTTATTTTGAATTGTAAATCTTAGATATATACAAACTCTTTCCTACGTAATGTACAACATGAAAATAAATAAAAAAAATTTATAATTATAGTATATTACTGTAGTTTAAAATAATTAAAAAGTCTCATGTGATTAACATGTAATTTAGCTTCAGATTTTAAATATATCCGTTACTGGAAAAATTCCCACGGCTTGTGTTGTGATTAGATTTTAATATTTTTTTTTAAAAAGAGTTAGATATTTTGCAAAACACGTTTGACATGTAGTCTCAATATTTTATTTTGAACGTGTCAAAACACTGATTGATAAAAAATGAAAGATTGTAAAATTTTCCCTTAAAGGATCAACTATCTCGACTTCAGGAATGTGAAATTTCTCTAAATTTGTTGTTGGAAAAATAAGGAGTTCCTACAATGTGTATTGGACTTCGATTCCCAAAATTATTTTTCTAAAATCTATAAGAAATATTTGAATATCCACAATTTTTAAAATATTTAAACCCTCTCTTTTTTAACGTTTTCATAAGGTAAGTTTAAAAAAATTTTATATTTCCACTAATAACAAAAAATATAAATAAGACACCCTAGGAGGCATAAAAATTATTCCTGTAAAGTAAATATATCGAATTTATCATTTCTATCTGTTGCTTGACTTATGCAAAATAAAATTTCAAGAAACTCTGATGTATAATGCGACTTAAAATAAGTTATTTTGAATTAAAAAAAGACAAATATATATATATATATATATATATATATATCCTAATCACTCAAGATGTTGTGAGTTATTTTCTAATTGTTATATATTTAAAACTTATATGTACATAACAGGTCGCGCGCAGGCCTCTTAGAAACTAATGTTTTTAAAAAAATACAATTTAATGTGATATTAGAAAACACCAGGGTCATTGTTTGAATGATAATCTTTGGTTACATATAATACGGTGTCATATGAAAATAATGAAATGATATATCAAACGCTATAGAACAGAATGCAAGGAAGTATACCAATTTCGAATTTTAGAAAAATAATCATATAAAATTATCACATCTAAAAGTAAATTTAACGGCTTTACATTACAGTAAATGCTATGAATATAACTTTGTATAACATTATTTTTTGTTTTTGTTTATGACATAAATTAACAACAAATACCATACAAAAATATAATTTAATAAATATAAGAATGTCCGGTTTAAACATAAAAATTTATATTTCTTTTCTTATTAATAAATTTTTGTATCGAATTAAGAATTGAATTTAGAGATTGTAAATTAAAAATTTTGCTTGGAGAACTATGTTCAACAAATATAAATAAATGACAAATTATATAAGATTGAAATTGGGAATTAACCTTATATATAGAACATACATGTTGAAATACTCGTATCTTTTCAACCTAATCTATTGGAATTTTAATTAATAATAATAATAATAATAATAATAATAATAATAATATATATATTTATATTATTACTATTATTATTATTATTAATATTTATATTTAAAATTCCAAAAAACTAGGTTGCTACGACTGTTTACATGTAAGTTTAGTGAATTATATTAAATTATTCCCTATGTATACATAGACCCAAAATATTAAGGTTAAGAAATTATAAATAATTAATAAATATTATAACTCATAGATCAAAAAATTAAAAATGACATCGATAATTAATTATATTTACAACAGAATATAGCAAAACCCCTTTTATTTATTTTTATTATGATACAATAATTATATTATTATATTATAATATATTATATATAGTAAATATATATATATATATATTTGTGTAAATGATATTAAATGGATTTGTTGCCAAATAAAATTGGTATGCTTACATTTTCAAAAATAATTTTCAGCGATATTTATTATTTTATATATTTCAATTTTAATCTACTAAATTATAAATGTTTGGTTAATACATACTTTGTGCTATATAGTCAATACAAAGTTGAATATTGTATAGAAATGTTTAATACTATGTTTTATATGGATTGTGTTATATATTAAATATTTTCGCAACGCATTTAATAGGGTTTCACCATATCAAGTAAGATTCTAGAATTTAAAATAATTAATTCATTGCTTTAAACATGCCACACCCGAGAAAAAGATATACATTAAAAATGTAAAAACCTTGGAACGTTTGGTGTTTAAGGAATGATTATATATATATATATTGATTCTAGCTATATAAGAATAAACCGTATCATTTTAACTTAAATATTGGCTAAATCAATTCTCAATATTAGAAAAAAATTGTTATACCTAATGTTCTCTTCTGTCAGCTTATTATGATATAATTTGATTTGCCGTTGTCGAAATAAATTGCTAAATTTTTCCTTATATATATATATATATATATATATATATATATGAACTGAATGAATTTTGAGTTAAAGATAATTAATAGTCATTAAAGAGAGAAGGAGGTCAGGCGACCAGGGTCGCCTGTCGGTGACTCCCACTCGTGATGGTGGTAAGGTTCGTGCAAACTAACCTCAATCACTGCAGCGAAGCTCAGGATCTGTTCTGGGACTTTGTTGGGCGGGAGGATATCTCGGTCGCCCTCGTTAGCGAACCGTATGACGCCAATCGAAACGGTTGGCTCATCGATTCGTCTGGCGGGGCGGCTCTGGGTGTCCTCTCCCGTGGTCTCTCTCTCGGAGACCCGGAGATAGGCGACGGGTACGTGGCAGTGACTGTGGGCGGCGCCATGCGCGTCTACAGTTGCTACGCGCCCCCACGTCTGTCACCAACTGAGTTCAGACGGCTCCTGAGCTGCCTCGAGGTAAGTGCGGCGGTCTTCCGGGGTACGGGAGTGGAACTTGTTGTTGCAGGCGACTTCAACGCCCACTCCGCTGCCTGGGGATACCGACTCTCGGACCGAAGGGCGCTGATCTTTGCGCGTTGGCCGACGCTCTTGGCCTCATCGTAGTCAACAGCGGGTCGGTGCCAACGTACTTCGGGAGAGGAAGGGGGTCGTTAGTCGACATCACGTTAGCCTCCGAAGCCACCTTCGGGAGACTTTGGGGGTGGACCGTGCGCACGGATATCGAAAATTTCAGTGATTACCACCACGTGACCTTTTCGTACTGTGTCGAACGCCGCCAAGCACCATCGGGCATCGCTGCCGGAGAGCCCCGCGCGTGTCGTGTTTATCCGAGCTGGAGAACAGACCGGATGGATTCCGATCTGCTCGCGGGCACGGTGGTCGTGTCCGGGTGAGTGGGGGCGTCTTCGCCCCCGGAAAGCCTTCCTCCTGTTGATAGCGCGGAGTTCGGGGTGGAGCAACTCGTTTCACAAGTGGCCGGGGCTTGCGACATAGCCCTCCCTCGGAGAAATAAACACCCCCGTGGGAGAAAACCGGTCCGCGGGAGTGCCGTAGGCGCCTACTCGTGAGCGTCGTGCATTCAGTAATGTTGTACGGCACTCCCGTGTGGCGTCCTACGTTGCGCTATGACCGTCGGAGCGCCGAGGCTCTGGCTGGAGTCCAGCGGGGGGCGGCCATCAGTAGCGTATGTCCGTACCGTACAGTCTCCCATGATGCTGTACGGGTCATCGCGCGTATACCTCCGAGCGACCTACTGGCCGAGGAGCGCGCGTACGCGTACGAAGCCAGGAAGGCCTTGTCATCGGCAGCGGCTGAACGGCCCGGAGAGACGACAGGTTCGTCGAGCGAACCGTCGGCCGGTGTCCCTTCCCCGAGGGCCCGGACGATGGAGGAATGGGCCGAGAGGGTCGCGCACTGGGACGCTCCCGACGGCAGCGGTCGGGACTGGACCAGGACGCTGATCTCTCCCGTGCTTCTCGACCGGTAGGTGACGAGGACACGAGGTGAGATGACGTTCCACCTCTCTCAGCTGCTTTCGGGACACTGTTGTTTCAACCACTTTTTGAGTCGGATCAACCGTGCCCCGGCGGCCGGGTGTTGTCATTGCGGTGAGACCCCCGGTTCGTTCAGAGGAGAGGTGGATGACGTGTCTCACACTCTCGTTTGCTGCGAGGCGTTCGAGAGTGCTCGGAACGAGCTGATCAGCGTGATCGGCCGTTTCCGGCCTCGCGACCTCGTTGCCCGCATGCTGGATTCTCCGGCTAAGTGGGACGCGGTGGCCCTATTCGCTTCGACTGTGATGAAGGCCAAGGAGGTGGCTGAGCGCGAGAGACAGTCGCTGCAGGGGTTGCCTCCATCGCGACGTGGGAGGGGCTGCAGGGCGGCTCGTGGTCGTCTGGCTTCCTGAGGGGGGGAATTTAGATTGTAAGGGGAGGTCCTGTGGGGTCATCTGCAGTCCCTCCCCAATTCATAATGTGTATAATTTATATATTTTATATTTTGTAATTGTATATATTTTATTTTGTATATATATTTATTTTGTTTTTTAATTTTATTCAATTAATGAAATTCTATATATCTCTTGTTACTGGGGTGGGTGTGGAGCCCACCCCAGAGAGATGCGTTGTATTGATGTTTTTATTTTCAATAAACGATGGCGACTCACTGCCCGAAGTTTTTGCTTAACGGCTTTCCGGGCAGTGGGTGTATTGCCGATTTTTAAAAAAAAAAAAAAAAAAAAAAAAAAAAGATAGAAGATCTGGAGAGTGATCAGAACATGGGTCCAGTAAATTTTGAATTTGATGATTGATATTGTTAGGGATTTTAATTACAAATATATCTAAGATGTTTGGACGTTTTTTTGGGGATGTTGGCCAGTAAGTTGGGTTGGAAGGTGTTATTGTAGAGTAATGGTTCAAGTTAATGGTTTGGAGTAAAGCGTGTCCTTTAGGGTTTGTGGAATGGCAGCCCTAAATTTGATTTTTTGCGTTTAAGTCGCCACCTACGATAATGTATTGACCGAGAGAATTAAAGAATGTTTCATATTGTGGTGGTGTGATTTTGTGTTTAGGGGGACAGTAAGTTGCTGCGATTGTGATTGGTACATGATTGATGTTAATATTTATTAATGCTGCTTGGAGGAAATCATTATTTATTATAGGAAGAAGGGTAAATTGTAATGTCGATTTGACAAGAATCGCAGCGCCAGCGTGGGCAGTGTTATCACCCTGGTTTGAGGAATTTATGGTATAGCCTGGAATTTTAAATTTTGTGTTGGGAGTGAAATGAGTTTCAGAAATTAGGGCTAAGTTAATTCTTTTATCATTTAGAGTAATGATTAGTTCGTTTTTGTGGTTTTGTAATCCATTGGCGTTCCATAGGAGGATGACTAAAGATGAATTGGTGAGAGAGTTATTTAGCATTTTAAGCGAATAGTGAAAAGAGATAGCAAGGGGTTTATCAGTGCTTTGAATTCATTTATGAAGTTTGAGAGAGTCGTATTTTCATTATTAATATTAGACACATTAGGATTTTAATTAGATTTTTTTTTAAGCATATGGCATCGGCATAACAAATAAATAAATATTTAATTTTTTTAAAAAAAAAAAAAAATAACTTATTAGATAAATAAATAAATTAATAAATAAATAAATCACTAAATAGATATGTAAGCAGATAAATAAATGTGTAAACAGCTACAAAAGGTACAGTTTTTCGTAACTAAAAATAAAACTACAGTCGGACATCCAAGTTGGCCAACCATTCAGCCGCGGCACTTCCGCCCAAGTGAATCCCAAGCACCCCTCCAGCATATTTCCTCAGTGGGCAGTATTCCACGATGTGTCTCACCGTCTGGGGTTCTCCGCAGTCACAAAGTGGGGACTCAGTCATCCCACACTTATGAAGCAGGTAATTGCACCTATCCTGCTCAGTCCTAATTCTATTAGTTGTTGTCCAAATCGTGCGTGGAAGTTCGAAACCGGATAGTTTTTTAGTTGGATCTTTGATGAGTACTGAGTTGTTTACTGAGGCTTCTATCCACTGTATTAACCACTATTTTCCCATGTCCAAATCTGTATCAAGAAATTCCCAAACCGGGTTTCTTGATTTCAGTCTTTTAGCTGGGTGATTAAAGATGTCTTCGTGAGCTAGGGGATTAGGGTGTGCTTTTATCTTGTGTAGTAGGGAACAAGTTGCTGCTTGTCTTCTCAAGTTAGTCGAAGCAATGTGCGCTAAGACTGGTAACCAATGAGTTTGTGTACTTTTTACTGTACCTGAAATTATCCTCATTGTTTGATTCAACTGTGTGTCGATTTTCTTACAATGCGCGCTTCTTGACCATGCGGGAGCGCAATACTCGGCTGTACTGTAGACTAGAGCCAGAGCTGAAGTTCTTAGTGTGTTTGCTTTACAACCCCAACTTGTTCCTGCCAGTTTAGAAATTATATTATTTCGTGTTTTCAATTTATCTTTAAGGGCTTCTAAGTGCTGCTTGTAAGTCAAAGTTCTGTCGAGTTTTACCCCCAGATATCTAGGAAAATCATCATTAGGAATACGGGTTCCGTTTACCATAACTTGTAATTTTGTACTTAGATTTTTTAATTAGATGTTACCTGCGCATAAGAGCGAGTTTGGTATGGAGAAGGGTTTGATTGCGTTGATTGCTGTTGGGTAGTTTTACATTTATTATTATTTATACTTACATTCCTTATGTCAGTTGAATTTGAGTTATTGGTGAAGTTGGGTTTGGAATTATTTGTGGTTGGTTTGCGGGAACGTTGGAGCTGTTTGTAAACTTGGCATCCTTTGTAGTTTGCTGGGTGGTCACATTGGCACAGGGCATATTTGGCTAGAGTCTCGTATGATTTGGTACAGTTCCTGGTCGGATGATTTTCACCGCAGCGGACACATCTAGACTGGTATGAACAGTATTTATTAAGTGGCCGTAGTCCTTACAATTTTGACATTGAATGATGTCTTTTCGTTTGTGTGGCTCCTCTATTTTTACTTTGGTATGGAATAGGGATGTTATACTAAATATATCTTTATTGATTAGGGCTAGTCTAGATCAACAAAAAACATTGGCAATTTGTCTTTTGTTATTCTCTTGAGTACGTTAGTTATTTGTCTAACTAAAAAGCCTATTTCTTCAATAGCTATTCCTATTTCGTTTGTTGGTGTCGATGGATGTAGGTTACGGATAACTATCCGGAAGGCTTCATCCTCTTGAGGTTGGTATGTGTGATATTGTGCATTTTTATCTTTTAGATAATGTATTAATTTACGGTATGACTCTGGTTCGGTAGTTTGTATTTTTAGATCGTTTGTTGACGATTTGAAAGAGAAATTTTCGGAACCAATTAGCATAATTAATTGGTTGCGAAGTTCGACAAAGTCTAGTACACCTCAGACAAATACTGGTGGTGGGAGTTTGGTGATTTTAGCACTAAGTGAATCATCAGTGATTTCTGTTACGTTTTCTTGGGAGTAGTGTGAAGTATTTTCGTTCTCTGTAGCGAGTGGCGAGTACCTGTTAGCCGTTATAAAAATAGATTTATTTTTATTGGGTTCTGGGTTATCGGTAGATGAGTGGTTACGTTTGGATGTAATCCCCGTAGGTAATGTTACGTGGAAGTCATCCATTTCAACTGACGAATTACATACTTCACTTGATGCACTCTGTATACGATTTTTTGTAGGGCTATTTTGAGATGTAGATAGACTAGGTATTGTTTGTCTTGATTTACTTGGTTTTGTTTTGTCGGTAGGTTAAAGAGGACTGGCGACAATGCATCACCCTGTTTGAGTCCTGTGTTGACCTCAAAACTGTCAGATATACCGTTGCCAAACTTCACTTTGCACATTATATTCGTGTTGCATGTTTTTATGAGGTCGATAATTTTTTTGGGGATTTTAAAGTCTTCTAGGGCCGCCCACAGTTTATTCCGAACTATTCTATCGTAAGCCTACCTGAAGTCAACAAAACACATGTGGACATCCTTTCCGAATTCATGAAATTTTTCCATTATTTGTCTGATTGTAAAAATATGGTTAGAAGTGGACTTTCCTCTCAGAAAACCACTTTGATAGTCTCCTATTAAATCTCTAGAGTATAACTCCAGTCTTTGTAATAATGCCAAGGATAGGATCTGTATTATAAGTATAAAAGCACGATTCCCCGGTAAATGCTTGTATCCATAGGATTGCCCTTTTTGTATATGGGACATATCACGGCTGTTCTTCAATCTTCAAGTATTCGGTTAGTATATTTCATTTAGCAGTCCATGAATGTTGATCACAAGTTGTTGGGTATCAATCTTTAGTAGCTCAGAGTTGATATTATCTTCGCCGGGGGTTTTGTTGTATTTTGAAAGTCGCGATTATATCCTCTACCTCCTCGCGGTAAGGTTCCTTTAGGAGGGGCTGTGCCTTATTAATGATTATTAATCTATAATAAACTATACAATAATATTAAATCTTATTTATTTTCATTATGAGAAATATTTAAAAAATTTATTTTTTCAATCCAATTTGAATTTTTGATTGTACATACCCTGAGGGGACGCACCTAAATATGTCACACAACAAAATGTGAATATATAAATTTGTTGTAATGTAGTATTTTCATATTCATACATATATATATATATATATATATATATATATATATATATATATTAAAAAATAAATTGTTAAAAATTATACTTTAAAAAATAGGGAAATTTCGATATAATTTGTGTGCTAGTGCCGTCGTTCGTAGGACATAGAGGTGGACTCCCTAAGCAGATCCAGTGAGCTTCCGTAGTATTTTGTTTCTGGCATGTACTTTGAACTTCGTATCTTAGCAGTGGTATTTGAATGTGAGTGCTCTATTCAGCTTCACACCCAAGTATTTTGTGGTATGACAGTGCTCGAGCTCTTGTTCTTTTCAGCTGACTTTAGTTTCCTTTTAGCTTGTCGGTTTCTCAGGTGGAAGGCGCAGACCTGAGATTTGCTTAAGTTTGGTCTAAGATCATTGTCCTCCTGATAGGTAGCTAGTATCTCTAGGGCTCTTACTAGTTTATCTTCTACTTCTTCGAAGGTCTTTTCCTGCGCAGTTACCGCTGTGTCGTCGGCGTAGATGAATTTCTTTGTGCAGGAGTTCAGCGGTTGATTATTGGAGTATAAGTTGAATAAAATTGGGGCTAACACGCTACTTTGTGCACGCCATTCTTCAAGGTTCTCCATCTGCGGTTCTTGTCTTGGAGCACTACGAAGAAGCGCCTATTTTGCAGAAACCACCCTATAAGCTTGGTCAAGGTGTAGTCTTTCGTTGCTTTGTATACTTTCTAAGCAAGGATTTGATGGTTGGCGGTATCATAGGCTACACTAAGGTCTATGAAAGCTACTCCAGTCACTTGGCTTCTCTCAAAACCATCCTCGATGTACTGCGTTAGGTTGAGTACCTGACCGCAGCATGATCTCTATGGTCTAAAACCTGCCTGTTCTTTAATTAAAGCCTTGCCTACGTATCCTGAGATACGTTTTAGTATCATTTGTTCCAGGATTTTGAATAGATGGCAGAGCAAGGAAATTGGTCGGTAGTTCTTGGCTTCTCTAGGACTTGGCTGTCTGTCTTGGCTTATGTCAGAAAGCTTAGATGTGCTTTCTGCTACCCTGACGTGCGAAAATGACGTAGAAATTCTGACAATCAAACTCCAAGCATGCACGGTATACTCAGCGTATAAGCCGCCGGGTAATCCCTTCAGTCTCTAAGGCCCAATTAATTACCATAATAATGACACAAAGATAATCATCGGAAATTTCAACTCTTATAACATGTCCTGGGGCTTTGCAGAGACTGACGACGACGGAGGAAAGCTTGAAAACTGGACAGATCACAGCAATTTGAATCTTATACATGTCCCTTACATCATTCAACAGCAGGAGGTGGAAGTGTAGCTACAATCCGGTCAATATCTTCGACAGTGAGAGAATCGCCAAGCAAGCTATAAATAAAATTGAGGAACCAATCCCAAGAAAACAACATTGCCTTATAACCTGCTGCGTGACAGCAGTATTCAAGCCAAACATAATGCTATTCAAATGACGGTTCAATTTCAAGCGGGCTCAATAAGACTTATTCACAAATGAGCTTAACACCGATATCTCTAAGTTTAGACTTAAAACTGAGGCGTATGATGAATTTGTCGACCGAGTATCTAGGAAATATTTTCTGAGAGGCTGTCGTACTTAGCATATTTCCGGGTTGAGCCAACACTCTTAAGAGCTCTTATCTAAATATAAAGAACTGTACAACCAAGATTCATTTTCGAAAGAAACAATAGAAGGAGGTGGATAACTACTAACAGATATTTTGGAATCAAGAAGAGAGAAGTTGTGTAAAGTACTCAAGGAAACTGATATAAAGCACAGCAGTAGAAAGGCTTGGAAATTAATCAAGAACCTGAGTAACGATCTGACTAGCTCACAGTCAAAACTAAGAGGTGTCACAGCAAACCAATTCGCACACCAGTTACTAATGAATGGAAAATAGAAAGAGAATTTCAGGAACACTAAGATCCGGGGAGTCGTTGCCAAAAAGAACAATTTCTTAACTCACCCTTTCTCTCTTCAGGAAATGAAAGTGGCTGTGCAAGAAAAGAAAAATAATGTAGCTGACATGGATGAATTCAGAGTCGAAACAAATCAAACACTTTGGCCCAAAAACACTGGCATGGGCGGTTGAGCTGATGAACAATTGGGTGACCAGCATGCAAATCCCCAAGTAATGGAGGAATACTCGAGTCATTGCCCTCCTGAAACCAGGTAAAAATAAAATAATTGTAATATGTAATTGATATTTGAAGATCCAGGAAAAAAGAACATATAAATCTGTGATTTAATATATTAAATTAACTTTACGCCCAAAAAATATGATTTTTTAATTGCTACCGAAGAAATGTATAAAATAAATATATAAATATTTTGCATCTAAATATTCGGAAATAAGAAATCAGACATTTATTATTATAGTAATATCGCAAACTAAAATATGGAAAATTAAAATGTTAAAATTGACATCTTGAAAGCAGCCAAATTAACATTTTATTAATCACTTAATCATTAAACTTTAATAAACAATACAATAAAATTGAATCTACGTTATTTTTATTATGAAAGATATTTTAAATATTTTTCAATCCAATTTGAATTTTTGTTTGTACATACTCATAGAGGGCGTTGCTAAATATGTCATACAACAAAATGTGAGTATATAAAATTATAGTCATAATATAATATTTTCGTATGTATATATATATATATATATATATATTAAAAAAATGTTGAAAATTATACTTTAAAAAATAGGGAAATGCCGACTTAAGTTGTAAAAATGTTGTTAGATTACTAATAATTTATAATAAGGAAAATAAAATTCTATTTTTTATACTCGTACTATATAGCAGATTTTAAGGAAGATTTACAACTTTTATTTGCAGGAATGGAATTACATACATTAATTGGAAAAATTATACATAATCGTATTAATATTTTACAATGAGAAATATTTCATTTCTTTTTTTTTTATATCAAATTTTGGATTATAAATATGGTCATCTAAATGATCTTTATTACTAAAAGAAATTTGTTCAAAAATGGTTATCCTTCGTATATATTCATGTACATATATATATATATATATATATATATATATATATATATATATATATATATATTATAATGCACTATTACTTCGAGAGAGTCTATATTTTGTATGAAGAAAATACCAAAATTGTTGTTTATACGAATGTACATTTTAAATTAAAATTACATGGACCTATGCAAACAATGTAATGTGAGAATTAAATTAATATATTTAAACTTTTAAAGTTTAAACTATTATACTGTGTTCACAATATAAAATATTAAAAAATATATAAAGTATGACTTATATGTTTGAGTATGACCCGATTTCAGGATGACAAATTAGGAATATAAAATTAATGTTTTATTATAATTTATTAAATAATTAATAATATAGTAATAATAAATGAATAGTTGCTTATAATATGAAGAAATGTTCTGATTATAGTAAATAATATAAATAGGACATTATTTCAGTTAATTTACGTATCTATTCTAGATTATTTAAAATGGACGTGAGATAATGTAATTGCAATTTATATTTGACATATGACTTTCCAGAAAAAGATAATTTAGAAATTTGTCACTAAATGCATTAATGAGATTTAAAAACTAAGAAATATAAGATTTAATGCTGCTATGAATAAGAGCAGTCTAATTAACATACTTTTATTTTACAAATGATAAATATTTTATAATGAGATCGGGTCAAGCAGTGTTTGGCAAAAAAAAATTAAGAGCTAACAAATTTCCTAAAAAGTATAAAGATATTAAAAATTATGGATTAAATATCATAAACCTTCAGTTTCTATCCAATTCATACATACAAAAAAAAATGTATCTTTAAAGTTTCAAATTGTTATTCTAAAGTGACTTGCACGTTGTACTGAGTAGCATAAAAAAATTGAGATATAAAAATGTCCTTGTGTGAATAAGGATTGGGCAAATATAACGGATCACAAATATTTAATATTAAATTAATAGGACAGATATATTTTTAATACCTTCAGAATAGACAAAAATATGTACATGATTTTAATTTGTTATATTCAAGATTAATTACAATGAACGTGTAGTAAAACAATTGTAATATATAATTGACATTTATATTTGTAGGCAAGAGAAAATCAGAAATTATGAATTTTATATATTAAACGAATCAAAAGCATTGAATAATATAATTTTTTATTGCTACTTTTGAAAAAGGCAGATTTATTAGGAGAAATCTAATTTTAAATAATGAAATATTTTATAATCAGACTAATTCCGTATCTCTATGTTGAGTTATTATATTCTGGAAAAAACATATTTAGTGCTATACAAACCATAATAACAGTGAATATTTACACATCGTTTAATTCTATACATGGCTACATTAATAGCCCTAAAAATATGTTCTTATTGTCATATTGGAAAATGCCCGCTTTATTAGAAAAAATACATTACTAATATTTTAAAAACGGGATCAAATTCTATAAGCCTTTGAAGTTGGATTTATATTTTCGTATATACTCACGAATATCTATACAAGGTATTGTGAAAAGAATATGTGTAGAGTGTGAAGTATACCAAATGTTATATTATCAACAAAGTATTACTTATGAAATAATAGACAAGTTATATTTAAATCATCCGTATGTTTACAAAAAAATACACTTGATATTTGAATTCTAATATTGAATTAAATTTTAAGATAGTTAAATATACCATATCACAATAAAAAATTAGTTTTTAGATTTTCTTAATATATTAAATGTATTATACATATCTAGAACGCTGAAAATATAATTTTTTGTTGCTACTTGAATGGGTAGTCATCATTGAATGACAATGAATAATGAAGATATAAAAATATTTTTGATAAGTTTGAGGATTGAGAGATTTGAAGAATCATGAATAACCATTATTAATAATGCAGATTTAAAATAAATATATTTTGAGTAGACAGAAATATATAAATAGTATTGAAATATGTTTGAAATTTAATTTTTCAGGTAAAAAGAATTCAAAAGTTAGAATTTAATATATTAAAAAAGTCTTAATCACGGAAAAATATATATTTGATTACATTCGAATATGAAAAAATTTAATGCATTGAAAAATATAAGTATATAATAATACATAAAAGGATATAAAAGATATAACAAAGGTCCTTGTGTGTTAAGAGATTAAGCGAATTTGATGGATCAGAATTAACTAATATTAAATTAGTAAGACAGATTTTATTCATAATATTATTAGAATGGACAGAACTATATACATTATTTTAATTTGTTATATTCAAGATCAATTAAAATGAACGAGTAGTAATACAATTTTAATATATAATTGACATTTTATTTGTAGGTAAAAGGAATTCAGAAATTTGGAATTTAATATATTTTATCAAAAGCACTGAAAAATATAATTTTTTATATCTACTTTTCAAAACAGCAGATTATTTAGCATAATTGTAATTTTAAATTATAAAATATTTTATGAGACCAAATCAAAAATTCTTTATATTTGTATTTAAATTCAGGATAAAACATACTTTGTGCTATACAAACCATAACAACAAAGACTTTTTATAGTGTGCTTTATTATCCAAAAGGCTACATTAAAAGCCTTAAATCATGAATAACCATTATTAAGAATACAAATTTTAAATTATTTATCTTTTGAGTAGACAGAAATATATAAATGATATTCATTGGTGATTTCCTGTTTATTTTAACGAGATGTTTAGATAAATAAATGTCACATATAATTGACATTTGAATATCCAGGAAAAGTGAATAAATAAATTAGGGATTTAATATATTGTATTAACTTTAAGCCTAAAAAAATATTATTTTTTAATTGCCAACTAGATAATGTATAAAAATACGTATATTTGTGTGTTGTGCATTAAATATCCGGAGAAGATGAATCAGACCCTAATTATTATATTTATATCGCAAAGTAAAATATGGAAAATTAAAATGTCAATATTGCCTTCTTGAAAACAGCCAAATTAGCATTTTATTAATCATTTAATTATTTAGCATTAATAAACAATACAATTATATTAAATCTTATTTATTTTTATTTTGAGAAATATTTCAAATTTTTTTCAATCCAATTTGAATTTTTGATTCTATGTACCTAACCTGAGGGGACGCACCTAAATATGTCACACAACAAAATGTGAATATATAAATTTACTGTCGTAATGTAGTATTTCCATATTCATATATACATATATATATATATGTATATATATATTAAAAAATAAATCGGTTAAAATTTTACTTTAAAAAATAGGGAAATGTCGATATAATTTTGTAAAAAATCATGTTGTTAGATAAAAATGTTGTTACTAATAGTTATTGTTACTAATAATTTCTAATAAGGACAATAAAATTATATTTATAGTACTATATAGCTGATTTTAACATAGATTTACAATTTTATTTGCAGGAAAGGAATAAAGTATTAAATATCATAAAAAAATACGCAAAATATATACAATATATTAAATTCGTTAATTTGAAATTAATATAAGTAACCGTGGAGTAAAATAATTGTAATATATAATTGATATATAAATTTCCAGAAAAAAATCGTGGTGCATTGGGATTCTAAAATACTGTCAGCACTTTCTGGAGATATGAATATTGATCGTTTACCTATTGTTGCAAGAGGTATGAACGTTGAACAACTCCTTTGAATCCCTCAAATATTTTCTAGGACTGGTGATTATACATATAGAAAATTTGCATAACAAATTGTGGTATATTTATTTAAAAAATATTTTCCAATATTTAATAACTAATTTTCAAAAATATTTTTAAAATACATTTTCAGGTAAAAGGAATTCAGGAATTTGGATTTTAATATATAAAACAAATCTGAATCACTAAAAAATATAAATTTGTCTTGCTACATTGAAAACTGGCAGATTAATTAGCAGAAATCTAATTTTGAATTTTTAAATATTTTTTTAAATCAAGTCAAAAATTCTTTATATTTGAGTTTAAATTCTGTATAAAACATACCCGGTGCTATATAAACCATAATAAAAGTGAATATTTATAGAGTGATTAATTTTATAAAAGGTTATGTTTAAAGCATTAAAGAATATGCCCTCATTGTGATATTCAAAATGCCCACTTAATTAGCAAAATACTTTAATAATATTTTGTTAATGGGAACAAATTCCAAAAACCATTGAAATTGAATTTATATTTCGGTGTACACTAAAGAATACCTATACAAATAATGGTGGAAAAGAATATGTGTAGAGAGTTTAGTATACTAAATGTTATATTATCAACAAAGTATTACATATGAAATAATAGACAAGTTGTATTTACATCATTCTTATGTTTATAAGAAAAGAACATAATATTTGAATTCATATTTTAGATTAGACATTATGAATGCTCTGTAAACCATATCACAAATAAAAAAAAAAATTAATATTTCATACGACCCTATTATCTCAATATTTTTCATATTAAATATTGAATCCCTATCATAATAAATGTTATTTGTAGCCTATACATTTTCAATAAAATCATAGAATTTATTCCATTAAATTATATTATTGCATATACACATGGTTTATCACTTTTAAATATAAATTATTAATTAATATTAATAATTATTTTATTTATTTTTATGTATTAAAAATTATAATATATTTTTAGTGACAAATACTATTACGAAATGTTTAGAGTATAAGATATATTATACATTTTATATTATATTTAGTCAATTTATGAAAAACATTATAACATGTACTTTAATTTAATTACATAAATTGTTTTTTCATTTATATAAATAGAAACCCTTTTTTTTCGATTACAAGTATTATTTGAAGATATTAAGTTTTTAAGATACATTACATTTCATTTAATTTACGTAAAAATTTAGAACGTGAATTAAATTATGAATTAAACCCATACTGAAGGAAAAAAAATTTATTTTTGATGTATCTACTTGTACTTTTACAGTGATGTCTTTTTAACAGTGATTGGCACAAAAAAGTTTAGAGATAACAAATTTCCTAAAAGTATGAAGATATTAAAAATTATGGATTAAATATCATAAAAATACCCATGAATATATACATTATTTAAGTTAGTTATTTCTAATTTAATTTAAATCAATTTGGAGTAAAATAATTAGAATTATTAAATGATATATGAATTTCCAGAAAGAGTAAATAAATAAATTTGTGATTTAATATACTAAATTAACTTAAGGCCAAAAATAAATGTATTTTTTAATTAGCACCTAAAAAGTTTAAAAAATATATATATAAATATTTTGAAAATAAATATCCGGAAAAAAATCAGCCCTTTATGATTATATTTATATCGCAAACTAAAATATGGAAAATTAAAATGATAAAATTTCCGTCTTGAAAACAGCAAATTAGCATTTTATTAATCATTTAATTATTAAACATTAATTGAGATACAAAAAATTTCCTTGTGTGTTAAGAGTTATGTGCTAAGAATTTCATTACAGCAATCTTTTCGTTTTCCCCAATCCGTTGGACCTAATTCCTGAGCTACCATAATCTTGTGAGGGTGTAATTTAAGATCACAGTGCAAAATTCGTCTTACCGTTCAATCCTATATCTCGTGAGCAGAGGCATGTTTTCGAGCAGAACGCGACGGAGACTGCTCTATCGATGTTCCTACTGTGTCAATGTTTTCCGGTGTTCTCACGGACTTGGGACGTCCAACCGGTTTTTTAGGCATTGCAGATCCCGTTGCTCTTAAATTTTGTACTCAATTCAAAATCGTAATCCGATCAGGGACACTTTTGTTTGGATTCAAACCGAACCGAGTGCGAAATGCTCTCTGTATCGCATCCACACATTCAGGGTTTTTGAAAAATGTCTCGACAACGAAACCACGTTATTCACCGGACCACGGCTTGGTGACATTAAACACCTTATTAATAATCTAATCTAGCGAAAAAAACATCTTTATTCTAATCGGTTTGATTACGGGCTAATGATTATTCGAAATGTGGGAGTCCATTACGCCGCACCCTGTAAAATCGTTATCTAAATAATCCTTTTTACAAAAAAAAATTTATATAAAAAGTTTCTGAATCATATATATAAATATATGTGTGTGTGTGTGTGTGTGTGTGTGAGTGTGTATATATATTCACAGAAGTAATAAATAAAAACTAAAAAGGAATTCAGAAATTTGTGACGTAATATTTTAAACAGATATGAAACACCGAAAAATAAAAGAATTAATGCTGCTATGAAAAATAGCAGTCTAATTAGCATAAATTTATTTTTAAATTAATAAATATTTAAAAATATGACCAAGCCAAAAATTCTTTATTTTTGAATTTAATAATACAATTTGCAAATATAATTTACTAATTTTAAGCTATGTACCATTTGAACATTTTAAATGTTCAATAAAATAAGAGAATTTATTCAATTATATTAGATTATTGTGTACAAACATTGTTAATTACAAAAAAAATTTAATATTTTCAATCAACAAGGTTGAAAATGTCTAATTTTATTCTAAATTATAATTAAGTAATATAAATTATTTTATTTATTGATAAAAAACCATTATATATTTTCGAATTACAAATATTAATAAGAAATGTTTAGGTACTAAGATTTATTTAAACTTTAGTACTGGCTAATACATACCATAATCTAAAAAACAATAAAAAAATATGTGTTGATTGTTAAATATTGCAGTATTCTAGATCAGGTCAATATGATTACATATAAAAAGTAGAAAAATGTTAATTAAATTCTCCTCATGTGTATAAGATCTGAAATAATTTTGAATCACAGATAACAATTTGCAAACATAATGTATTACTTTTATTTAACTATATACCATTTGAACACTTTAAATGTTCCGCAAAATCATGGAATTTATTCCATTTATATTAAATTATTGTGAAAACATTGTTAATCACGTTTTTGATGGAAAATATTATATTTTATTCTAAATTATTATTTAATAATATAAGTTATTGAATTTATAGGTAAAAATAATCAACCACTATATATTTTCGAATCACAAATATTATTAACAAATGTTTAGGTAATAAGATGTATTATAAATGTAATGTTATATTTCACTTTAATATACGTATAACCTTAAAACGTGAATTTAAATTATTATGTAAACCCATCGGTTTCTATCAAATTTACACAAAAAAAAAAAAAAATATTTTTGAAGTTTCAAACAGTTATTTAAAAGTGACTTGCGCGTAGTTGTGAGTGGCATGAAAAGATTGAGATACAAAAAATTTCCTTGTGTGTTAAGAGATTGAGAGAAAGTAATGGATCAGAAATAACTAATACTAAATTAGTACGACATATTTTATTCATGATATTATTAGAATGGACAGAACTATATACATTATTATAATTTGTTATATTCAAGAATAATTAAAATGAACGAGTAGTAATACAATATTAATATATAATTGACATTTCATTTGTAGGTAAAAGGAATTCAGAAATTTGGAATTTAATATATTTTGTTTATATTTTATCAAAAGCACTGAAAAATATAATTTTTTATATCTACTTTTCAAAACAGCAGATTATTTAGCATAATTGTAATTTTAAGTTATAAAATATTTTATGAGACCAAATCAAAAATTCTTTATATTTGTATTTAAATTCAGGATAATACATAGACGGTGCTATACAAATCATAATAACAAAGAATGTTTATAGAGTGTTTAATTAACAAAAGGCTACATTAAAAGCCTTAAATCATGAATACCCATTATTAAGAATACAAATTTTAAATTAATTATCTTTTGAGTAGACAGAAATATATAAATGATACTCATTGGTTATTTCCTGTTTATTTTAACGAGATGTTTAGATAAATAAATGTCACATATAATTGACATTTGAATATCCAGGAAAAGTGAATAAATAAATTAGGGATTTAATATATTGTATTAACTTTAAGCCCAAAAAAATATGATTTTTCAATTGCCACCTAGATAATGTATAAAAATATGTATATTTGTGTGTTGTGCATTAAATATCCGGAGATGATGAATCAGACCCTAATTATTATATTTATATCGCAAACTAAAATATGGAAAATTAAAATGTCAAAATTGCCTTCTTGAAAACAGCCAAATTAATTTTATATTAAACATTTAATAGTGAATCAATAATAAACAATAACATGACACTAAATCTAATTTATTTTTGTTATGAGATATATTTCAAATTTTCTTCAATTAAATTTGAATTATTTGTTGTACATACGTGGAGGGGGTCCAGCTAAATATGTCATAAACCAAAGGCAAATATATAAATTTATAGTCATTATTTAGTATTTTTCTATTAATATATTTGTATATATATTAAAATATAAATCGTTAAATATTCTACTTTAAGAAATAGGGATATGCCGATATAATTTGTATAAAACAATTTTGTTAGATTACTAATAATTTATAATAAGGATAATAAAATAATATTCTTAATACTTTATAGAAGATTGTAAGCAAGATTTACAACTTTTATGTGCAGGAATGGAATTACATATTGTAATTGGCAAAATTATACAGCATCGTATTAATATTTTATAATGAAATATATTTCATTTCCTTTTTCTTTATGTTGAATTTTGGATTATAAATATGGTCATCTAAATTATTCTTATTACTAAAAGAAATTTGTATTTAATTGAATATGATTCGTATATGTATACAAGTAAATATATATATATTATGATGCACTATGACTTCGTTAGGATCTATATTTTGTATGAAGAAAATACCAAAATTGTTGTTTATATGAGTGTACATTTTGAATTAAAATTATATGGACCTATACAATCAATGTAATGGGAATATTAAATTTATATATTTAAAACATTTAAAGGTTAAACTATTATACCGTGTTCACAATATAAAATATTAAAAAATATATATAATGTATAGACTTATATGTTTGATTATGACACGATTTCAGGATGACAAATAAGGAATATACAAATAATGTTTAAATATAATTTACTAAATAACTAACAAAATAGTTATAATAAATTAATTGTTATTAATAATATTAAGATATTTTTGATTATATTAAATAATATAAATTGGACAAATTTCAGTTAATTTACGTATCTGTTCTGGATTATATAAA
Organism: Chaetogeoica ovagalla; assembly: GCA_032441825.1. Taxonomy (NCBI): domain Eukaryota; kingdom Metazoa; phylum Arthropoda; class Insecta; order Hemiptera; family Aphididae; genus Chaetogeoica; species Chaetogeoica ovagalla. The sequence continues at coordinate 105,938 of JAMBTI010000028.1, read as the reverse complement.
ATGTATAATAAATCTTATACATGTCCCTTACATCATTCAACAGCAGGAGGTGGAAGTGTAGCTACAATCCGGTCAATATCTTCGACAGTGAGAGAATCGCCAAGCAAGCTATAAATAAAATTGAGGAACCAATCCCAAGAAAACAACATTGCCTTATAACCTGCTGCGTGACAGCAGTATTCAAGCCAAACATAATGCTATTCAAATGACGGTTCAATTTCAAGCGGGCTCAATAAGACTTATTCACAAATGAGCTTAACACCGATATCTCTAAGTTTAGACTTAAAACTGAGGCGTATGATGAATTTGTCGACCGAGTATCTAGGAAATATTTTCTGAGAGGCTGTCGTACTTAGCATATTTCCGGGTTGAGCCAACACTCTTAAGAGCTCTTATCTAAATATAAAGAACTGTACAACCAAGATTCATTTTCGAAAGAAACAATAGAAGGAGGTGGATAACTACTAACAGATATTTTGGAATCAAGAAGAGAGAAGTTGTGTAAAGTACTCAAGGAAACTGATATAAAGCACAGCAGTAGAAAGGCTTGGAAATTAATCAAGAACCTGAGTAACGATCTGACTAGCTCACAGTCAAAACTAAGAGGTGTCACAGCAAACCAATTCGCACACCAGTTACTAATGAATGGAAAATAGAAAGAGAATTTCAGGAACACTAAGATCCGGGGAGTCGTTGCCAAAAAGAACAATTTCTTAACTCACCCTTTCTCTCTTCAGGAAATGAAAGTGGCTGTGCAAGAAAAGAAAAATAATGTAGCTGACATGGATGAATTCAGAGTCGAAACAAATCAAACACTTTGGCCCAAAAACACTGGCATGGGCGGTTGAGCTGATGAACAATTGGGTGACCAGCATGCAAATCCCCAAGTAATGGAGGAATACTCGAGTCATTGCCCTCCTGAAACCAGGTAAAAATAAAATAATTGTAATATGTAATTGATATTTGAAGATCCAGGAAAAAAGAACATATAAATCTGTGATTTAATATATTAAATTAACTTTACGCCCAAAAAATATGATTTTTTAATTGCTACCGAAGAAATGTATAAAATAAATATATAAATATTTTGCATCTAAATATTCGGAAATAAGAAATCAGACATTTATTATTATAGTAATATCGCAAACTAAAATATGGAAAATTAAAATGTTAAAATTGACATCTTGAAAGCAGCCAAATTAACATTTTATTAATCACTTAATCATTAAACTTTAATAAACAATACAATAAAATTGAATCTACGTTATTTTTATTATGAAAGATATTTTAAATATTTTTCAATCCAATTTGAATTTTTGTTTGTACATACTCATAGAGGGCGTTGCTAAATATGTCATACAACAAAATGTGAGTATATAAAATTATAGTCATAATATAATATTTTCGTATGTATATATATATATATATATATATATTAAAAAAATGTTGAAAATTATACTTTAAAAAATAGGGAAATGCCGACTTAAGTTGTAAAAATGTTGTTAGATTACTAATAATTTATAATAAGGAAAATAAAATTCTATTTTTATACTCGTACTATATAGCAGATTTTAAGGAAGATTTACAACTTTTATTTGCAGGAATGGAATTACATACATTAATTGGAAAAATTATACATAATCGTATTAATATTTTACAATGAGAAATATTTCATTTCTTTTTTTTTTATATTGAATTTTGGATTATAAATATGGTCATCTAAATGATCTTTATTACTAAAAGAAATTTGTACAAAAATGGTTATCCTTCGTATATATTCATGTACATATATATATATATATATATATATATATATATATATATATATATATATTATAATGCACTATTACTTCGAGAGAGTCTATATTTTGTATGAAGAAAATACCAAAATTGTTGTTTATACGAATGTACATTTTAAATTAAAATTACATGGACCTATGCAAACAATGTAATGTGAGAATTAAATTAATATATTTAAACTTTTAAAGTTTAAACTATTATACTGTGTTCACAATATAAAATATTAAAAAAATATATAAAGTATGACTTATATGTTTGAGTATGACCCGATTTCAGGATGACAAATTAGGAATATAAAATTAATGTTTTATTATAATTTATTAAATAATTAATAATATAGTAATAATAAATGAATAGTTGCTTATAATATGAAGAAATGTTCTGATTATAGTAAATAATATAAATAGGACATTATTTCAGTTAATTTACGTATCTATTCTAGATTATTTAAAATGGACGTGAGATAATGTAATTGCAATTTATATTTGACATATGACTTTCCAGAAAAAGATAATTTAGAAATTTGTCACTAAATGCATTAATGAGATTTAAAAACTAAGAAATATAAGATTTAATGCTGCTATGAATAAGAGCAGTCTAATTAACATACTTTTATTTTACAAATGATAAATATTTTATAATGAGATCGGGTCAAGCAGTGTTTGGCAAAAAAAAATTAAGAGCTAACAAATTTCCTAAAAAGTATAAAGATATTAAAAATTATGGATTAAATATCATAAACCTTCAGTTTCTATCCAATTCATACATACAAAAAAAAATGTATCTTTAAAGTTTCAAATTGTTATTCTAAAGTGACTTGCACGTTGTACTGAGTAGCATAAAAAAATTGAGATATAAAAATGTCCTTGTGTGAATAAGGATTGGGCAAATATAACGGATCACAAATATTTAATATTAAATTAATAGGACAGATATATTTTTAATACCTTCAGAATAGACAAAAATATGTACATGATTTTAATTTGTTATATTCAAGATTAATTACAATGAACGTGTAGTAAAACAATTGTAATATATAATTGACATTTATATTTGTAGGCAAGAGAAAATCAGAAATTATGAATTTTATATATTAAACGAATCAAAAGCATTGAATAATATAATTTTTTATTGCTACTTTTGAAAAAGGCAGATTTATTAGGAGAAATCTAATTTTAAATAATGAAATATTTTATAATCAGACTAATTCAAAATATCTCTATATTTGAGTTATATTCTGGAAAAAACATATTTAGTGCTATACAAACCATAATAACAGTGAATATTTACACATCGTTTAATTCTATACATGGCTACATTAATAGCCCTAAAAATATGTTCTTATTGTCATATTGGAAAATGCCCGCTTTATTAGAAAAAATACATTACTAATATTTTAAAAACGGGATCAAATTCTATAAGCCTTTGAAGTTGGATTTATATTTTCGTATATACTCACGAATATCTATACAAGGTATTGTGAAAAGAATATGTGTAGAGTGTGAAGTATACCAAATGTTATATTATCAACAAAGTATTACTTATGAAATAATAGACAAGTTATATTTAAATCATCCGTATGTTTACAAAAAAAAACACTTGATATTTGAATTCTAATATTGAATTAAATTTTAAGATAGTTAAATATACCATATCACAATAAAAAATTAGTTTTTAGATTTTCTTAATATATTAAATGTATTATACATATCTAGAACGCTGAAAAATATAATTTTTTGTTGCTACTTGAATGGGTAGTCATCATTGAATGACAATGAATAATGAAGATATAAAAATATTTTTGATAAGTTTGAGGATTGAGAGATTTGAAGAATCATGAATAACCATTATTAATAATGCAGATTTAAAATAAATATATTTTGAGTAGACAGAAATATATAAATAGTATTGAAATATGTTTGAAATTTAATTTTTCAGGTAAAAAGAATTCAAAAGTTAGAATTTAATATATTAAAAAAGTCTTAATCACGGAAAAATATATATTTGATTACATTCGAATATGAAAAAATTTAATGCATTGAAAAATATAAGTATATAATAATACATAAAAGGATATAAAAGATATAACAAAGGTCCTTGTGTGTTAAGAGATTAAGCGAATTTGATGGATCAGAATTAACTAATATTAAATTAGTAAGACAGATTTTATTCATAATATTATTAGAATGGACAGAACTATATACATTATTTTAATTTGTTATATTCAAGATCAATTAAAATGAACGAGTAGTAATACAATTTTAATATATAATTGACATTTTATTTGTAGGTAAAAGGAATTCAGAAATTTGGAATTTAATATATTTTATCAAAAGCACTGAAATATATAATTTTTTATATCTACTTTTCAAAACAGCAGATTATTTAGCATAATTGTAATTTTAAATTATAAAATATTTTATGAGACCAAATCAAAAATTCTTTATATTTGTATTTAAATTCAGGATAAAACATACTTTGTGCTATACAAACCATAACAACAAAGACTTTTTATAGTGTGCTTTATTATCCAAAAGGCTACATTAAAAGCCTTAAATCATGAATAACCATTATTAAGAATACAAATTTTAAATTATTTATCTTTTGAGTAGACAGAAATATATAAATGATATTCATTGGTGATTTCCTGTTTATTTTAACGAGATGTTTAGATAAATAAATGTCACATATAATTGACATTTGAATATCCAGGAAAAGTGAATAAATAAATTAGGGATTTAATATATTGTATTAACTTTAAGCCTAAAAAAATATTATTTTTTAATTGCCAACTAGATAATGTATAAAAATACGTATATTTGTGTGTTGTGCATTAAATATCCGGAGAAGATGAATCAGACCCTAATTATTATATTTATATCGCAAAGTAAAATATGGAAAATTAAAATGTCAATATTGCCTTCTTGAAAACAGCCAAATTAGCATTTTATTAATCATTTAATTATTTAGCATTAATAAACAATACAATTATATTAAATCTTATTTATTTTTATTTTGAGAAATATTTCAAATTTTTTTCAATCCAATTTGAATTTATGATTCTATGTACCTAACCTGAGGGGACGCACCTAAATATGTCACACAACAAAATGTGAATATATAAATTTACTGTCGTAAGCAGTGTGTGGGATAGACTGTCTCTCGCATGAGGTGCTGTCGATTCTGTTTTGTAGTCGTCTGTTTAAAAAATTTTACTTTAAAAAATAGGGAAATGTCGATATAATTTTGTAAAAAATCATGTTGTTAGATAAAAATGTTGTTACTAATAGTTATTGTTACTAATAATTTCTAATAAGGACAATAAAATTATATTTATAGTACTATATAGCTGATTTTAACGTAGATTTACAATTTTATTTGCAGGAAAGGAATAAAGTATTAAATATCATAAAAAAATACGCAAAATATATACAATATATTAAATTCGTTAATTTGAAATTAATATAAGTAACCGTGGAGTAAAATAATTGTAATATATAATTGATATATAAATTTCCAGAAAAAAATCGTGGTGCATTGGGATTCTAAAATACTGTCAGCACTTTCTGGAGATATGAATATTGATCGTTTACCTATTGTTGCAAGAGGTATGAACGTTGAACAACTTCTTTGAATCCCTCAAATATTTTCTAGGACTGGTGATTATACATATAGAAAATTTGCATAACAAATTGTGGTATATTTATTTAAAAAATATTTTCCAATATTTAATAACTAATTTTCAAAAATATTTTTAAAATACATTTTCAGGTAAAAGGAATTCAGGAATTTGGATTTTAATATATAAAACAAATCTGAATCACTAAAAAATATAAATTTGTCTTGCTACATTGAAAACTGGCAGATTAATTAGCAGAAATCTAATTTTGAATTTTTAAATATTTTTTTAAATCAAGTCAAAAATTCTTTATATTTGAGTTTAAATTCTGTATAAAACATACCCGGTGCTATATAAACCATAATAAAAGTGAATATTTATAGAGTGATTAATTTTATAAAAGGTTATGTTTAAAGCATTAAAGAATATGCCCTCATTGTGATATTCAAAAATGCCCACTTAATTAGCAAAATACTTTAATAATATTTTGTTAATGGGAACAAATTCCAAAAACCATTGAAATTGAATTTATATTTCGGTGTACACTAAAGAATACCTATACAAATAATGGTGGAAAAGAATATGTGTAGAGAGTTTAGTATACTAAATGTTATATTATCAACAAAGTATTACATATGAAATAATAGACAAGTTGTATTTACATCATTCTTATGTTTATAAGAAAAGAACATAATATTTGAATTCATATTTTAGATTAGACATTATGAATGCTCTGTAAACCATATCACAAATAAAAAAAAAAATTAATATTTCATACGACCCTATTATCTCAATATTTTTCATATTAAATATTGAATCCCTATCATAATAAATGTTATTTGGAGCCTATACATTTTCAATAAAATCATAGAATTTATTCCATTAAATTATATTATTGCATATACACATGGTTTATCACTTTTAAATATAAATTATTAATTAATATTAATAATTATTTTATTTATTTTTATGTATTAAAAATTATAATATATTTTTAGTGACAAATACTATTACGAAATGTTTAGAGTATAAGATATATTATACATTTTATATTATATTTAGTCAATTTATGAAAAACATTATAACATGTACTTTAATTTAATTACATAAATTGTTTTTTCATTTATATAAATGGAAACCCTTTTTTTTCGATTACAAGTATTATTTGAAGATATTAAGTTTTTAAGATACATTACATTTCATTTAATTTACGTAAAAATTTAGAACGTGAATTAAATTATGAATTAAACCCATACTGAAGGAAAAAAATTTATTTTGATGTATCTACTTGTACTTTTACAGTGATGTCTTTTAACAGTGATTGGCACAAAAAAGTTTAGAGATAACAAATTTCCTAAAAAGTATGAAGATATTAAAAATTATGGATTAAATATCATAAAAATACCCATGAATATATACATTATTTAAGTTAGTTATTTCTAATTTAATTTAAATCAATTTGGAGTAAAATAATTAGAATTATTAAATGATATATGAATTTCCAGAAAGAGTAAATAAATAAATTTGTGATTTAATATACTAAATTAACTTAAGGCCAAAAATAAATGTATTTTTTAATTAGCACCTAAAAAGTTTAAAAAAAATATATATATAAATATTTTGAAAATAAATATCCGGAAAAAAATCAGCCCTTTATGATTATATTTATATCGCAAACTAAAATATGGAAAATTAAAATGATAAAATTTCCGTCTTGAAAACAGCAAATTAGCATTTTATTAATCATTTAATTATTAAACATTAATTGAGATACAAAAAATTTCCTTGTGTGTTAAGAGTTATGTGCTAAGAATTTCATTACAGCAATCTTTTCGTTTTCCCCAATCCGTTGGACCTAATTCCTGAGCTACCATAATCTTGTGAGGGTGTAATTTAAGATCACAGTGCAAAATTCGTCTTACCGTTCAATCCTATATCTCGTGAGCAGAGGCATGTTTTCGAGCAGAACGCGACGGAGACTGCTCTATCGATGTTCCTACTGTGTCAATGTTTTCCGGTGTTCTCACGGACTTGGGACGTCCAACCGGTTTTTAAGGCATTGCAGATCCGTTGCTCTTAAATTTTGTACTCAATTCAAAATCGTAATCCGATCAGGGACACTTTTGTTTGATTCAAACCGAACCGAGTGCGAAATGCTCTCTGTATCGCATCCACACATTCAGGGTTTTGAAAATGTCTCGATAACGAAACCACGTTATTCACCGGACCACGGCTTGCGACATTAAACACCTTATTAATAATCTAATCTAGCGAAAAAAACAGTTTTATTCTAATCAGTTTGATTACGGGCTAATGATTATTCGAAATGTGGGAGTCCATTACGCCGCACCCTGTAAAATCGTTATCTAAATAATCCTTTTTACAAAAAAAAATTTATATAACCTGTTTCTGAATCATATATATAAATATTTGTGTGTGTGTGTGTGTGTGAGTGTGTATATATATTCACAGAAGTAATAAATAAAAACTAAAAGGAATTCAGAAATTTGTGACGTAATATTTTAAACAGATATAAAACACCGAAAAATAAAAGAATTAATGCTGCTATGAAAATAGCAGTCTAATTAGCATAAATTTATTTTTAAATTAATTAATATTTAAAAATATGACCAAGCCAAAAATTCTTTATTTTTGAATTTAATAATACAATTTGCAAATATAATTTACTAATTTTAAGCTATGTACCATTTGAACATTTTAAATGTTCAATAAAATAAGAGAATTTATTCAATTATATTAGATTATTGTGTACAAACATTGTTAATTACAAAAAAAATTTAATATTTTCAATCAACAAGGTTGAAAATGTCTAATTTTATTCTAAATTATAATTAAGTAATATAAATTATTTTATTTATTGATAAAAAACCATTATATATTTTCGAATTACAAATATTAATAAGAAATGTTTAGGTAATAAGATTTATTTAAACTTTAGTTCTGGCTAATACATACCATAATCTAAAAACAATAATAAAAAATATGTTGATTGTTAAATATTGCAGTATTCTAGATCAGGTCAATATGATTACATATAAAAAGTAGAAAAATGTTAATTAAATTCTCCTCATGTGTATAAGATCTGAAATAATTTTGAATCACAGATAACAATTTGCAAACATAATGTATTACTTTTATTTAACTATATACAATTTGAACACTTTAAATGTTCCGCAAAATCATGGAATTTATTCCATTTATATTAAATTATTGTGAAAACATTGTTAATCACGTTTTTGATGGAAAATATTATATTTTATTCTAAATTATTATTTAATAATATAAGTTATTGAATTTATAGGTAAAAATAATCAACCACTATATATTTTCGAATCACAAATATTATTAACAAATGTTTAGGTAATAAGATGTATTATAAATGTAATGTTATATTTCACTTTATTATACGTATAACCTTAAAACGTGAATTTAAATTATTATGTAAACCCATCGGTTTCTATCAAATTTACACAAAAAAAAAAAAAAATATTCTTGAAGTTTCAAACAGTTATTTAAAAGTGACTTGCGCGTAGTTGTGAGTGGCATGAAAAGATTGAGATACAAAAAATTTCCTTGTGTGTTAAGAGATTGAGAGAAAGTAATGGATCAGAAATAACTAATACTAAATTAGTACGACATATTTTATTCATGATATTATTAGAATGGACAGAACTATATACATTATTATAATTTGTTATATTCAAGAATAATTAAAATGAACGAGTAGTAATACAATTTTAATATATAATTGACATTTCATTTGTAGGTAAAAGGGTATTCAGAAATTTGGAATTTAATATATTTTGTTTATATTTTATCAAAAGCACTGAAAAATATAATTTTTTATATCTACTTTTCAAAACAGCAGATTATTTAGCATAATTGTAATTTTAAGTTATAAAATATTTTATGAGACCAAATCAAAAATTCTTTATATTTGTATTTAAATTCAGGATAATACATAGACGGTGCTATACAAATCATAATAACAAAGAATGTTTATAGAGTGTTTAATTAACAAAAGGCTACATTAAAAGCCTTAAATCATGAATAACCATTATTAAGAATACAAATTTTAAATTAATTATCTTTTGAGTAGACAGAAATATATAAATGATATTCATTGGTTATTTCCTGTTTATTTTAACGAGATGTTTAGATAAATAAATGTCACATATAATTGACATTTGAATATCCAGGAAAAGTGAATAAATAAATTAGGGATTTAATATATTGTATTAACTTTAAGCCCAAAAAAATATGATTTTTTAATTGCCACCTAGATAATGTATAAAAATATGTATATTTGTGTGTTGTGCATTAAATATCCGGAGAAGATGAATCAGACCCTAATTATTATATTTATATCGCAAACTAAAATATGGAAAATTAAAATGTCAAAATTGCCTTCTTGAAAACAGCCAAATTAATTTTATATTAAACATTTAATAGTGAATCAATAATAAACAATAACATGACACTAAATCTATTTTATTTTTGTTATGAGAAATATTTCAAATTTTCTTCAATTAAATTTGAATTATTTGTTGTACATACGTGGAGGGGATCCAGCTAAATATGTCATAAACCAAAGGCAAATATATAAATTTATAGTCATTATTTAGTATTTTTCTATTAATATATTTGTATATATATTAAAATTTAAATCGTTAAATATTCTACTTTAAGAAATAGGGATATGCCGATATAATTTGTATAAAACAATTTTGTTAGATTACAAATAATTTATAATAAGGATAATAAAATAATATTTTTAATACTTTATAGAAGATTGTAAGCAAGATTTACAACTTTTATGTGCAGGAATGGAATTACATATTGTAATTGGCAAAATTATACAGCATCGTATTAATATTTTATAATGAAATATATTTCATTTCCTTTTTCTTTATGTTGAATTTTGGATTATAAATATGGTCATCTAAATTATTCTTATTACTAAAAGAAATTTGTATTTAATTGCATATGATTCGTATATGTATACAAGTAAATATATATATATTATGATGCACTATGACTTCGTTAGGATCTATATTTTGTATAATGAAAATACCAAAATTGTTGTTTATATGAGTGTACATTTTGAATTAAAATTATATGGACCTATACAATCAATGTAATGGGAATATTAAATTTATATATTTAAAACATTTAAAGGTTAAACTATTATACCGTGTTCACAATATAAAATATTAAAAAATATATATAATGTATAGACTTATATGTTTGATTATGACACGATTTCAGGATGACAAATAAGGAATATACAAATAATGTTTAAATATAATTTACTAAATAACTAACAAAATAGTTATAATAAATTAATTGTTATTAATAATATTAAGATATTTTTGATTATATTAAATAATATAAATTGGACAAATTTCAGTTAATTTACGTATCTGTTCTGGATTATATAAAATGGACGTGAGGTAAAATAATTGTTATTTATATGTGATATATGAATTTCCAGAAAAAAATCGTGGTGCATTGGGATTCTAAAATACTGTCAGCACTTTCTGGAGATATGAATATTGATCGTTTACCTATTGTTGCAAGAGGTATGAACGTTGAACAACTCCTTTGAATCCCTCAAATATTTTCTAGGACTGGTGATTATACATATAGAAAATTTGCATAACAAATTGTGGTATATTTATTTAAAAAATATTTTCCAATATTTAATAACTAATTTTCAAAAATATTTTTAAAATACATTTTCAGGTAAAAGGAATTCAGGAATTTGGATTTTAATATATAAAACAAATCTGAATCACTAAAAAATATAAATTTGTCTTGCTACATTGAAAACTGGCAGATTAATTAGCAGAAATCTAATTTTGAATTATTAAATATTTTTTTAAATCAAGTCAAAAATTCTTTATATTTGAGTTTAAATTCTGTATAAAACATACGGTGCTATATAAACCATAATAAAAGTGAATATTTATAGAGTGATTAATTTTATAAAGGCTATGTTTAAAGCATTAAAGAATATGCCCTCATTGTGATATTCAAAATGCCCACTTAATTAGCAAAATACTTTAATAATATTTTGTTAATGGGAACAAATTCAAAACCATTGAAATTGAATTTATATTTCGGTGTACACTAAAGAATACCTATACAAATAATGGTGGAAAAGAATATGTGTAGAGAGTTTAGTATACTAAATGTTATATTATCAACAAAGTATTACATATGAAATAATAGACAAGTTGTATTTACATCATTCTTATGTTTATAAGAAAAGAACATAATATTTGAATTCATATTTAGATTAGACATTATGAATGCTCTGTAAACCATATCACAAATAAAAAAAAAAATTAATATTTCATACGACCCTATTATCTCAATATTTTTCATATTAAATATTGAATCCCTATCATAATAAATGTTATTTGGAGCCTATACATTTTCAATAAAATCATAGAATTTATTCCATTAAATTATATTATTGCATATACACATGGTTTATCACTTTTAAATATAAATTATTAATTAATATTATTAATTATTTTATTTATTTTTATGTATTAAAAATTATAATATATTTTTAGTGACAAATACTATTACGAAATGTTTAGAGTATAAGATATATTATACATTTTATATTATATTTAGTCAATTTATGAAAAACATTATAACATGTACTTTAATTTAATTACATAAATTGTTTTTCATTTATATAAATAGAAACCCTTTTTTTTCGATTACAAGTATTATTTGAAGATATTAAGTTTTTAAGATACATTACATTTCATTTAATTTACGTAAAAATTTAGAACGTGAATTAAATTATGAATTAAACCCATACTGAAGGAAAAAAAATTTATTTTTGATGTATCTACTTGTACTTTTACAGTGATGTCTTTTTAACAGTGATTGGCACAAAAAAGTTTAGAGATAACAAATTTCCTAAAAAGTATGAAGATATTAAAAATTATGGATTAAATATCATAAAAATACCCATGAATATATACATTATTTAAGTTAGTTATTTCTAATTTAATTTAAATCAATTTGGAGTAAAATAATTAGAATTATTAAATGATATATGAATTTCCAGAAAGAGTAAATAAATAAATTTGTGATTTAATATACTAAATTAACTTAAGGCCAAAAATAAATGTATTTTTTAATTAGCACCTAAAAAGTTTAAAAAAAATATATATATAAATATTTTGAAAATAAATATCCGGAAAAAAATCAGCCCTTTATGATTATATTTATATCGCAAACTAAAATATGGAAAATTAAAATGATAAAATTTCCGTCTTGAAAACAGCAAATTAGCATTTTATTAATCATTTAATTATTAAACATTAATTGAGATACAAAAAATTTCCTTGTGTGTTAAGAGTTATGTGCTAAGAATTTCATTACAGCAATCTTTTCGTTTTCCCCAATCCGTTGGACCTAATTCCTGAGCTACCATAATCTTGTGAGGGTGTAATTTAAGATCACAGTGCAAAATTCGTCTTACCGTTCAATCCTATATCTCGTGAGCAGAGGCATGTTTTCGAGCAGAACGCGACGGAGACTGCTCTATCGATGTTCCTACTGTGTCAATGTTTTCCGGTGTTCTCACGGACTTGGGACGTCCAACCGGTTTTTAAGGCATTGCAGATCCCGTTGCTCTTAAATTTTGTACTCAATTCAAAATCGTAATCCGATCAGGGACACTTTTGTTTGGATTCAAACCGAACCGAGTGCGAAATGCTCTCTGTATCGCATCCACACATTCAGGGTTTTTGAAAAATGTCTCGATAACGAAACCACGTTATTCACCGGACCACGGCTTGGTGACATTAAACACCTTATTAATAATCTAATCTAGCGAAAAAAACATCTTTATTCTAATCAGTTTGATTACGGGCTAATGATTATTCGAAATGTGGGAGTCCATTACGCCGCACCCTGTAAAATCGTTATCTAAATAATCCTTTTTACAAAAAAAAATTTATATAAAAAGTTTCTGAATCATATATATAAATATATGTGTGTGTGTGTGTGTGTGTGAGTGTGTATATATATTCACAGAAGTAATAAATAAAAACTAAAAAGGAATTCAGAAATTTGTGACGTAATATTTTAAACAGATATAAAACACCGAAAAATAAAAGAATTAATGCTGCTATGAAAAATAGCAGTCTAATTAGCATAAATTTATTTTTAAATTAATTAATATTTAAAAATATGACCAAGCCAAAAATTCTTTATTTTTGAATTTAATAATACAATTTGCAAATATAATTTACTAATTTTAAGCTATGTACCATTTGAACATTTTAAATGTTCAATAAAATAAGAGAATTTATTCAATTATATTAGATTATTGTGTACAAACATTGTTAATTACAAAAAAAATTTAATATTTTCAATCAACAAGGTTGAAAATGTCTAATTTTATTCTAAATTATAATTAAGTAATATAAATTATTTTATTTATTGATAAAAAACCATTATATATTTTCGAATTACAAATATTAATAAGAAATGTTTAGGTAATAAGATTTATTTAAACTTTAGTTCTGGCTAATACATACCATAATCTAAAAAACAATAATAAAAAAATATGTGTTGATTGTTAAATATTGCAGTATTCTAGATCAGGTCAATATGATTACATATAAAAAGTAGAAAAATGTTAATTAAATTCTCCTCATGTGTATAAGATCTGAAATAATTTTGAATCACAGATAACAATTTGCAAACATAATGTATTACTTTTATTTAACTATATACCATTTGAACACTTTAAATGTTCCGCAAAATCATGGAATTTATTCCATTTATATTAAATTATTGTGAAAACATTGTTAATCACGTTTTTGATGGAAAATATTATATTTTATTCTAAATTATTATTTAATAATATAAGTTATTGAATTTATAGGTAAAAATAATCAACCACTATATATTTTCGAATCACAAATATTATTAACAAATGTTTAGGTAATAAGATGTATTATAAATGTAATGTTATATTTCACTTTAATATACGTATAACCTTAAAACGTGAATTTAAATTATTATGTAAACCCATCGGTTTCTATCAAATTTACACAAAAAAAAAAAAAAATATTTTTGAAGTTTCAAACAGTTATTTAAAAGTGACTTGCGCGTAGTTGTGAGTGGCATGAAAAGATTGAGATACAAAAAATTTCCTTGTGTGTTAAGAGATTGAGAGAAAGTAATGGATCAGAAATAACTAATACTAAATTAGTACGACATATTTTATTCATGATATTATTAGAATGGACAGAACTATATACATTATTATAATTTGTTATATTCAAGAATAATTAAAATGAACGAGTAGTAATACAATTTTAATATATAATTGACATTTCATTTGTAGGTAAAAGGAATTCAGAAATTTGGAATTTAATATATTTTGTTTATATTTTATCAAAAGCACTGAAAAATATAATTTTTTATATCTACTTTTCAAAACAGCAGATTATTTAGCATAATTGTAATTTTAAGTTATAAAATATTTTATGAGACCAAATCAAAAATTCTTTATATTTGTATTTAAATTCAGGATAATACATAGACGGTGCTATACAAATCATAATAACAAAGAATGTTTATAGAGTGTTTAATTAACAAAAGGCTACATTAAAAGCCTTAAATCATGAATAACCATTATTAAGAATACAAATTTTAAATTAATTATCTTTTGAGTAGACAGAAATATATAAATGATATTCATTGGTTATTTCCTGTTTATTTTAACGAGATGTTTAGATAAATAAATGTCACATATAATTGACATTTGAATATCCAGGAAAAGTGAATAAATAAATTAGGGATTTAATATATTGTATTAACTTTAAGCCCAAAAAAATATGATTTTTTAATTGCCACCTAGATAATGTATAAAAATATGTATATTTGTGTGTTGTGCATTAAATATCCGGAGAAGATGAATCAGACCCTAATTATTATATTTATATCGCAAACTAAAATATGGAAAATTAAAATGTCAAAATTGCCTTCTTGAAAACAGCCAAATTAATTTTATATTAAACATTTAATAGTGAATCAATAATAAACAATAACATGACACTAAATCTATTTTATTTTTGTTATGAGAAATATTTCAAATTTTCTTCAATTAAATTTGAATTATTTGTTGTACATACGTGGAGGGGATCCAGCTAAATATGTCATAAACCAAAGGCAAATATATAAATTTATAGTCATTATTTAGTATTTTTCTATTAATATATTTGTATATATATTAAAATTTAAATCGTTAAATATTCTACTTTAAGAAATAGGGATATGCCGATATAATTTGTATAAAACAATTTTGTTAGATTACAAATAATTTATAATAAGGATAATAAAATAATATTTTTAATACTTTATAGAAGATTGTAAGCAAGATTTACAACTTTTATGTGCAGGAATGGAATTACATATTGTAATTGGCAAAATTATACAGCATCGTATTAATATTTTATAATGAAATATATTTCATTTCCTTTTTCTTTATGTTGAATTTTGGATTATAAATATGGTCATCTAAATTATTCTTATTACTAAAAGAAATTTGTATTTAATTGCATATGATTCGTATATGTATACAAGTAAATATATATATATTATGATGCACTATGACTTCGTTAGGATCTATATTTTGTATGAAGAAAATACCAAAATTGTTGTTTATATGAGTGTACATTTTGAATTAAAATTATATGGACCTATACAATCAATGTAATGGGAATATTAAATTTATATATTTAAAACATTTAAAGGTTAAACTATTATACCGTGTTCACAATATAAAATATTAAAAAATATATATAATGTATAGACTTATATGTTTGATTATGACACGATTTCAGGATGACAAATAAGGAATATACAAATAATGTTTAAATATAATTTACTAAATAACTAACAAAATAGTTATAATAAATTAATTGTTATTAATAATATTAAGATATTTTTGATTATATTAAATAATATAAATTGGACAAATTTCAGTTAATTTACGTATCTGTTCTGGATTATATAAAATGGACGTGAGGTAAAATAATTGTTATTTATATGTGATATATGAATTTCAGAAAAAATCGTGGTGCATTGGGATTCTAAAATACTGTCAGCACTTTCTGGAGATATGAATATTGATCGTTTACCTATTGTTGCAAGAGGTATGAACGTTGAACAACTCCTTTGAATCCTCAAATATTTTCTAGGACTGGTGATTATACATATAGAAAATTTGCATAACAAATTGTGGTATATTTATTTAAAAAATATTTTCCAATATTTAATAACTAATTTTCAAAAATATTTTTAAAATACATTTTCAGGTAAAAGGAATTCAGGAATTTGGATTTTAATATATAAAACAAATCTGAATCACTAAAAAATATAAATTTGTCTTGCTACATTGAAAACTGGCAGATTAATTA
The DNA here is from genome assembly GCA_032441825.1 of Chaetogeoica ovagalla. Lineage (NCBI taxonomy): Eukaryota > Metazoa > Arthropoda > Insecta > Hemiptera > Aphididae > Chaetogeoica > Chaetogeoica ovagalla. The sequence goes on along the minus strand of JAMBTI010000028.1, from coordinate 89,033 downwards.
GCAGAAATCTAATTTTGAATTATTAAATATTTTTTAAATCAAGTCAAAAATTCTTTATATTTGAGTTTAAATTCTGTATAAAACATACCGGTGCTATATAAACCATAATAAAAGTGAATATTTATAGAGTGATTAATTTTATAAAAGGTTATGTTTAAAGCATTAAAGAATATGCCCTCATTGTGATATTCAAAAATGCCCACTTAATTAGCAAAATACTTTAATAATATTTTGTTAATGGGAACAAATTCCAAAAACCATTGAAATTGAATTTATATTTCGGTGTACACTAAAGAATACCTAAACAAATAATGGTGGAAAAGAATATGTGTAGAGAGTTTAGTATACTAAATGTTATATTATCAACAAAGTATTACATATGAAATAATAGACAAGTTGTATTTACATCATTCTTATGTTTATAAGAAAAGAACATAATATTTGAATTCATATTTTAGATTAGACATTATGAATGCTCTGTAAACCATATCACAAATAAAAAAAAAAATTAATATTTCATACGACCCTATTATCTCAATATTTTTCATATTAAATATTGAATCCTATCATAATAAATGTTATTTGGAGCCTATACATTTTCAATAAAATCATAGAATTTATTCCATTAAATTATATTATTGCATATACACATGGTTTATCACTTTTAAATATAAATTATTAATTAATATTATTAATTATTTTATTTATTTTTATGTATTAAAAATTATAATATATTTTTAGTGACAAATACTATTACGAAATGTTTAGAGTATAAGATATATTATACATTTTATATTATATTTAGTCAATTTATGAAAAACATTATAACATGTACTTTAATTTAATTACATAAATTGTTTTTTCATTTATATAAATAGAAACCCTTTTTTTTCGATTACAAGTATTATTTGAAGATATTAAGTTTTTAAGATACATTACATTTCATTTAATTTACGTAAAAATTTAGAACGTGAATTAAATTATGAATTAAACCCATACTGAAGGAAAAAAAATTTATTTTTGATGTATCTACTTGTACTTTTACAGTGATGTCTTTTTAACAGTGATTGGCACAAAAAAGTTTAGAGATAACAAATTTCCTAAAAAGTATGAAGATATTAAAATTATGGATTAAATATCATAAAAATACCCATGAATATATACATTATTTAAGTTAGTTATTTCTAATTTAATTTAAATCAATTTGAGTAAAATAATTAGAATTATTAAATGATATATGAATTTCCAGAAAGAGTAAATAAATAAATTTGTGATTTAATATACTAAATTAACTTAAGGCCAAAAATAAATGTATTTTTTAATTAGCACCTAAAAAGTTTAAAAAAAATATATATATAAATATTTTGAAAATAAATATCCGGAAAAAAATCAGCCCTTTATGATTATATTTATATCGCAAACTAAAATATGGAAAATTAAAATGATAAAATTTCCGTCTTGAAAACAGCAAATTAGCATTTTATTAATCATTTAATTATTAAACATTAATTGAGATACAAAAAATTTCCTTGTGTGTTAAGAGTTATGTGCTAAGAATTTCATTACAGCAATCTTTTCGTTTTCCCCAATCCGTTGGACCTAATTCCTGAGCTACCATAATCTTGTGAGGGTGTAATTTAAGATCACAGTGCAAAATTCGTCTTACCGTTCAATCCTATATCTCGTGAGCAGAGGCATGTTTTCGAGCAGAACGCGACGGAGACTGCTCTATCGATGTTCCTACTGTGTCAATGTTTTCCGGTGTTCTCACGGACTTGGGACGTCCAACCGGTTTTTAAGGCATTGCAGATCCCGTTGCTCTTAAATTTTGTACTCAATTCAAAATCGTAATCCGATCAGGGACACTTTTGTTTGGATTCAAACCGAACCGAGTGCGAAATGCTCTCTGTATCGCATCCACACATTCAGGGTTTTTGAAAAATGTCTCGATAACGAAACCACGTTATTCACCGGACCACGGCTTGGTGACATTAAACACCTTATTAATAATCTAATCTAGCGAAAAAAACATCTTTATTCTAATCAGTTTGATTACGGGCTAATGATTATTCGAAATGTGGGAGTCCATTACGCCGCACCCTGTAAAATCGTTATCTAAATAATCCTTTTTACAAAAAAAAATTTATATAAAAAGTTTCTGAATCATATATATAAATATATGTGTGTGTGTGTGTGTGTGTGAGTGTGTATATATATTCACAGAAGTAATAAATAAAAACTAAAAAGGAATTCAGAAATTTGTGACGTAATATTTTAAACAGATATAAAACACCGAAAAATAAAAGAATTAATGCTGCTATGAAAAATAGCAGTCTAATTAGCATAAATTTATTTTTAAATTAATTAATATTTAAAAATATGACCAAGCCAAAAATTCTTTATTTTTGAATTTAATAATACAATTTGCAAATATAATTTACTAATTTTAAGCTATGTACCATTTGAACATTTTAAATGTTCAATAAAATAAGAGAATTTATTCAATTATATTAGATTATTGTGTACAAACATTGTTAATTACAAAAAAAATTTAATATTTTCAATCAACAAGGTTGAAAATGTCTAATTTTATTCTAAATTATAATTAAGTAATATAAATTATTTTATTTATTGATAAAAAACCATTATATATTTTCGAATTACAAATATTAATAAGAAATGTTTAGGTAATAAGATTTATTTAAACTTTAGTTCTGGCTAATACATACCATAATCTAAAAAACAATAATAAAAAAATATGTGTTGATTGTTAAATATTGCAGTATTCTAGATCAGGTCAATATGATTACATATAAAAAGTAGAAAAATGTTAATTAAATTCTCCTCATGTGTATAAGATCTGAAATAATTTTGAATCACAGATAACAATTTGCAAACATAATGTATTACTTTTATTTAACTATATACCATTTGAACACTTTAAATGTTCCGCAAAATCATGGAATTTATTCCATTTATATTAAATTATTGTGAAAACATTGTTAATCACGTTTTTGATGGAAAATATTATATTTTATTCTAAATTATTATTTAATAATATAAGTTATTGAATTTATAGGTAAAAATAATCAACCACTATATATTTTCGAATCACAAATATTATTAACAAATGTTTAGGTAATAAGATGTATTATAAATGTAATGTTATATTTCACTTTAATATACGTATAACCTTAAAACGTGAATTTAAATTATTATGTAAACCCATCGGTTTCTATCAAATTTACACAAAAAAAAAAAAAAAATAAAATATTTTTGAAGTTTCAAACAGTTATTTAAAAGTGACTTGCGCGTAGTTGTGAGTGGCATGAAAAGATTGAGATACAAAAAATTTCCTTGTGTGTTAAGAGATTGAGAGAAAGTAATGGATCAGAAATAACTAATACTAAATTAGTACGACATATTTTATTCATGATATTATTAGAATGGACAGAACTATATACATTATTATAATTTGTTATATTCAAGAATAATTAAAATGAACGAGTAGTAATACAATTTTAATATATAATTGACATTTCATTTTGTAGGTAAAAGGAATTCAGAAATTTGGAATTTAATATATTTTGTTTATATTTTATCAAAAGCACTGAAAAATATAATTTTTTATATCTACTTTTCAAAACAGCAGATTATTTAACATAATTGTAATTTTAAGTTATAAAATATTTTATGAGACCAAATCAAAAATTCTTTATATTTGTATTTAAATTCAGGATAATACATAGACGGTGCTATACAAATCATAATAACAAAGAATGTTTATAGAGTGTTTAATTAACAAAGGCTACATTAAAAGCCTTAAATCATGAATAACCATTATTAAGAATACAAATTTTAAATTAATTATCTTTTGAGTAGACAGAAATATATAAATGATATTCATTGGTTATTTCCTGTTTATTTTAACGAGATGTTTAGATAAATAAATGTCACATATAATTGACATTTGAATATCCAGGAAAAGTGAATAAATAAATTAGGGATTTAATATATTGTATTAACTTTAAGCCCAAAAAAATATGATTTTTTAATTGCCACCTAGATAATGTATAAAAATATGTATATTTGTGTGTTGTGCATTAAATATCCGGAGAAGATGAATCAGACCCTAATTATTATATTTATATCGCAAACTAAAATATGGAAAATTAAAATGTCAAAATTGCCTTCTTGAAAACAGCCAAATTAATTTTATATTAAACATTTAATAGTGAATCAATAATAAACAATAACATGACACTAAATCTATTTTATTTTTGTTATGAGAAATATTTCAAATTTTCTTCAATTAAATTTGAATTATTTGTTGTACATACGTGGAGGGGATCCAGCTAAATATGTCATAAACCAAAGGCAAATATATAAATTTATAGTCATTATTTAGTATTTTTCTATTAATATATTTGTATATATATTAAAATTTAAATCGTTAAATATTCTACTTTAAGAAATAGGGATATGCCGATATAATTTGTATAAAACAATTTTGTTAGATTACAAATAATTTATAATAAGGATAATAAAATAATATTTTTAATACTTTATAGAAGATTGTAAGCAAGATTTACAACTTTTATGTGCAGGAATGGAATTACATATTGTAATTGGCAAAATTATACAGCATCGTATTAATATTTTATAATGAAATATATTTCATTTCCTTTTTCTTTATGTTGAATTTTGGATTATAAATATGGTCATCTAAATTATTCTTATTACTAAAAGAAATTTGTATTTAATTGCATATGATTCGTATATGTATACAAGTAAATATATATATATTATGATGCACTATGACTTCGTTAGGATCTATATTTTGTATGAAGAAAATACCAAAATTGTTGTTTATATGAGTGTACATTTTGAATTAAAATTATATGGACCTATACAATCAATGTAATGGGAATATTAAATTTATATATTTAAAACATTTAAAGGTTAAACTATTATACCGTGTTCACAATATAAAATATTAAAAAATATATATAATGTATAGACTTATATGTTTGATTATGACACGATTTCAGGATGACAAATAAGGAATATACAAATAATGTTTAAATATAATTTACTAAATAACTAACAAAATAGTTATAATAAATTAATTGTTATTAATAATATTAAGATATTTTTGATTATATTAAATAATATAAATTGGACAAATTTCAGTTAATTTACGTATCTGTTCTGGATTATATAAAATGGACGTGAGGTAAAATAATTGTTATTTATATGTGATATATGAATTTCCAGAAAAAAATCGTGGTGCATTGGGATTCTAAAATACTGTCAGCACTTTCTGGAGATATGAATATTGATCGTTTACCTATTGTTGCAAGAGGTATGAACGTTGAACAACTCCTTTGAATCCCTCAAATATTTTCTAGGACTGGTGATTATACATATAGAAAATTTGCATAACAAATTGTGGTATATTTATTTAAAAAATATTTTCCAATATTTAATAACTAATTTTCAAAAATATTTTTAAAATACATTTTCAGGTAAAAGGAATTCAGGAATTTGGATTTTAATATATAAAACAAATCTGAATCACTAAAAAATATAAATTTGTCTTGCTACATTGAAAACTGGCAGATTAATTAGCAGAAATCTAATTTTGAATTATTAAATATTTTTTTAAATCAAGTCAAAAATTCTTTATATTTGAGTTTAAATTCTGTATAAAACATACCCGGTGCTATATAAACCATAATAAAAGTGAATATTTATAGAGTGATTAATTTTATAAAAGGCTATGTTTAAAGCATTAAAGAATATGCCCTCATTGTGATATTCAAAAATGCCCACTTAATTAGCAAAATACTTTAATAATATTTTGTTAATGGGAACAAATTCCAAAAACCATTGAAATTGAATTTATATTTCGGTGTACACTAAAGAATACCTAAACAAATAATGGTGGAAAAGAATATGTGTAGAGAGTTTAGTATATTAAATGTTATATTATCAACAAAGTATTACATATGAAATAATAGACATGTTGTATTTACATCATTCTTATGTTTATAAGAAAAGAACATAATATTTGAATTCATATTTTAGATTAGACATTATGAATGCTCTGTAAACCATATCACAAATAAAAAAAAAAATTAATATTTCATACGACCCTATTATCTCAATATTTTTCATATTAAATATTGAATCCCTATCATAATAAATGTTATTTGGAGCCTATACATTTTCAATAAAATCATAGAATTTATTCTATTAAATTATATTATTGCATATACACATGGTTTATCACTTTTAAATATAAATTATTAATTAATATTATTAATTATTTTATTTATTTTTATGTATTAAAAATTATAATATATTTTTAGTGACAAATACTATTACGAAATGTTTAGAGTATAAGATATATTATACATTTTATATTATATTTAGTCAATTTATGAAAAACATTATAACATGTACTTTAATTTAATTACATAAATTGTTTTTTCATTTATATAAATAGAAACCCTTTTTTTTCGATTACAAGTATTATTTGAAGATATTAAGTTTTTAAGATACATTACATTTCATTTAATTTACGTAAAAATTTAGAACGTGAATTAAATTATGAATTAAACCCATACTGAAGGAAAAAAAATTTATTTTTGATGTATCTACTTGTACTTTTACAGTGATGTCTTTTTAACAGTGATTGGCACAAAAAAGTTTAGAGATAACAAATTTCCTAAAAAGTATGAAGATATTAAAAATTATGGATTAAATATCATAAAAATACCCATGAATATATACATTATTTAAGTTAGTTATTTCTAATTTAATTTAAATCAATTTGGAGTAAAATAATTAGAATTATTAAATGATATATGAATTTCAGAAAGAGTAAATAAATAAATTTGTGATTTAATATACTAAATTAACTTAAGGCCAAAAATAAATGTATTTTTTAATTAGCACCTAAAAAGTTTAAAAAAAATATATATATAAATATTTTGAAAATAAATATCCGGAAAAAAATCAGCCCTTTATGATTATATTTATATCGCAAACTAAAATATGGAAAATTAAAATGATAAAATTTCCGTCTTGAAAACAGCAAATTAGCATTTTATTAATCATTTAATTATTAAAAATTAATTGAGATACAAAAAATTTCCTTGTGTGTTAAGAGTTATGTGCTAAGAATTTCATTACAGCAATCTTTTCGTTTTCCCCAATCCGTTGGACCTAATTCCTGAGCTACCATAATCTTGTGAGGGTGTAATTTAAGATCACAGTGCAAAATTCGTCTTACCGTTCAATCCTATATCTCGTGAGCAGAGGCATGTTTTCGAGCAGAACGCGACGGAGACTGCTCTATCGATGTTCCTACTGTGTCAATGTTTTCCGGTGTTCTCACGGACTTGGGACGTCCAACCGGTTTTTAAGGCATTGCAGATCCCGTTGCTCTTAAATTTTGTACTCAATTCAAAATCGTAATCCGATCAGGGACACTTTTGTTTGGATTCAAACCGAACCGAGTGCGAAATGCTCTCTGTATCGCATCCACACATTCAGGGTTTTTGAAAAATGTCTCGATAACGAAACCACGTTATTCACCGGACCACGGCTTGGTGACATTAAACACCTTATTAATAATCTAATCTAGCGAAAAAAACATCTTTATTCTAATCAGTTTGATTACGGGCTAATGATTATTCGAAATGTGGGAGTCCATTACGCCGCACCCTGTAAAATCGTTATCTAAATAATCCTTTTTACAAAAAAAAATTTATATAAAAAGTTTCTGAATCATATATATAAATATATGTGTGTGTGTGTGTGTGTGTGAGTGTGTATATATTCACAGAAGTAATAAATAAAAACTAAAAAGGAATTCAGAAATTTGTGACGTAATATTTTAAACAGATATAAAACACCGAAAAATAAAAGAATTAATGCTGCTATGAAAAATAGCAGTCTAATTAGCATAAATTTATTTTTAAATTAATTAATATTTAAAAATATGACCAAGCCAAAAATTCTTTATTTTTGAATTTAATAATACAATTTGCAAATATAATTTACTAATTTTAAGCTATGTACCATTTGAACATTTTAAATGTTCAATAAAATAAGAGAATTTATTCAATTATATTAGATTATTGTGTACAAACATTGTTAATTACAAAAAAAATTTAATATTTTCAATCAACAAGGTTGAAAATGTCTAATTTTATTCTAAATTATAATTAAGTAATATAAATTATTTTATTTATTGATAAAAAACCATTATATATTTTCGAATTACAAATATTAATAAGAAATGTTTAGGTAATAAGATTTATTTAAACTTTAGTTCTGGCTAATACATACCATAATCTAAAAAACAATAATAAAAAATATGTGTTGATTGTTAAATATTGCAGTATTCTAGATCAGGTCAATATGATTACATATAAAAAGTAGAAAAATGTTAATTAAATTCTCCTCATGTGTATAAGATCTGAAATAATTTTGAATCACAGATAACAATTTGCAAACATAATGTATTACTTTTATTTAACTATATACCATTTGAACACTTTAAATGTTCCGCAAAATCATGGAATTTATTCCATTTATATTAAATTATTGTGAAAACATTGTTAATCACGTTTTTGATGGAAAATATTATATTTTATTCTAAATTATTATTTAATAATATAAGTTATTGAATTTATAGGTAAAAATAATCAACCACTATATATTTTCGAATCACAAATATTATTAACAAATGTTTAGGTAATAAGATGTATTATAAATGTAATGTTATATTTTAGTCGTTGCCGTTGCGTCGCTACGTGATATCTACTCCGTTAAAATTCATTGTCGTTCTTGTTGTTTGCAACCTTTTGGGTTCAAATTAATACGTTTAAATTGTTAATATTAAACTCAATCCAAATTAGTAACATAATTTGAACTTCTAAGTACGCCCTTCCCGTCGTATTTACAAAATGTAGTGTTATTTTTCTTACGTTAATATTTATTACTTTAGTGCTATAAGTGCGTTATATAACAATCGTCGTATGACCCGTAGATAACGCGTCGCGTTATTGCGACGTCGCGTGTGTCGTCCAGCTCACATAAGATAAGATAAGATGCCGACTTCTCCAGATATACATCGTGTGCAAAAGAATACAAGCCAACCTATTACAGGTAGAATTAAAAACAGTACTATACAGCCTGCTCGTTTAACAAATCCTACAATTTCTAATAAAAGTCCTGTAATAAATTCTGAACACAGTACCCAGGATGGTAATATAAACAACCTTGCTAACGATGGCTGGATTACGCAGAAATCCAAAAGGAACCTTTCAAGCTCTTCATCTGATACTTCTCCTTTTAAAACTGTACCTTTTCAAAACAAAAAGCTATTTACTACACGCAACCGTTTTGAAGCTTTAAATCCAAATCAAAATGATACACCAGACATGGATACCGGCACATCCTTTGTTACAGAAGGAACAAGTCACGCTGTTCACATCAAACCTCCTCCACCGATTTTCATGAAAGGTATTATTGATTTTCCAAATTTCTGCTCAGCTCTTATCGAGCTAATTGGAGTCGATAATTTCTTCTGCAAATCTGCTGGCGACCGCCTAAAAATCCAAACCTCAAACGCTGAATCTTATAGAATACTAATTCGCTATCTTAAAGAAAGCAATGCTGAATATCACACTTATCAATTAAGAGAAGATAAACCTACACGTGTAGTTATTCGACATATCCATCCATCCACACCTACAGATTTGATAAAAACGGAACTTGAAACCCGCCTCTTTGAGGTAAGGCAGGTTACAAACGTTCTTCACAAGTCCACCAAAAGTCCACTCCCTCTGTTCTTTGTTGATTTGGAACCAACTGCTCATTCTAATGACATTTATCAACTCTCGTCTCTACTACATACTAAAATAAAAGTTGAAGAGCCCTACAAACCCAAAGCGATCAGTCAATGCATTAACTGCCAGGAATACGGACACACTAAAGCATACTGTGGTTATCACTCACGATGTGTTAGATGCGGTGCTCAACATCAGTCCTCTTCATGTCCAAATTCGCGCTCAGTCCCACCAAAATGCGCTCTCTGTTCCGGGGATCATCCGGCAAGCTATAAAGGTTGCTCTGTATACAGAGATTTACAACGTGGCAGAAAACAAACTACTAAAAGTAAATCTTTTTTATCCGATAACATTAAAAATAAGACTACTAATGTTAAAGACAGCCACCCAGTAGCAAATTCTCATTTATTCCAATCCTCTAAACACTTTCCTACTTATGCTCAAGCCACTTCTGGCCAATCAGACAATTCGCTTCCTATCCCTACACAAGATTTAAGCAATACAATTACCAATTTTCTTGAGGAGTTCAAATCTCTTATTAACCCTCTCATCTCTCTTCTCAACAAAGTAATCACCAAGCTACTTGATAAAATATAAATGTCTAACAATGTTACAAATAAATCCCTGTTAATCCTCCAATTTAATGCTAACGGCTTAAAAAATCATATTAATGAACTCGAAACTGTACTTCACAATAAACGTATTGATATTGCTCTCATAACCGAAACCCATTTTACCAAATATTCTTCTATCTATATTCCAGATTACAAATTATTAAAAACTAACCACCCAGACAACACTTCACATGGTGGAGTTGCTATTCTAATTAAATCGTCGATCATCTTTCAATCACTTCCAAATTTCTGCCAACCTTATTTACAATCCTGTGCTATCTCTATTAATTTAAATAACGTCCCTATCACTATTGCGGCCTTATATTCCCCTCCTAAACATAAGATAACAAATCAAATCCTTACAGATTAATTTAACACATTTAAACACAATTTTATAATTGGAGGTGACTATAATGCAAAACACCTATCATGGGGCTGTCGTGCAAATAATCCTCGTGGATTAGTTCTCCAAAATTTTATTTCATCAAAATATTTCAAAGTTCTCGCTCCTCCTGGTCCTACGTACTGGCCCTCTTCAACACACAAAAACCCTGATATCTTAGATATTTTTGTTGCCAAGATTCCTAATCACCTTAACTGTAAAATAGAAAACCTCCTCGAACCTAATTCCGATCACTCCTCAGTTTTATTAACAATTAGTGCTTCCCCACTGACACGTCAGGAGTCTCCTAATTTATTTAATTCCTTTACTGACAAATATAAATTCCATGATCTTATTGATCAACAAATCAATCTAAATGTTAAACTTAAAACTCCTGACGATATTGATCTTGCTGTAAATAACTTTACGAAACTTATACAGTCTGCGGCTTGGTCTTCAACAATAAAACGTCAACCTTCAACTCATAACCCCATAATCCCTGAATATATACGCAGTATTATTGTAGAAAAACGTAAAGCTAGAGCTTTGTTTCAACGTACGCGGCTTCCGTCTAATAAACAAAAATATAATAAATTAGCCAACCATCTCAAAAAAGTTTTGGCAAAACATAAATCCGTGACTTTTGCTAATTTTCTGTCTAATCTCTCTCCTAAAGATGGTAATCTTTGGAGAGTGACTAAAAAAATTTGTAAATATAAATCTACTAATCTTCCAATTAAAAATCCTGATGGTAGTTATGTTATTTCTGACCCTGACAAAGCTGAACTTTTTAAAGCGCATCTCTTTGACATTTTCCAACCTCACCCTGACATATTCTCCCCAACCATTACTAATACTGTTAATGATTATCTTAACTCACCGCTACATCCATCGACTGTTCCTGTTAAACACTTCACACCAAATGAAATTAAATTTGCCATAAATCAATACACCCTTAAAAAATCCCCTGGATATGACCTTATAACAGCTGAAGTAGCTAGATGCTTACCTAAAAAAGCTGTTATTCATCTTTGCCATATTTTTAACTCTGTTTTGCGACTCTCTTACTTCCCAAGTTTATGGAAATTTTCTATTATTATCCTTGTCCCCAAACCTAATAAGCCTCCCGATTCAATCTCCTCTTTTCGTCCTATAAGCCTACTTCCTTTTTTTGCCAAAATTCTGGAAAAACTCATTCTCAAACGTTTGCTTCCGAGTATCACAGAAAACTCCATCATTCCCAATACCCAATTTGGATTTCGATCTGCCCACTCAACTATTCAACAAGCTCATAGAGTCGTCGATGCTATATCTTATTCTCTTGAGAAAAAACTTTACTGTACTAGTGCATTTCTTGATATATCTCAGGCGTTCGATAGGGTATGGCATGACGGCCTCCTCTTCAAATTAAAAAAATTTCTTCATCCCACTTATTTTCTTATCGTTAAATCATATCTCTCCGATCGCAATTTTCAAGTACGTGTTGGTAATGCGTTTTCTTCTATAGCCAGTATTTCTGCAGGTGTCCCCCAAGGTGGTATTCTTTCCCCCATCCTTTTCAATATATATGCCTCTGACCAACCAATCTCTCCTAACACAATGGTTGCAGATTACGCGGATGACAAGGCCATAATATCTATTCATTCCGATCCTTCTATAGCAATACAAAATCTCCAATCTCACCTCACTCTTATGGAAGATTGGTACACCAAATGGAGATTTAAAATTAATCAATCCAAATCTATTCATATGACGTTCACCCTCAGACCTGACCCCTGCGCTTATGTTTTCATTTATGGGACCCAAATTCCAAGTGCTCTGAATACTAAATATCTTGGTTTAATCCTCGATAAAAGGCTGACCTGGGCCCAGCATATCAAATCCAAAAGAGTTAACTTAAATCTAAGATTACGTCTATTAAAAAACCTCATTTATAATAACAAATATACACATCTTAGTACTAAATTACTTATTTATAATTCTTTGCTCAAACCTATGTGGACTTATGGTCTGCAACTATGGGGAAACGCAAAAAAGACTAATATAAACAAAATCCAAACCTTTCAAAATATAGCATTACGTAAATTATTAAATGCCCCTCCCTACGTTTCCAATCATACTATCCATTCAGATCTTAAAATGCCACTAGTGTACAATGAAGCAAAAACTTATTACAAACGTTTCCACCTCCACTTACTATCTCACCCCAATCCACTTGCTAGAAATCTCTCTACTCCAACAATTCCTGGTAATCCTCCAAGAAGGTTAAAACGTAAATGGTGCCGAGATCTCCTTGACAACTAAAACACATTATAATAAAAATAAAAATAAATAAATAAAATATATGCATATATGTATATATATGTGTGTATGTGTGTATGTGTGTATGTATGTGCGTGCATACAACACATGTACACATGTGCATACTGTGTATTTGTGTATGTGTGCTGTTTACTATCAAATGAAAGTGTCACTAATGGGTGGCTGCTTTCCTCAATTTTTTAGCATGTTCTTTGTATAAGTTATTGTAAACTGTTTTTTATTTACTATTAGGTTAATAATTTACACGTTTAATACCTTGTAATTTGTCTACTCTTATTCATAATTACTTATTGTGCCATTAAGTACAGATTGTAGTTTTTCATATAAAAATAAAAAAAAAAAAAATAAAAAAAAAAAAAAAAAAAAATGTTATATTTCACTTTAATATACGTATAACCTTAAAACGTGAATTTAAATTATTATGTAAACCCATCGGTTTCTATCAAATTTACACAAAAAAAAAAAAAAAAAAAATATTTTTGAAGTTTCAAACAGTTATTTAAAAGTGACTTGCGCGTAGTTGTGAGTGGCATGAAAAAATTGAGATACAAAAAATTTCCTTGTGTGTTAAGAGATTGAGAGAAAGTAATGGATCACAAATAACTAATACTAAAATAGTACGACATATTTTATTCATGATATTATTAGAATGAACAGAACTATATACATTATTATAATTTCTTATATTCAAGAATAATTAAAATGAACGAGTAGTAATACAATTTTAATATATAATTGACATTTCATTTGTAGGTAAAAGGAATTCAGAAATTTGGAATTTAATATATTTTGTTTATATTTTATCAAAAGCACTGAAAAATATAATTTTTTATATCTACTTTTCAAAACAGCAGATTATTTAGCATAATTGTAATTTTAAGTTATAAAATATTTTATGAGACCAAATCAAAAATTCTTTATATTTGTATTTAAATTCAGGATAATACATAGACGGTGCTATACAAATCATAATAACAAAGAATGTTTATAGAGTGTTTAATTAACAAAAGGCTACATTAAAAGCCTTAAATCATGAATAACCATTATTAAGAATACAAATTTTAAATTAATTATCTTTTGAGTAGACAGAAATATATAAATGATATTCATTGGTTATTTCCTGTTTATTTTAACGAGATGTTTAGATAAATAAATGTCACATATAATTGACATTTGAATATCCAGGAAAAGTGAATAAATAAATTAGGGATTTAATATATTGTATTAACTTTAAGCCCAAAAAAATATGATTTTTTAATTGCTACCTAGATAATGTATAAAAATATGTATATTTGTGTGTTGTGCATTAAATATCCGGAGAAGATGAATCAGACCCTAATTATTATATTTATATCGCAAACTAAAATATGGAAAATTAAAATGTCAAAATTGCCTTCTTGAAAACAGCCAAATTAATTTTATATTAAACATTTAATAGTGAATCAATAATAAACAATAACATGACACTAAATCTATATTATTTTTGTTATGAGTAATATTTCATATTTTCTTCAATTAAATTTGAATTATTTGTTGTACATACATGGAGGGGATCCAGCTAAATATGTCATAAACCAAAGGCAAATATATAAATTTATAGTCATTATTTAGTATTTTTCTATTAATATATTTGTATATATATTAAAATATAAATCGTTAAATATTCTACTTTAAAAAATAGGGATATGCCGATATAATTTGTATAAAACAATTTTGTTAGATTACTAATAATTTATAATAAGGATAATAAAATAATATTTTTAATACTTTATAGAAGATTGTAAGCAAGATTTACAACTTTTATGTGCAGGAATGGAATTACATATTGTAATTGGCAAAATTATACAGCATCGTATTAATATTTTATAATGAAATATATTTCATTTCCTTTTTCTTTATGTTGAATTTTGGATTATAAATATGGTCATCTAAATTATTCTTATTACTAAAAGAAATTTGTATTTAATTGCATATGATTCGTATATGTATACAAGTAAATATATATATATTATGATGCACTATGACTTCGTTAGGATCTATATTTTGTATGAAGAAAATACCAAAATTGTTGTTTATATGAGTGTACATTTTGAATTAAAATTATATGGACCTATACAAACAATGAAATGGGAATATTAAATTTATATATTTAAAACATTTAAAGGTTAAACTATTATACCGTGTTCACAATATAAAATATTAAAAAATATATATAATGTATAGACTTATATGTTTGATTATGACACGATTTCAGGATGACAAATAAGGAATATACAAATAATGTTTAAATATAATTTACTAAATAACTAACAAAATAGTTATAATAAATTAATTGTTATTAATAATATTAAGATATTTTTGATTATATTAAATAATATAAATTGGACAAATTTCAGTTAATTTACGTATCTGTTCTGGATTATTTAAAATGGACGTGAGGTAAAATAATTGTTATTTATATGTGATATATGAATTTCCAGAAAAAAATCGTGGTGCATTGGGATTCTAAAATACTGTCAGCACTTTCTGGAGATATGAATATTGATCGTTTACCTATTGTTGCAAGAGGTATGAACGTTGAACAACTCCTTTGAATCCCTCAAATATTTTCTAGGACTGGTGATTATACATATAGAAAATTTGCATAACAAATTGTGGTATATTTATTTAAAAAATATTTTCCAATATTTAATAACTAATTTTCAAAAATATTTTTAAAATACATTTTCAGGTAAAAGGAATTCAGGAATTTGGATTTTAATATATAAAACAAATCTGAATCACTAAAAAATATAAATTTGTCTTGCTACATTGAAAACTGGCAGATTAATTAGCAGAAATCTAATTTTGAATTATTAAATATTTTTTTAAATCAAGTCAAAAATTCTTTATATTTGAGTTTAAATTCTGTATAAAACATACCCGGTGCTATATAAACCATAATAAAAGTGAATATTTATAGAGTGATTAATTTTATAAAAGGCTATGTTTAAAGCATTAAAGAATATGCCCTCATTGTGATATTCAGAAATGCCCACTTAATTAGCAAAATACTTTAATAATATTTTGTTAATGGGAACAAATTCCAAAAACCATTGAAATTGAATTTATATTTCGGTGTACACTAAAGAATACCTATACAAATAATGGTGGAAAAGAATATGTGTAGAGAGTTTAGTATACTAAATGTTATATTATCAACAAAGTATTACATATGAAATAATAGACAAGTTGTATTTACATCATTCTTATGTTTATAAGAAAAGAACATAATATTTGAATTCATATTTTAGATTAGACATTATGAATGCTCTGTAAACCATATCACAAATAAAAAAAAAAATTAATATTTCATACGACCCTATTATCTCAATATTTTTCATATTAAATATTGAATCCCTATCATAATAAATGTTATTTGGAGCCTATACATTTTCAATAAAATCATAGAATTTATTCCATTAAATTATATTATTGCATATACACATGGTTTATCACTTTTAAATATAAATTATTAATTAATATTAATAATTATTTTATTTATTTTTATGTATTAAAAATTATAATATATTTTTAGTGACAAATACTATTACGAAATGTTTAGAGTATAAGATATATTATACATTTTATATTATATTTAGTCAATTTATGAAAAACATTATAACATGTACTTTAATTTAATTACATAAATTGTTTTTTCATTTATATAAATAGAAACCCTTTTTTTTCGATTACAAGTATTATTTGAAGATATTAAGTTTTTCAGATACATTACATTTCATTTAATTTACGTAAAAATTTAGAACGTGAATTAAATTATGAATTAAACCCATACTGAAGGAAAAAAAATTTATTTTTGATGTATCTACTTGTACTTTTACAGTGATGTCTTTTTAACAGTGATTGGCACAAAAAGTTTAGAGATAACAAATTTCTAAAAAGTATGAAGATATTAAAAATTATGGATTAAATATCATAAAAATACCCATGAATATATACATTATTTAAGTTAGTTATTTCTAATTTAATTTAAATCAATTTGGAGTAAAATAATTAGAATTATTAAATGATATATGAATTTCCAGAAAGAGTAAATAAATAAATTTGTGATTTAATATACTAAATTAACTTAAGGCCAAAAATAAATGTATTTTTTAATTAGCACCTAAAAAGTTTAAAAAAAATATATATATAAATATTTTGAAAATAAATATCCGGAAAAAAATCAGCCCTTTATGATTATATTTATATCGCAAACTAAAATATGGAAAATTAAAATGATAAAATTTCCGTCTTGAAAACAGCAAATTAGCATTTTATTAATCATTTAATTATTAAACATTAATTGAGATACAAAAAATTTCCTTGTGTGTTAAGAGTTATGTGCTAAGAATTTCATTACAGCAATCTTTTCGTTTTCCCCAATCCGTTGGACCTAATTCCTGAGCTACCATAATCTTGTGAGGGTGTAATTTAAGATCACAGTGCAAAATTCGTCTTACCGTTCAATCCTATATCTCGTGAGCAGAGGCATGTTTTCGAGCAGAACGCGACGGAGACTGCTCTATCGATGTTCCTACTGTGTCAATGTTTTCCGGTGTTCTCACGGACTTGGGACGTCCAACCGGTTTTTAAGGCATTGCAGATCCCGTTGCTCTTAAATTTTGTACTCAATTCAAAATCTTAATCCGATCAGGGACACTTTTGTTTGGATTCTAATCAGTTTGATTACGGGCTAATGATTATTCGAAATGTGGGAGTCCATTACGCCGCACCCTGTAAAATCGTTATCTAAATAATCCTTTTTACAAAAAAAAATTTATATAAAAAGTTTCTGAATCATATATATAAATATATGTGTGTGTGTGTGTGTGTGTGTGTGTGAGTGTGTATATATATTCACAGAAGTAATAAATAAAAACTAAAAAGGAATTCAGAAATTTGTGACGTAATATTTTAAACAGATATAAAACACCGAAAAATAAAAGAATTAATGCTGCTATGAAAAATAGCAGTCTAATTAGCATAAATTTATTTTTAAATTAATAAATATTTAAAAATATGACCAAGCCAAAAATTCTTTATTTTTGAATTTAATAATACAATTTGCAAATATAATGTACTAATTTTAAGCTATGTACCATTTGAACATTTTAAATGTTCAATAAAATAAGAGAATTTATTCAATTATATTAGATTATTGTGTACAAACATTGTTAATTACAAAAATATTTTCAATCAACAAGGTTGAAAATGTCTAATTTTATTCTAAATTATAATTAAGTAATATAAATTATTTTATTTATTGATAAAAAACCATTATATATTTTCGAATTACAAATATTAATAAGAAATGTTTAGGTAATAAGATTTATTTAAACTTTAGTTCTGGCTAATACATACCATAATCTAAAAAACAATAATAAAAAAATATGTGTTGATTGTTAAATATTGCAGTATTCTAGATCAGCTCAATATGATTACATATAAAAAGTAGAAAAATGTTAATTAAATTCTCCTCATGTGTATAAGATCTGAAATAATTTTGAATCACAGATAACAATTTGCAAACATAATGTATTACTTTTATTTAACTATATACCATTTGAACACTTTAAATGTTCCGCAAAATCATGGAATTTATTCCATTTATATTAAATTATTGTGAAAACATTGTTAATCACGTTTTTGATGGAAAATATTATATTTTATTCTAAATTATTATTTAATAATATAAGTTATTGAATTTATAGGTAAAAATAATCAACCACTATATATTTTCGAATCACAAATATTATTAACAAATGTTTAGGTAATAAGATGTATTATAAATGTAATGTTATATTTCACTTTAATATACGTATAACCTTAAAACGTGAATTTAAATTATTATGTAAACCCATCGGTTTCTATCAAATTTACACAAAAAAAAAAAAAAATATTTTTGAAGTTTCAAACAGTTATTTAAAAGTGACTTGTAGTAGTTGTGAGTGGCATGAAAAGATTGAGATACAAAAAATTTCCTTGTGTGTTAAGAGATTGAGAGAAAGTAATGGATCAGAAATAACTAATACTAAATTAGTACGACATATTTTATTCATGATATTATTAGAATGGACAGAACTATATACATTATTATAATTTGTTATATTCAAGAATAATTAAAATGAACGAGTAGTAATACAATTTTAATATATAATTGACATTTCATTTGTAGGTAAAAGGAATTCAGAAATTTGGAATTTAATATATTTTGTTTATATTTTATCAAAAGCACTGAAAAATATAATTTTTTATATCTACTTTTCAAAACAGCAGATTATTTAGCATAATTGTAATTTTAAGTTATAAAATATTTTATGAGACCAAATCAAAAATTCTTTATATTTGTATTTAAATTCAGGATAAAACATATGTTGTGCTATACAAACCATAACAACAAAGACTATTTATAGTGTGCTTTATTATTCAAAAGGCTACATTAAATGCTCTAAAAAAATATGTTCTTATAGTGATATTGTAAAATGCCCGCTTAATTAGCAAGAATACATTATTAATTTTTTAATAATGGGATAAATGTCTAAAACCCTTTGAAGTCAAATTTATATTTTTTTCTTTACTCACAGAAACCTATACAAACCACAGCGGAATTGAATATGTGTAAAGTGTAATATGCCAAATATTATATTATCATCAACGTATTACATATGAAATAATAGAAAAGTAATATTTAAATCATTCTTATGTTTAATAAAAAAACACTTAAAACTTAAAATCAAATATTGGATTAGACATTATGAATGCTATATAAACCATAAATAATAAAAAATTAATTTTTAGATTTGTTTAATATATTACATATATTAGACATATCTAGAAGGCTAAGAAATATAAGCTTTTGTTGCTACTTTGAAAGATGGCATATTTTGATTTTTAATTCATTAAATATTTCAAAATGAAATTAAAGCCAAAAAGTATTTATATTAAAATTTAAGTTATTACCTTCAACTGTAAAAATCATAATGAAAAATAATATATGTTGAATTTTAAATATTGTAAAAGGCTAGATTAACTCAAAAAAATTACATATGAAAACAGAAAATTTTTTTTTAAATTATCCTTATGTATAAAAGATCTGAAATAATTTCGAATCACAGATAAAAATTTGCAAATACACTATATTACTGTTGAACTCTATACCATTTAATCATTTTAAACTTTCAGTAAAATCATATAATTTATTTATGTTAATTAGTTTATTACGTACACACATTGTTAATTATGTTTTTGATTGTAAATATCATATTTTGTTATAAAATATTATTTAATAATATAAATATTTTATTTATAGATATAAATAAAAGACATTATACATTTTCGAATTACAAATATTAATAAGAAATGTTTAGGTTATAAGATATATTACACACAATTATGTCATTCGTGCTATTGACTTCTATTTCTTTTAGAAATGTATGACCATTTAGAAATGTATGATTTAAAATATGAAACAAATTTAATGCGCTGAAAAATAAAAGTATAAATGAGTTCATAAAAGAATATAAGGGATATAAAAAATGTCCTTGTGTGTAATGAGATGCCGCGAATTTAATGGATCAGCAATAACTAATATTAAATTAGTAAAACAGATTTTATGTATAATACCATTAGAATGGACAAAAATGTATACATGATTTTAATTTGATATATTCTAGATAAATTAAAATGAACGTGTAATAAAATAATTGTAATTTATATTCCACATCTGAATTTCCAGATAAAGAGAATTTAGAATTTTGTGATTTATTATATGAAACAAATATAAAGCGCTGAAAAATATGTCTTTAGTGCCATTTAAAAATTGTAGATTAATTAGCAAAACTCGGATTAAAAATTAATAAATATTTAAAAATGAGATCAATGCAAAAATGTTTTATATTTAAATTTTAATTCTCTCTAATACTTACAATACACTAAAAAACATTATGAAAAAAATATGTGTTGAATACCATATATTGCAAAAGGATAGATTAGCTCAAAATATTACATATAAAAAATAGAAAAATTGTATTAAAATTCTCCTCATGTGTATAAGATCTGAAATAATTTTGAATCACAGATAACAATTTGCAAACATAATGTATTACTTTTATTTAACTATATACCATTTGAACACTTTAAATGTTCCGCAAAATCATGGAATTTATTCCATTTATAATAAATTATTGTGAAAACATTGTTAATCACGTTTTTGATGGAAAATATTATATTTTATTCTACATTATTATTTATTAATATAAGTTATTGAATTTAAAGGTAAAAATAATCAACCACTATATATTTTCGAATCACAAATATTATTAAGAAATGTTTAGGTAATAAGATGTATTATAAATGTAATGTTATATTTCACTTTAATATACGTATAACCTTAAAACGTGAATTTAAATTATTATGTAAACCCATCGGTTTCTATCAAATTTACACAAAAAAAAAAAAATAAAATATTTTTGAAGTTTCAAACAGTTATTTAAAAGTGACTTGCGCGTAGTTGTGAGTGGCATAAAAAAATTGAGATACAAAAAATTTCCTTGTGTGTTAAGAGATTGAGAGAAAGTAATGGATCAGAAATAACTATTATTAAATTAGTACGACATATTTTATTCATGATATTATTAGAATGGACAGAACTATATACATTATTTTAATTTGTTATATTCATGAATAATTAAAATGAACGAGTAGTAATACAATTTTAATATATAATGGACATTTCATTTGTAGGTAAAAGGAATTCAGAAATTTGGAATTTAATATATTTTGTTTATATTTTATCAAAAGCACTGAAAAATATAATTTTTTATATCTACTTTTCAAAACAGCAGATTATTTAGCATAATTGTAATTTTAAATTATAAAATATTTTATGAGACCAAATCAAAAATTCTTTATATTTGTATTTAAATTCAGGATAAAACATACTTTGTGCTATACAAACCATAACACCAAAGACTATTTATAGTGTGCTTTATTATCTAAAAGGCTACATTAAAAGCCCTAAAATACATGATCTTATAGTGATATTGTAAAATGCCCACTTAATTAGCAAAATTACATTATTAATATTTTAATAATGGGATGAAATTCCAGATGCCTTTGAAGTTGAATTTATATTTCTGTGTATACAAACGAATACCTATACAAACCATAATGGAAAGGATATGTGTTGAGTGTTAAGTATACCGAATGTTACATTATCAATAAAATATTACATATTAAATAATAAACAAGTTTTATTTACACCATTCTTATGTTTAGAAGTTTAAAACTTTTTATTTGAATTCATATTTTTTGTTTAAACTTTATGAATGTTTTGTAAACGATATCACACAACAAAAAAAATTAATATTTCATACGACCCTATTATCTCAAAATTTTTTATATTTAATAACAGACAAATTGTTAAAAAATGTTATCCTATATATATATATTTATTATATGTATATATATATATATATATATATATATATATATATTGACTGAGGGACTATTAAGTAATTGTAAGTTGCAAAAGATGTGTATTACTCTCAAGCTATATATCATAGTCCACAATAACACATTTAATAATAAGTATTTAACAGAATAAATTAATTTTATATCTTATTATTAGGATTACTTTAATTCTATAATTTATTTATGTGGCCAAGAATTAAACTAAATTGTTTTAGAGTTGTAACATAACGAGTATATCTTTATATATTGTCGTGCGTTTTATTAATATGACACACGCAAAGTACCGACGACGAACTGTCCAAAGCGCAACCGATAGCCACCACCCCATACAATGCGCGATACGATTGTACATTATTATGATAAGCATTTGCCGGCCAGGCCAATTATTGAATAATTAAAAACGTTTTTACTCTCTGTTAGACAGTTAGCGTGTGAGCGTCTGCAGTAATTTTTTTGTATTCGTTTTTTTTTTACTATAAAAATGTTTATTGTACAAAACCTGGAGTAGATCCTCTGAGATCTCTCCCACGATGATACACACGCAAGATAATTATTAATCGGGTAAGTTTTTTTTTTGTTCTAATTATTAAACCTTGGCCGGTACTAGGATACTTATTCATTTATTTTTTATATATCTTATATTTTATATTTATTTATTATTTACTAATTTTTGTTACAATCGTTCATTTTGTGTTGTACATGCTTATAAACGGTAATAAACGTACCAATATCACATTTTATAAAAATTATTTTATTTTTATAATATCTAAAAATCCTAGATCTCCGTCACCAGAATGGTGATATCCGGATCTAGGTTGGCGACCCGGCTAAAAAAAAAATAAAAAACCGAGGGCGTCAGTAACCGAAGGGTTACAGAGTTTAATCGCTCAATTGTTT
This sequence comes from Chaetogeoica ovagalla, assembly GCA_032441825.1. Classification (NCBI taxonomy): domain Eukaryota; kingdom Metazoa; phylum Arthropoda; class Insecta; order Hemiptera; family Aphididae; genus Chaetogeoica; species Chaetogeoica ovagalla. The sequence goes on along the minus strand of JAMBTI010000028.1, from coordinate 65,439 downwards.
TTGATCCAATATAATTTAAATATACGTATTTGGCGAATACTTAAAGTTTCTGTAACAAGTAGTTTCTAAATTATGAATAAGTAAATATTATCTATTTCGATGATGTTGCAATTTTTTGTTTTTATTTAATATTTCAGTGGCTTTTAACTTTTTTTAGAAGCTGTTTGCGTCATTCACCATTATCATACAGCGTGGATACGAGATTTCGCGCGGGGCACTCCATCTTCTAATCGTCGTCGAACTTTGCTTAGACTGTTCATGCATCTTATGGTCGGTGTCGTGTTGACGGTTTTTTGCTTCGCGATTATGTACGCGCGGGCGTGTATTTGTCGCCTCATGAACAGAATTTGCAAACAGAATTTGTTCACACATAATCTGCTATAATATGATGCAGTCAAAAGACCCACGAACTCGGTATTGTACAGTTTTATTTATTAATTTTTTACACGGATTCCTTAAGGACATATGCCCGTTTTGTGCATAAGCATGTTTTGCGTTAATAAGTTATTTTGTATTTAATATTTATTTATATTACGCAGCGCGAACCAAATTTATATTATTTGTTACACGTATTTTGTCAGTATTTATTATATAATATATGCAGCAGTATTCCACACGTTTAGAAATGTTTTAATTATTTGTGAAGTCAAAAAATTAAAGTTAACCATCTTTGTTCGCATTTCTTTTTCGCCTATCAGCAATAACAGGAGCTATTGAGAACATTAATTAATGGCCTCTGTAGATACCATTTACTAACGGAAACAATCTATGACTAACGATTGGAGCTTTCTTCCTGTTACTATTTTTGGATATAGAAATAAAAATAGAAAATGCAAACACATTTAAAATGGAAATAATAACAATTATTTTAAAATTTTTTAATTCAATTTAAATAACTAATTTTTCTGATATTTATATTTTTAACATGTTTCGGGAAGCCAATTAAATATAATTTGTGTTTTCGAGAGATAATTTTTAAATTTTCTAAATTATCTATTGTCCTGTATTTTTAAACGTAAAAAAATTACCAATATTTACATAAAAAAAATTATAACGCGATTTCGTTTAAGTCGATTGTCGTTTCTTCATCGTAATTTTGGGACTTATAAAAATTTAAAAAAAATATAACTTAAAAAAAATGTAAATCAATAATTAAATTAATATTATATTATATTAAGAAATAACAATTTCTTGAAAAATTCGTTTTAATTTTGGATTATATATTTAAATTACATGGCTTGAAGTATTTAATTTATAAAAAGCATAATTTTTTGTAATAATTTACGTATAAATTATTAACGAATGCCGAAACTAATTATATTCCAATCCGATAACAGTTAAACACGTATTAAATTGTTATACAAATATCACAATACCGTACACAATTTATGTCATTCGTACTATTGACTACTATTTTCTGTATTATTTAATATTCTGTTATATAACGAATTATTGTTTTTAACATACTGTACAAAATGCATGAAACATACTTTATAAAGTTTACGGGAAAAGTATATATAACAAATTTATGTATATTATTCTATCCGTTCGAAATCGCTCAATTGAGGTCCAAAATTTAAGCAACTGGAACAATTCGCAAGTGCGATATATGAACCCAAATGTACACCTATGCGCACACCTGATTGATATAATCCTAATTTTAGAATTTTTGGATACAGACATAAAAAAATAAATAATTACAAAAACACATTTAAATTACAAATATTAAATTAATTTCATAATAATATAAGAATACCTATACAAAATCATAAAACATCAATTAATATATTGTTTCTTTTTCTTTAATTTAGTAAGATTATAACAATGGAATATAACTCATAATATTGTTACATAAATTTGAATATTTTATATATTGAGAGAAATGAAAAATGTATTAGCATTACAATGATATGTTTTTCTTATGACTTTATCAAAAATTCTACCAGAAAGAGTACTTCGATCATTTAAGTCATACCTTGTATACGGTAACAAATTTCATCAAGATGGAATTCTAAACAGATCATTTTCCGATATTTCTAATTATTTTTACAAGCATATGTAAAAAAATACCAAAAAATTACATGAAAATAGCAAAAATGCAATAACCTGAATACTGAATATTATTATTTCATCATAATTTTTAAAATTAGTCTTTATAGAAACTTAAAATATTCATCAAATATGTAATTTTATATTATATTAAGGAAAAAAAATTCAATAATTTCTCTTAATTATGGACATGTATCAAAAATTATATGTTTTTAAGGTTTTTAATTCATAGATAACACTAATATATATATATATATATATACTAGCTGAATCACTGGTCTTCGCACGGAACCTTCTTGGCCGGCGCATAGATTTTAACTGATCACACATTATTTAGATCCTAGCCTTGTATGATATTTATAATTCAGCCTATAATATATTATATACATTTAAATACCTTATATGCCATACATTTTTTTCATGAATTGTGAAAACAATTGGAAATATAATTTTAATTTTAAATCAAAATGAAACTCAGTATGTTTTATTTACATTTGTATTCAGGTATTCAATTAAACAATCAAAATAATTGGTTTATTGTCTCGCACTTCTAGCTGAATTGAACTCAATAACAATTAGATGGGCATTATGATAATTTTTTATAACCTAGAATACCATAATTTACCGTGTCCAATTGTAAATCAAAACCGTACAGGTATCCACCCAAACGCACACAATTAATTTCATCAAAATCAGTTTAAACGTTTAAAAGAAGTTCAGTGACATACATACTGTCAGTCAAAATTTATATATCGGATATACATATAGTTTTGAATATTCCAAATGCTTCGACAATCACGAATATTCATATATGGAGTATTAGACAAATTATATAAAAATTATCATTACGTGAAGAAAATCTGAGAGAATTTTAGGTCAAAGTTTGTACGTTACAAACTAACTGTAAAACTTTTTCACTAAATACTATTGGAACACTTTAAATGTTAGTTCATCTAATAGAATTAATTCCATGTTAATTCGACTACTGAGAATATACATATTATTAATCGTGTTTTTGAATGAAATTATCTTGGATAATTCTAATGTTATATAAATACTCCAGAAGAGTCTTCTTACAGGACATGTCTTCTAAAATATCCCACGCGATTTTTATGAAAAAAACGCTATACACAAAGGACATTATGGATGATACAACTTAGACTTCAGAGATAATAAATCCACTAACAACCACACATTTATTTTAAGACAAATATTGAAGGAATAATATGAATTAAATATGGCCTATATTTTTTATGAAATAAATGTGGAAATTTTTGTTTATATGAGTCTAAACGTTGAATTAAACTGACTTTGGTCTATACAGTGCATATAATGGGAAAATAAAATTTATGTATTTAAATATCAAACGAACAGTTTATTTTGACGTGTTTACACTATTGAATAGCAAAAAAAATATATTTCTCATCTACACGAGGATGAAGTGACCTTATGATTACAAATAATCAAAATAAACTAATTTTTAAATATACTTTATTGATTTAATATAAAAATTAATACATTGTTGGAAAAAATATCAAAATGAAATACTAAGAGTTTAACAAAAAAATAGGATTTGGTCTTAATTTAAATTAAACCCTTAAACCAAAGAACATGAATTTAAATTATTATATATTTCACATCTGAATTTCCAGGAAAAGACTAATTAGAAATGTATGATTTAAAATATGAAACAAAATTAATACGCTGAAAAATATTAGTGTAAAGAGTTCATAGAAGAATATGTGAGATATAAAAAATGTCCTTGTGTGTAATGAGATGGAACGAATTTAATACATTTAATAGATCAGAAATAACTAATATTAAATTAGTAAGACAGATTTTATTCAAAATACCATTAGAATGGACAGAATTATAAACATAATTTTAATTTGTTATATTCTAGATAAATTAAAAGGAACGTGCAGTAAATTAATTGTAATTTATATTCGACATCTAAATTTCCGGAATAAGAGAATTAAGAAATTTGTGATTTATTATATGAATTAAATATAAAGCGTTGAAAATATATCTTTATTCCTATTTAGAAAAATTGCAGATTAATTAGCAGAATTAGAATTTTAAATTATTAAATAATTATGAACGATGTCAAAGTAAAAAGTTTTATATTTTAATTTTAATTCTTGCTAATACTTACCAACATCTTTAAAAACCAGAATGAAAAAGAATATTTATTGAATGTAAATTATTGCAAAGGATAGATTACTTCAAAAAGACTACATATAAAAAATAGAAAATTTTTATTAAAATTCTCCTCATGTGTATAAGATCTAAAATAATTTTGGATCTCTGATAACAATTGGCAAATATAATGTATTACTTTTAAAATATATACCATTTCAATATTTTAAATGTTCAGTGAAATCATAGAATTTATTCCATTTATATTAGATTATTGCGTAAAGACCTTATTAATCACGGTTTTGATTGAAAATTTGATATTTTATTCTAAATTATTATTTAATATACTAATTATTTTATTTATAGGTAAAAAATAACTACTATATATTTTTGAATCACAAATATTGTTAAGCAATATTTTGGTTATAAGATATATTATTAATGTAATGTTATATTTCACATTGATTTAAGGAAAACCATAAAACGTGAATATAATTTATTAGTTTAACTCTTCAGTTTCCTCCTGATTTATGCAAAAAAAATAAATTGAAATATTTTTAAAGTTTCAAACTGTTGTATTATAGTGACTTCCACTTAGTACTGAGTAGCATGAAAAAATTGAGATATCGAAATGTTCTTGTGTTCTTAAGTATTGGGCGAATGTAACGGATCATAAACATCTAATATTAAATTAATAAGAAAGATATTATTCATAATACCTTCAGAATGGCCAAAATATGTACATGATTTTAATTTGGTATAATCAAGATAAGTTAAAATGAATGAGTAGTAATAAAATTTTAATATATAATTGACATTTCATTTGTAAGCAAACGGAATTCCGAAATTTGGAATTCAATATATTAAACAAATGAAAAGCACAGAACAATAAAATTTATTACATCTACTTGTAATACCACAGATTATTAAGCATAATTATAATATTAAATTATTAAATATTTTATAATGAACCAAGTCAAAAATTCTTTATATTTCAATTTAAATTCAGCATAAAACATACCCGGTGCTTTATAAACCATAATAACAGTTAATGTTTATAGAGTGTTTAATTTTATAAATGGCTATATTAAAAGCTCTAAAGAATATGTTTTTATTGTGAAATTGGAAAATGCCCACTTAATTAGCAAAAATACATTATCAATATTTTAATAATGGGATGAAATTCCAAAAGCCAATGAAGTTGAATTTATATTTCGGTGTATACAAATGAATACCTATACAAATAATAGTGGAAAAGAATATGTGTAGGGTGTTATGTATACCAAAGGTTATATTATCAACAAAGTATTACATATTAAATAATTGAAAAGTAATATTAACAACATTCATATGTTCATAAGAACACAACTTAATATTTGAATTCAAATTTTAGATTTGACTTTATGAATGTTTTGTAAATCATATCACAAAATTATAAAAAATGAATATTTGATACGCCCCTATTATCTCAAAATTTTTCATATTTAATAATAAACAAATTGTTAAAAAGAATAATCTTATATATAAATATATATATTGACTGAGGGAACATTAAGTTTTAGAACAGATATTTTCATTAAGAGTTTAGAAATTTGTAACTTATTAAATAGAACAATTCTAAAGCGCTGAAAAATATAAGCCTTTATAGTTATTTAGAAAAATGGTAGATTAATTAGCAGAAATCGAATTTTAAATTATTAAATATTTAAAAATAAGATCAAAGTCAATAAAGTATTATATTTAAATTTTAATTTTTGCTAATACATACATTGTACTAAAAAAACATAATAAGAATGAATATATTGCAAAAGGCTAGATTTGCTCAAAATATTACATATAAAAAAATAGATAAATTTTATTAATATTCTTCTCATGTGTATAAGATCTGAACTAATTTTGAATCACAGATAATAATTTGCAAATATAATGTATAACTTTTTAAATATATACCATTTGATTATTTCAAATGTTCAGTAAAATCATTGAATTTATTCCATTTAAATTAGATTATTTCATACAGACATTGTTAATCACGTTTTTGATTGAACATATCATATTTTATTCTAAATTATTATTTAATAATAAAAATTATTTTATTTATTAATAGATGAAAAATAATAACGATTATAAATTTTTGAAGTACAAATATTATAAAGAAATGTTTAGGGTATACGAAATATTATTAATTTAATATTATACATTAATTTATTTACTGTTGAATTAAAAAGTGAATTTTAATTTAATTATAAAAATTTTTTTATTTATATATATATATATATATATATATATATATATGTGTATATTAAAAACTATACAATATTTTCAAATTTTAAATATTATAAGAAATATTTAAAATATTTTTGTTAAGTTGAGGATTGAGGGATATAAAGAATCATGAATAACCATTATTACAGATTTCAAACTAAATATCTTTTGAGTAGACAGAAATATATAAATAGTCTTAGAATAATTGTAAAATATGATTGAAATTAAATTTTCAGGTAAAAGAAATGCAGGAATTTGGATTTTAACATATAAAATAAATCTAAATCACTAAAAAATATAATTTTTTATTGCTACCTTAAGAATTGGCAGATTGATTAGCAGAAATCTAATTTTGAATCGTTAAATATTTTATGAAATCAAGTCAAAAAATTCTCTATATTTAAGTTTAAATTCTGTATAAAACATACTCGGTGCTATATAAACCATAATAACAGTGAATATTTATAGAATGTTAAATTTTATAAAAGGCTATATTAAAAGTCCTAAAGAATATGTTCTCATTGTGATATTCGAAAATGCCCACTTAGTTATCAAAAAAACATTAATAATATTTTGTTAATGGGATCAATTTCCAAAGTTATTGCAATTAAATTAATATTTCGGTGTATACAAAAGATTACCTATACCAATCATAGTGAAAATGAATATGTGTAGATTGGTAAGTATACCAAATATTATATTATCAACAAAGTATTACATATGAAATAATAGACAAGTTTTATTTATATTATTCTTATATTTATAAGAAAAGAACCTAATATTTGAATTCATATTTTAGATCAGACTTTATGAATGCTGTGTAAACCATATCACAAAATACAAATAATATGAATATTTCATACAACCCTATTATCTCAACATTTTTCATATTAAATAATAAAGAAATAGTTATAAAACGTAATCTTATATATATAATATATTGACTGAGGGAACATTAAGTAATTGTAAGTTGCAAAGAATGTGTATTACTATCAAACTATATATCCTAGTCCACAAGAACACATTTAATGTTAAGTATTTAACAGAATAAATTAACTTTTATATCTTATTATTAAGATTACTTTAATTCTATAATTTATTTAAGTGGCCAAGAATTAAACTAAATTGTTTTAAAGTTTAATCGCTCAATCGTTTTTGATCCAATATAATTTAAATATACGTATTTGGCGAATACTTAAAGTTTTTGTAACAAATAGTTTCAAAATTATGAAGAAGTAAATATTATCTATTTCGATGATGTTGCAATTTTTTGTTTTTATTGCTAAGTTTTTGTTGCTACTTTGAATAATGGCTTATTTCGAATTTTAAATTACTAAATATTTGGAAATGAGTTCAAAGTCAAAAAGTTTTTAGATTTAAATTTTAATTGTTGCTAATACTTACCATATACTAAAAAATTTATAATAAAAAAGAATATGTGTTGAATGTTAAATATTGCAGAAGCCTAGCCTTGAAGTGTTGTTAGACTACTTATAATATTGAAGTAGGAATATAAAATTATATTGTTATTATTATATTGCAGATTTTATAATAGATTTACAACTTTTATTTTAAGGAAAGAATAACATATCTAAATTGGCAAGATTATACCTAATCATATTAATATTTTATAATGAGATATTCAATTTCTTTGTTTTTTATGTTGTGTATTGGTTTACACATATCGTTATTTAAATAATCCTTATAAACAAAAAAAAAATATATATAACACAAATTATGAATCTTATATGTGTATAAATATAAAGATTTAAGAAGATAGAGATTTTTTACACTTTTAACAAATAAAAGGTCGTCCTAGATGTAAGATGGGAGTTGATATGACTTTTACTCAATCTGAACAAAGAAAATATATTAGAAACGAAAACAAAGTTAAAAAGCACATTAGTCATTCAGATTATTTATTGGCAGGAAATTTATTATGTACTTGGAATATTTAAATAAAATATTAATTACATTTTAGTTAATATTTATATATTATATACAACATAATTTAGGACAAGATCCAATTACGTCATCTGGTTCAACTTCCAAAGGAAAAGAGATTGGAGAATAAGCAGAAAAACAGATTTCTCCGATCAAATTTCTTCGAGTCCATCAAAAAATAAGATATATGAAAGAGTTTTTTAGGTTCAGATAATCAGCCACTTTTGATAGATGTGAAAAAAATGATAAAGATTTTGTTAACTGCTTTATTATAAACACCCTCCAAAATGTTTTCTTGAGTACGTCCTTGTATATAATATTCAGTGGAAAAGAAAAATTAAAATACATATGTTGTCATTTTATGACAATTTTATTTCCAATTTCTAGAAACGTAAAGCAAATAGAGTCATCTTTAGGACTTTCTGGCTATTATAGAAGATTTATTCAATACTATGGTAGTATCGCAAAACCGTTTACCACATCACTGAAACAGGATGTGCAGTTTAATTGGTCTAACCTTTGCCAAGAATCTTTAGCAAAACTCAAAGCTATATTAACAAAGGAACCACTTTTACAGTATCTCGATTTCTGTAAATCACTTAACATCACATGTGATGCTAGCAATTAAGCAATAGGATGCGTTCTGTCTAAAGGAAAAATAGGTAAAAACCTACCTATTGCATATGCGTCGCGAACCCTCAATCGTGCTGAACAAAACTACAGTACAACAGAAAAGGAACTTTGTGCCATTGTATGGGGAACAAAACAATATCGACCATATCTATTAGCCCAGAAATTTAACATCATCACAGATCATAGAGCACTAATTTTTTTATTTAATATCAAGGATCCCGGATTCAGACTAATACGTTGGCGATTAAAATTAGAAAAATAGGACTATGCAATTAAATACAAACCAGGAATATATAATACCAACGCTAACGCAATCGGTAGAATACATGTAACAACACGAGTAAAAGCAAGAGCTCAAGAAGGAATAAAAATTAATTTCCGAAGATTTAACATCTTGTTTTGACAGTGATGTGTTTTCAACATTAATTAGCACAAAAAAAAAAGAGATAACACATTTCTTATATGGTATAAAGATATCAAAAATAAATAATTAAATATCATAAAAATATCCAAAAATATAATTATTAGATAAATTTGTTATTTTCAATTTAATTTATATGAATTTGGAGTAAAATAATTGTAATTATTAATAGACATATAAATTTCGAGGAAAAGTGAATAAGTAAATTTGTGATTTAATATACTTAATTAAATTTAGCCCGAAAAATATGTTATTTATATGCTACCTAGATAATGTACGAAAAAAAAAATATATATATGTATTTTGCATTAAAATACATAAAAAAGAACGAATCAGACCCTAATTATTATATTTATATCGCAAACTAAAATATGGAAAATTAAAATGTCAAAATTTCCTTCTTGAAAATAGCCAAATTAATTTTATATTAAACACTTAATAGTGAATCAATAATAAACAATAACATGACATTAAATCTATTTTATTTTTGTTATGAGAAATATTTCAAATTTTCTTCAATCCAATTTGAATTATTGGTTGTACATACGTCCAGGGGATCCAACTAAATATGTCATAAACCAAAGGCAAATATATAAATTTATAGTCATTATACAGTATTTTTCTATTAATATATATTTATATATATAAAATAAATCGTTATAAATAATATTTTAGAAAATAGGCAAATACCGATATAATTTGTATAAAACCATGTTATTAGAATGCTAATAATTTTTAATAATTAATATATATACATATATACATATATATATATATATACAGGAAAAATGAATAAATTAATTTTTTATTTAATATATTATATTAACTTTAAGCCCAAAAAAACATGTTTTTTTAATTGCTACCTAGATAATAAAATAGATATATATAAAATATAATAAAATACATGTATATAATATATATATCTGTGTGTGTGTGTTTTGCATCTAAATATCCGGAAAAGAATGAATCAGACCCTAATTATTATATTTATATCGCAAACTAAAATATGGAAAATTAAATGTCAAAATTTCCTTCTTGAAAATGGCCAAATCAATATTATATTTAACATTTAATAGTGAATCAATAATAAACAATAACATGACATTAAATCTATTTTATTTTTGTTATGAGAAATATTTCAAATTTTCTTCAATCCAATTTGAATTATTGGTTGTACATACGTCCAGGGGATCCAACTAAATATGTCATATACCAATGGCAAATATATAAATTTATAGTCATTATACAGTATTTTTCTATTAATATATATTTATATATATAAAATAAATCGTTATAAATAATATTTTAGAAAATAGGCAAATACCGATATAATTTGTATAAAACCATGTTATTAGAATGCTAATAATTTTTAATAATTAATATATATACATATATACATATATATATATATACAGGAAAAATGAATAAATTAATTTTTTATTTAATATATTATATTAACTTTAAGCCCAAAAAAACATGTTTTTTTAATTGCTACCTAGATAATAAAATAGATATATATAAAATATAATAAAATACATGTATATAATATATATATCTGTGTGTGTGTGTTTTACATCTAAATATCCGGAAAAGAATGAATCAGACCCTAATTATTATATTTATATCGCAAACTAAAATATGGAAAATTAAATGTCAAAATTTCCTTCTTGAAAATGGCCAAATCAATATTATATTTAACATTTAATAGTGAATCAATAATAAACAATAACATGACATTAAATCTATTTTATTTTTGTTATGAGAAATATTTCAAATTTTCTTCAATCCAATTTGAATTATTGGTTGTACATACGTCCAGGGGATCCAACTAAATATGTCATATACCAATGGCAAATATATAAATTTATAGTCATTATACAGTATTTTCCTATTAATATATATTTATATATATAAAATAAATCGTTATAAATAATATTTTAGAAAATAGGCAAATACCGATATAATTTGTATAAAACCATGTTATTAGAATGCTAATAATTTTTAATAATTAATATATATACATATATACATATATATATATATATATATATATATATATATATATATATATATATACAGGAAAAATGAATAAATTAATTTTTTATTTAATATATTATGTTAAATTTAAGCCCAAAAAAACATGTTTTTTTAATTGCTACCTAGATAATAAAATAGATATATATAAAATATAATAAAATATATATATCTGTGTGTGTGTGTTTTGCATCTAAATATCCGGAAAAGAATGAATCAGACCCTAATTATTATATTTATATCGCAAACTAAAATATGGAAAATTAAAATGTCAAAATTTCCTTCTTGAAAATAGCCAAATTAATTTAATATTAAACACTTAATAGTGAATCAATAATAAACAATAACATGACATTAAATCTATTTTATTTTTGTTATGAGAAATATTTCAAATTTTCTTCAATCCATTTTGAATTATTGGTTGTATATACGTCCAGGGGATCCAACTTAATATGTCATAAACCAAAGGCAAATATATAAATTTATAGTCATTATACAGTATTTTTCTATTAATATATATTTTTATATATATAAAACTAGCTGACCCGGCAAACGTTGTTTTGCCATATAAATAATTTCCTAGTAATTTCTAGTGTAGACAAAAAATAGCTTACTTATTGTAAGTATGTATGTATGTATGTTAGAATGTGTATATTGTATGTATGTAAGTATGTGGTATATGCGTGAAATAAGCATGGAGCGCTGTGAACGATGAGGGAATATAAAAATAACAAAAGGCAAACATTATTTTTAAGTTATATTATAATTTATTCCTTAAAATTATATATCAATAATTAAACAATTACGACAGTAACACTATTAAACAATATCAATCTCTTAATGCTATAGCGTGAACAATATTTTTTGTTAGTCCATCTTTAGCTAACACAAACAAACTGGATGGTTTACCCACTCGAGAGCATGCCACGTATAATTGTCCGTGTGAAAAACATGGTGTTCTCAAATCTAATCCACAAACAGACATCGTTTGACCTTGGGATTTGTTGATAGTCATTGCAAATGCCAATCTAATCGGAAACTGAATACGTTTGAATTGAATTGGCACATCTGTAGGTATAATAGGAATTCGTGGTATGAGTATATTTTCACCTCTGAACTTGCCATTTAAAATCCTGGCTTCGACCACGTTTTTCATTAATTTTTGAATGACTAATCGCGTACCGTTGCACAGCCGGGGCGGGTTCAAATTACGAAGCAAGATAATTGGAGATCCAACCTTTAATTGTAAATTATGCGGTGGCATGCCTGGCGAATCCAGTGAGTTCAAAAACTCTGTGGGAAAATTTACTGCTTCGCTGTCGTCGCAAACTGTATCAATAGATTTATATGATACCAAGTTCCCTGGCAACAACATTTGTATCTTCAGATTTAAATTTTCAACGTCTACATTTTTTGCCGCTAAAATCGCTCTTTCTGCAAGCCACTCATGATTTATGTACTGTGTGTGTACATCGGGAAATATTTGTTCAATGAGAGTATCTTGCGAATCAGCGATTGTGCAGAAATCGGTCAGTAATTTTACGTATCCAGTTTCATCTATAGCAACTTTTCCATCACCGATATCTAAGAGTTGTTTTGAAAATGTTTCAGCGGATGGATAAAATGAAACATTTGAACGCGCATATTTATTTTTAGCTGTAATTTTTCAACATTACGCCACAATGGAGATGATTTTAAGCAAGCGTTGATCTCATCAGCGTATGTTGAACGTGGAATGACTGGAAGTGTTTGTCTGAAATCACCTGAAAGGACCAACAGAGTTCCGCCAAATAGTTTGTCACTGTTTTTAATATCTTTCAATGTCCTGTTCAACGCCTCAAGTGAATGTTTGTGTGCCATAGTACATTCATCCCAAATAATATTTTTACACCGTTTCAGCACAGTGGCCATGGACGATTGTTTCTTAATGTTGCATACTGCGTCAGGGTTATTCTGAATATTTAGTGGCAGCTTAAATACTGAATGAGCTGTTCTACCTCCATCCAATAAAGTTGCTGCAATGCCCGATGATGCAACGGCCAATGCGATGCCATTATTTGATCGTATTTCAGCAAGAATTAGCGAAATAACGAATATTTTGCCAGTTCCACCCGGTGCATCCAAAAAGAAGAACCCACCTTGTCCAGCTGAAACTGCGAGCATAATGCGATCATAAATGGTTCTTTGTTCCTCATTCATTAGTGGGACATTGCGGGCAACAATCGTTGCCATTTCTACAGTACTGTACTGAAGTTCACGATTCATTTCAGTATTCATTAAATCAGATGCAGTTCGATTTGGCGAATTCATACCGAAATTACTAAGTGGTAAGTTGGCAATGACAATGCAAAGATCCTCAATAGCAATCAATGCTTCATTGTACATTTCGTCGCTGAATGTTATGATTAGATCGTGGCACCGTATACGATGTTGATGCAATATATCATCAGTCATTGAATCTTTGGGATTTTCCCATAATATTTGTGCTCGGGCTGGGAAACATGTAGTCAACACTATAGCGAATAGTAGACGCATTTGTATTGCTGTACAGTTCAATGCAGCTTCAGCAAGCATGCATTCCCACTGGTTGTCGTCTTCCAGCAAGCCGAGTGCAAGGCATGCATCTATATACGTTGGATATTGTTGCCCATTCACTTTACGTATATCTTGAAATGATAATGGGCTAGTTACATTAACCAACAACAGTCGAAGATAAAAGCACTCCGTGTGTCTTGGATTGACTGTAAATAATCGCCCCAAAGCGTTTGATTTAAATAAATTGAGACATGCAGCAACTGGTGAGCCTTGCTTGCGGGGCATCCATGTTTTTGTTTGAGTCCATGTGAAATAGCGTGGTACTTGTGAATAGAGTAATGTTCGTGCAAAGGCACCAAAATCATCCGCACGATTACACAATTCAAAAAATGCAGTAAGTGTAGTTTTAGGTGGATTTATTGCACGATCAATCGCTGTCTCGTTCGTGAAAAATACACGCTGACCGTTTTCAAGATGGATGGCTAACTGAACAACTGCTGGATCCCGTTCATGAATTGGAAAACCAAAGATACGCCAAGCAGCTTCATTGGAGCTGATGTACCGACCCATTTGGTAGAGCGTTATTTCATCGTTTTTATTCACTGGAGGAGCATTCACATTAATATTTTCCACTCTAAACACAGCCATATAACTGCCTTTATGGACATACTTGCAAATGTATTTGATGCTCTTCACAGAACTGCAGAACTCAACATTAATATGAGCATTATATGTCTTGCTCAGCAGAGGCGAATATGGTACCACGCAACGATTGTCAATATCAATGTCTGTGTTGATGATATTTTTAATAAATGACTGTCCGCCATTTTCAGGATTTCTTCGACGATATATTGGGTATCCGTCGACATTTGTGACCGTATCATTGGTAAAATCTTTAGGGAAATTTTTAGTACATTTTCCATCAGCCATGCAAGGCGATGAACTATTAAGAGTACCACATGGACCATGAATCATGTTTGTTGTAACAATATCAAACAGTAGTTGGTCAGTGGATGGATCTGGAATTTCCGCAGAAATGATACTATCGATTTCTTCAGGACGGATTTTGTCGATGAACCAAACCAAAATGTGTGCATGAGGTAATCCTCGCTTTTGCCACTCAACCGAATACATCCAGCAACGTGTGGGACCAAATACATGTGATTTAGTAATGAAACTTATTAAAGACTTCAACTTTTGTCTGAACACACGTGCTGTAATGTCATGGCGATGTATTGCATTTTGGCCAGACAGTAGCAAAGATGTAATCTCTGGCCATTTTGGATTACATGTGAACGTGATAAATAAACATGGTCGTCCATATTCGCGCACGAAAGTCAGAGCATCCTGTATATATTCTTGCATATGACGTGGACTGCCTACGTACGATGATGGTAAAATGACATGGTTACCAATTTCGGCGACGTCGGCGTTGTTGTTGATAGCGTCTCGCAAATGAATGTACTCTTCCGCGCGCAGCTTTTGTTGATTATATCGTAAGTATCGTAGTCGTTCGCTCTCAATCTTCGCGTACATGTCGACCATGAATTGTTGACAAAGCTCACGACATCGTAAAATGACGTTGTCCAGGCCACGTCTAATCATTAATCGGTACGCATAATAATCCTTTGAGCTAACGTTCTTGTTTGTTTCAGCTCCTGTAATATTTGTTCATCAAATTAAAT
The DNA here is from genome assembly GCA_032441825.1 of Chaetogeoica ovagalla. Lineage (NCBI taxonomy): Eukaryota > Metazoa > Arthropoda > Insecta > Hemiptera > Aphididae > Chaetogeoica > Chaetogeoica ovagalla. Next base: position 49,734 of record JAMBTI010000028.1, on the reverse strand, counting down.
TAATCAAATGAATTAAATGAAAATTAATTAAATGATCAAATTAATAATTAATAATCAATAAATTAATTAATAATTAATAATAATAAATTATTAATTAATAATCAATGAAGTACCTGATACGGGATCTCGTTGTTTTATGTTTATGCAATATCCGTCTTGTCCCTTCCAGAATATTAGCGGATATTGGAGCGTCATATGAACGATGTGTGTCAGCAATGAACTGAAGATTTCTTCTACGAATCACAATTTCTCGTGCAGCTGTACAATCGCCAACCATGATTCCAGCAACATCATCAACAACGGGTGCATTGAATCTACGAATATGCTCTCCAGCTGGTGTTTTATCAGGATTAATGACGATAGCGTGATTATCGCTTTGTAATTGGTGCATATGTGATTTGAATATTTTCAACAACTCGTTGTGCTCGTTCAAAAGAGCATCTAGCTCGCTGACGATGCGCCTGGCATAAAGTGAATCAAGGTTATTATAATCACAACGTGCATTCACGCGATTGGCAAGTGCGCTTCCGGAATCCTCGCCGCCCATAAAGTAGATTTGTAAGAATTTATGTGGTTCGTTTGGCATTGGCAGCAGTGAGCCCATTTTATGATAAACTTGGCCTCTGATTTTGAATGTAGAATTGAATTGTTGACCATTTGCATTAGTATTTCGAACTATTTCTGTTGCTCCGAACGATGTCATTTGAAAGCATGAATTGAATCTTCGAATTGACTTCAGGAACACGTTAGAATCTGGATCCGTGCCGATAAGTAAGCCGTTCAATGGTTCAGGTAGTGTTTCAATTTCAGGTAGTTGCACTTTTCCTGACGCGCAACACATCCCAGCTGGCTCATTTTTGAATTTCAGAGCATGACAATGCGGACATTCCTTGTCCATAGCACCAATTACCACTTTTGAATGAGCATAATATTCAATATCGGGCTCATACTGGAATGCTAGACGCAGGAATGAATCAGATATAAATGCTCAATGTACCTGTTGTCGTTGTTGGTCATTTGTTCTTCGTCTATTGACTGTGAAACGGCGTGATTGTCGTTGTTCTAATCTTCTGACTTCATTGTGTTCAGCTCGTGTATCTTCTGGCTCTTCTTGATGCAATTGCGCCATTCTGACACGTACATCAGTATTTTGTTGCTGGATTTGTTCTTCTGTTCTTTCGGATCTGCTATTTCGCAGGTTTCGAGCTTTACTTGTACTGCGGCTCAAATCAGCCCCTTTGCGTTTTCTTGGCATTGCTCACTGTACAAAACATACATAAATAGAATTAATGAAATTATTTAATGATGAAAAATGTTAAAAGTATAATTAGGGCCAGGATTTTTGCCGCAGTTTTGAAATGTTTTATAACAAAAATATAAGTTTTATGGAAAAATTTTTCAAACAAAAGTAAAAAATTAAATTTTATGAAAACATTGTCTCTTATAATTTTTTCATACAACCAATATTTTCATTGACATTTCAAAATAAAGATTCATAATGATTGATTTTTTGGAAACTATGAAAATCTTAATTGTTCAATTACATTTTTTTAATAAAATTATATTAAAATTACATTTTTATAAGATCAACAATATTTTCGATATAAAAAAAAGTATACTTACAACACAAAATCCGTTGTTATTGGAAGCTCGTGTCACGTGTTGAGTACTTTTGAGGTTATAAAATCACTTGATTAACTAATCGTGCAAAATACACTCAAAATTGATAATTTAATTATTATTGATAAAATAGGAATGATTAAAAGTTAATATGAGAGTTACACTGAGAAATAATAATAAAATAATAATTGTCAACGTTACTACTACACTTGATGCATAAACATCATTATTGTGGCCGACAACTGTGTAGGGAGTGAGAAAGAAAGGAGACCGGCTTCGTTCTCATCCCTACTCCATGCTGTTTACTGGGTCAGAAGTGACACCTGTAGACATCTGGCGGGGATAACTAATTAAATGACGATTGATCAGTTTTCGACCGGAGAGGAAAAATGATTAAATTACAAAAATGGCGATTAAAAAATAAGGGTTGATCATAGAAGGGTGAAATTGAGGATTTTATGTATTTTTGTATGTTGTATCATAAAAAATAGAAATTAAAAATTTTGTCTAAAAAATAAAAAAAAAAATTTAGGGGTGGACTACCCCTAACATTTAGGGGGATGAAAAATAGATGTTGGCCGATTCTCATAGATACCGGATAAGCACAAAAAGTATCATCAAAATCGGTCAAGCCGTTTCGGAGAAGTATGGCAACGAAAACTGTGACACGAGAATTTTATATATTAGAAAATCGTTATAAATAATATTTTAGAAAATAGGCAAATACCGATATAATTTGTATAAAACCATATTGTTAGAATGCTAATAATTTTTAATAATTAATATATATACATATATACATATATATATATATATATATATATATATATATATATACAGGAAAAATGAATAAATTATTTTTTTATTTAATATATTATATTAACATTAAGCCCAAAAAAACATGTTTTTTTAATTGCTACTTAGATAATAAAATAGATATATATAAAATATAATAAAATATATGTATAAAATATATATATATCAGTGTGTGTGTGTTTTGCATTTAAATATCCGGAAAAGAATGAATCAGACCCTAATTATTATATTTATATCGCAAACTAAAATATGGAAAATTAAAATGTGAAAATTTCCTTCTTGAAAATAGCCAAATTAATTTTATATTAAACATTTAATAGTGAATCAATAATAAACAATAACATGACATTAAATCTATTTTATTTTTGTTATCAGAAATATTTCAAATTTTCTTCAATCCAATTTGAATTATTGGTTGTACATACGTGGAGGGGATCCAGCTAAATATGTCATACAACCAGAGGCAAATATATAAATGTATAGTCGTTATATAGTATTTTCCTATTAATATATATTTATATATATAAAATAAATCGTTATAAATAATATTTTAGAAAATAGGCAAATACCGATATAATTTGTATAAAACTATGTTGTTAGATTTCTAATAATTTTTTATAATTTATATATATATATATATATATATATATATACAGGAAAAATGAGTAAATAAATTTTTTATTTAATATACATATTACATTAACTTTAAGCCCAAAAAAACATGTTTTTTTAATTGCCACCTAGATAATAAAATATATACATATATCTGTGTGTGTGTGTTTTGCATCTAAATATCCGGAAAAGAATGAAGCAGACCCTAATTATTATATTTATATCGTAAACTAAAATATGGGAAATTAAAATGTCAAAATTGCCTTCTTGAAAATAGCCAAATTAATTTGATATTAAACATTTAATAGTGAATCAATAATAAACAATAACATGACATTAAATCTATTTTATTCTTGTTATCAGAAATATTTCAAATTTTCTTCAATCCAATTTGAATTATTGGTTGTACATACGTGGAGGGGATCCAGCTAAATATGTCATACAACCAGAGGCAAATGTATAAATTTATAGTCACTATATAGTATTTTCCTATTAATATATATATATATATATATTGTTGTATACACCCTGTAGGATATTGTATAAGTATATGTATGTTGTATACACCCTGTGCGAAATTGTACAAGTATATATATATAAAAGTATGTGAGCACTGGCCTACGTGACCGACCGAGCCATGGAATCCGCTGACCAGGCCAATTCCATGATTCGGCGGACTCGGTAGGGACAGACCATAGCAGTGGTTGCGAGGCAGTCGTTGTTGAGTAACGAGTGACAGAGCATCATATGTAAACGCAGAGCATCTTATAATATTGTCAGAGCATCTTATAATATTGTCAGAGCATCTTATACTATTGTCAGAGTATCTTATAATATCGTATTTTAACATTTGTATTTAATATAATTTAGTAGTTAGAAATTGTAATAAAAGTTCTTATAATTATTCATAATCACAGTCGTTATTATTCGAAAGCTCTGTTGGGCGTACCACACCTCAATATATATATATATATATATATATATATATATATATATATAAAACAAAAATCGTTATAAATTATATTTTAGAAAATAAGCAAATGCCGTTATAATTTGTATAAAACCATGTTGTTAGATTACTAATAATTTATAATAAGGAAAATAAAATTATATTTTTAATACTATATAGCAGATTTTAAGGATGATTTACAACTTTTATTTGCAGGAATGGAATAACATATTGTAATTGGCAAAATTAAACAGCATCGTATTAATATTTTATAATGAAATATATTTCATTTCTTTTTTTTTTATGTTGAATTTTGGATTATAAATATGATCATCTAAATTATTCTTATTACTAAAAGAAATTTGTATATAATTGGATATGGTTCGTCTATATATACTTGTAAATATATATATATATTTGCGTGAAATTCTCGACTCTGATGTTGTCGAGAAACTATTAGCTGCGATAAGGGCCGGAATAGAAAAGAAAACCGCTCGGATGAAAATTTTATAAAGTGGACTGTATTATTGTACAAAAGACGATTGTGCACAATTATTAATTACAAAATAATAACTTAATATTAAGGGAAAGAGGGGACACTTATCACTAAATATACATAAATGACATAGGCGTATACCATACAATACGATAGTTTTTATACAATGACAATATCGAGAAATAAAGAAAAACATCTGACCTTTACTGAACGTGATTGATGCTGATTCGAGACAGGATGGCTCCGGACGTCAACGAGGTGAAATTAGCAAGTGGGTATCAGGAGACCCTATATTACACCCGTCCCGGGGGTATGTACATGCGGCGATACACGGACTCCGACCCGGATCAATTTGTCGGCATCCAGAAAAGGAGCTAATTGAGCTACAGTCGGTGGTGTAATGACGGTGACGGGTATCGATAATTGTGTAAAAAGTTTTGAAAAGTACATATGTTGTGTTATTCGTACAAGAACCCGCATCGCACGATTAAGTTCTTTGCATGAAAGTGGACCCTTTGGATATGGTTCATTCAGGAAACGGGCATATATGAATCGAAGACAATAAGATGTAGATCGCTTGATATCCGGCAATTGATCGACGCTAATAGGTGTGAAATTAGACTTAGGCCATTTATCCTCCGCTAAGTAAATAAAATTAAGACCATTCCAATGAAGATGACAAGAAACCATTGTATTGGGACGTAGTCCTCGTGACGATGGATCAGCTGGGTTATCTGACGTGGAAATATGTGACCATTCGCAATTAGGGACAAGAGCATGAATCTTTGCGATTCGGTTCGTAATAAAGATTTTGAATACTTTCTGGTCTGCCATGAGCCATGAAAGAACGGTCGATGAATCAGTCCAGGCATGGATCCGAGAAATGTTAACTGAGGAAGACAGTGTCGTATGCAATCGCTGTAGCAACTGAGCTAGCAACAAAGCGGCACACAACTCAAGACGCGGTATAGTTAAAGTCATATTAGTTTCGCTGGATGAGTGCATTGGGGCTACTTTGGTCTTACATGTCAAAAAATATACGCGTATTTCCTCATCAACATATGTCACGCGTAGAAAAGATGTAGCAGCGTATCCAACTTGTGAAGCGTCGGCAAATCCTAATAGTTGTACTTCTTTGTAAACACGAACGTCAATGTGACGAAGTAGAACAATATGTGAAAGTGCTGGCAGTTCAGAAATGAATTGGTCCCACGACACGTGTAGACGAGGAGATAATGGAGTGTCCCAATCAAGTTTATCAAGCCATAGTTGTTGCATAAACGATTTAGCCCATAAAAGCATAGGTCCCAATGCTCCAATGGGGTCAAACGAACGCGCAATAGTAGATAGAACGCCACGTTTCGTCCATTTGGTGTCTTGACAATTGGTGTGATAACCAAATGCATCATTATACGGATCCCAATGTAAACCAAGTACCTTGATCGAAGGCAAAGTTTCCGGGTCAAATGATGGACGTTGGACACGATTTTCAACTGGAATGCGATCTAAGACTTGATTACTGTTACTAGCCCATTTTTTAAGCGAACACCCTGCTGACTCGAGCGATCGAATGATGTGGTCTTGAACTTGCACTAGTTCCGCTTCGCTATCGGCACCCGCAATAATATCATCAACATATGTCTTATCTGTCAATATTCCCTTAGCAGCGGGGAAACAAAGTTCGGAATTGGAGTCTAATGCATGAAGACATCTAATAGCTAGGTACGGGGCTGCACTCACTCCGTATGTGACTGTAAGCAATTCATATTTTTGTACCTCATATTCAGGTGAATGTCGCCAGAGAATATGTTGATAGGCGCAATCTTCTGGACGAACCAATATCTGTCGATACATTTTGGTTATGTCAGCAGTAAAGACAAATTTCGACAAACGGCACCTTAGTAATATGTCACTTATATCGGTCTGTAGCTTAGGGCCCACACACAGAACATCATTGAGTGATGTACCAGAAGAAGAGCGAGCTGAAGCATCAAATACGACCCGAATTTTGGAAACACTTCCATCTTGTTTCATTACCGCATGGTGGGGTATGAAATACTTTCCCGGACTAGTGGCAACCTTCATGTGCCCAAGCGATAAGTAGTCATCCATAAATTGTCGATAGGCTTCGTACAATGATAGATCCTTGCTGAGCCGTGACTCTAAGTTATACAACCGCTTCAAAGCGTTCTTGCGAGAATCACCAAGACCATGACAATTATGATTGCAATCCGTGGCGGTCAAATTATCTTTGAGTGGCTCTAATTATGACGACGTGTGAACTACATCGCGAAAAGGTAATGCCACACAAAATCTCCCGGTTTCGTTTCGAAATGTAGTTTCGGTAAACCATTTTTCGCACATTTGATCCTCCGTGGTTGGAGAGGCAGACTGAGTTGGTTCTTCAACACTCCAAAACTGTCGCAATAGAGTATCAACGGTAGGCGCTAAAGACACTGATAATGAGGTTAATGGAGGTGGACGCTTTTCGGAATCACACACCGAGCCAACGAATACCCAGCCAAGCAAAGTCTCTAATGCCGATGGAAAACCTTCTGTGTGTATGATCTCACCCTTTGAACAAACAACATACGGGAATACGTCACCTCCTATGAGCATATCCACAGGAGCAGGTACATCAAATTGTGGGTCGGCTAGCGGTAAATGTTGGTATTGTTGCCGCACACTTGCGGGTAACGGTAGATTAGGCATGGTTGATGTTATACGAGGTAGAATGATTAAATCTTCACACGTGACCAATGGAGTCGCCGCATGATGTGGTATAAATGAACAAGAAGTTGCACCCCGAACTTGCTTAACTGGACTCTGTGCTATTCCTACGATTTCTTGATGACATTTACGACGATTAAGGCCTAGCCGAGCGACACAGTCGGCTGTAATGGCAGAAACTTGCGAACCACTGTCCAACAATATACGAGTATACTGGAGTGTCCCATGCTTGTCTCGCACACGAACGACGGCAGTGCCTAAAAGAACAGTACCACGTGTACGTATTGTTCCAGCGAATTGACTTTGTGGGCTAATAGAATCTAGTTGACCAGGTACCGAAACATGATCAGTCGAGGAGCTAGGCACGAAATTTTTCTTCGCTGAGTCTAGATGTAGAGTTGTGTTATGACGTCCACCACAAGTCTTACAACTATATTTTGACGGGCAATCTGATGCCATGTGTGATGGACTCATGCACGAAAAACAAAGTTTATTCGATGAAACAAATTCACGTCTTTTTCCAATAGTCAATTTGTTAAAAGCTTGACATCGATGAATATAATGATCATGATTGCAATACGAACATTTTTTATCCTTGACCCTTCGACTGGATGCTAAAGAAGCTGGTGATCTCAATGCAGATGTACCATTCGACGTGGATATGGTAAAGGCGGACCGAGATGCCAGGATAGACTTAGGCTTGATATAACGTGTATCTGACTTCTCTGAGCATTTGATGTTTTCCAATATCTTACATCGTTGTTGTACAAACTTCAGTAATATATCAAACGTGGGAACTGATTCTTGCGAAATGCTACTTTCAAACAGATGCCGTGTGACCGGATCAAGCACACGAGAACCAATAAAGAACAACATAAAACCTGCAAGATCAATTATATCAAGGGCCTTGATTGCCGCAATGTTCTCTTGAAAAGTATTGACAAAGGCTAAAAGTGAAGACAGAGACTCGGAATGTATTGGACGAAAAGAAAACAGCTTTTCCAAATGAGCAGTAGCAAGTAAACGCTGATTATCATATCGTTCAGTCAATGCCTTCCACGCGATATCAAAATTGGCTGCAGAAATTGGTAGGGACTTGACAATAGCCAAGGCAGAACCGGAAACACATGTTAACAAATAATGAAACCTTTCTAAATTTCCAATGTTTTGATTTTTGTGTACTAGAGAAACGAATGTGTCACGAAATGAACACCAGTTGAGAAGATTGCCATCGAACTTTGGTAAATCGATCTTTGGTAAAGTACAAACTGACGATTCTCGGACAAAATTTGACGTGGAATTTTGTTTATGGGCACTAGGTAATACCCGGGACGCAATGACTTGTATATCATAGTAGGCCTTTTCTACTAATTCAGATATACTTGCGTCTTTGGAAAATTCATCGACACAATCGAGCTCAACTAATGCGTCTAAAATAACGTCTTGTTCTGTGTGAACCTTTCGTACGAGAATATCAAGATTTTGCATGCGCACGGATAAATCTTCCTTGGGAACTCGATTTTGGTCAGCTAACACAGCGATTGAACGAATATCCTCGATTGACTTGACTGATTGATCCCGCACAATGCGAGCTCGTGTCAACGACTTTTGGGAAACTGCATCGCGTTTTTGTCTGGCCATATTTACGTTTTCCAAACGGCTCGATCCGGCCCGAAGGAACAAAATGTTCGCGTGAAATTCTCGACTCTGATGTTGTCGAGAAACTATCAGCTGCGATAAGGGCCGGAATAGAAAAGAAAACCGCTCGGATGAAAATTTTATAAAGTGGACTGTATTATTGAACAAAAGACGATTGTGCACAATTATTAATTACAAAATAATAACTTAATATTAAGGGAAAGAGGGGACACTTATCACTAAATATACATAAATGACATAGGCGTATACCATACAATACGATAGTTTTTATACAATGACAATATCGAAAAATAAAGAAAAACGTCTGACCTTTACTGAACGTGATTGATGCTGATTCGAGACAGGGTGGCTCCGGACGTCAACGATGTGAAATTAGCAAGTGGGTATCAGGAGACCGAATCGCGTGTTGCTATATAACACCCGTCCCCGATACACGGACGTAGGAGTATCGTATCGAAAAACGATTGACTGGCCGAGTCGAAAATATTGTCGACGTTGAGTACACGCACGATTATAATATTCCGACTGTCCGATACGTCGTTATTCCGCGTACGACGAAGGAACGAAATATAACAACACAAGATCAAAAAAACATAACATAACAAACAAAAAAACAGCTATAGCGGTGCCGAAAACAATAACGGCGTACGCATACGGATACATACATTCGAATTCGGCTGCCAATGTCGAAGTGTACTTAAATGGCCGGGCGGTGTTGACGCAGGCGAACACACGCGCGACGATACGGCAGCGACGACGCGTACACGTATATTAGTGCGCGTAACAAAACATCAAAATGCGAATTTTAATGAGCGCGAACATTTATATTTATTGGCTATAAATAAAAAGCGTACATTGTTACGACAAACATTATTAAGACAAAAACGATTTTATCGTACATACATTGTTGAGCGAGCGAAAAAAAAAAAAAATCACGACTGGTGACGATATACATCCGATACCCAACAATATATTTATATATATATATATATATATATATATATAAATATATTATGATGCACTATGACTTCGTTAGGTTCTATATTTTGTATGAAGAAAATACCAAAATTGTTGTTTATATGAGTGTAATTTTGAATTAAAATTACATGGACTTATACAAACCATGTAATGTGAATATTAAATTAATATATTTAAATCATTTAAAGGTTAAACTATTATACCGTGTTCACAATATAAAATATTCAAAAAATGTATAAAGTATAGACTTATATGTTTGATTATGACACGATTTCAGGATGACAAATAAGGAATATACAAATAATGATGAAATATAATTTAGTAAATAACTAACAAAATAGTAATAATAAATTAATAGTTATTTATAATATTAAGATATTTTTAATTATAGTAAATAATATAAATTGGAATAATTTCAGTTAATTTACGTATCTGTTCTAGATTATTTAAAATAGACGTGAGGTAAAATAATTGTAATTTATATGTGATATATGAATTTCAAGAAAAAATTAATTCAGAAATTTGTGACTAAATGTATTATAGAGATTTAAAACACTAAGAAATATAAGATTTAATGCTGCTTTGAATAAGAGCAGTCTAATTAATATAATTTTATTTTACAAATAATAAATATTTAATAATGAGACAAAGTAAAAAATATTTTATATTTGAATTTAGATTCTGGATAAAACTTACCCATTCCTATACAAACCATAATTAATATGAATATTTATAGAATGTTTAATTTTCCAAAAAACTATATTTTCTCTAAATAATCTTTAGTCACACAGAGTAATTTAGAAATATAGTGAATCCTTTTTCTACTAAATACTAGTTGAAGTATATTAATGTTTCATAAAATCATAGAATTTATTCCATTAAATTATATTATTGCCTACACACATGGTAATCACTTTGTAGTATAAATTATTATATAAGAATATTAATTATTTTGTTTATTTTTATGAATTAAAATCCATAATATATTTTTGATGACAAATACTATTAAGAAATGTTTAGATTATAAGATATACTATAAAATTTATATTAACTTTAGTTAATTTATGCAAAACATCAAAATGCGAATTTTAATGTAATTATATAAAATATTTTATTTATTTATATAAATAAAAAACCCAAATACATTTTCGATTGCAAACATTATTAAAAATATTAAGATTTTAAGATATATATCTGTTATTTTACGTAAAAACTTAGAAAGTGAATTTTAATTTTAAATTAAACGCATACCAAAGGAAAAAAAATTAATTTTTGAATGTTTTATTCTGTTGTTTGATAGCGTCGTGTATTTAACATTGGATGGCAATGAAAAATGAACATATAAACAATTTCTCGATACTTATGAGGATTGACGGTTTTAATGAATCATGAATAACCGATATTAAATTAATAAAACAAATATAAAACAAAAAATATATACGTAATACTACGTATTTATTATATTTACTAAGTATATATAATATACAAAAATATGCACATGATTTTAATTGGTTTTTTCTAGTTTAATTAAATAAATGTGTAGTACAATAATTGTAATATATATTTGACATTTAAATTTTCAAGGATAAGGAATTTAGGAATTTGAAATTTAATATATTAATCATTTTCAAAGCTCTGAAAAATATATGATAATATTGTGACATTTGAAAATGTCGGGTAAATTATCAAAAATATATTATTAAATAACTAATTGTTTAATAATGGGACCAATGACAAAAATGCATTAAATTTGATTTCAAATTGTGGATTAAATTCACACCAATCTATAAAAACCATAGTAAAAAAGAATATTTATGAAGTTTTAAATATTTCAAAAGGTTAGATTATCAATAATGGGAAAGTTAAAAATTCATTTTGAAGTTAAATATTAAATATAAAATAAGGAATTTCTAAATCTGACAATATTGATATACAATATATCATGACAGATTTATATTAAAACTCCACTGAATAAATAAATAAATTAATAAATAAATAAATAAATAAATAAATATATATATATATATATATTTATTTATACGAAACCTTAGGAAACTCATTTACCAAGTGGCAAATGAGGTATTTTTCATAATACGATATATAAAAGTTCCTAGTATGTATAAACGTTGAGTGAACTTATATAATCACAAGAAACTAATATAAATTTATAAAATAAAATTAAAAAAAAAATTAGAATATAAGAGATAAAAATTCCGTAATAAGGATATATTATAGACGAACAAATTGGATCATAGATAATCAAAATTATATTAAAAATAAAGGAATAAATTTCATTAATATAGGCAAAAAAATACATGATTTTAATGGTTATTTCCAATTTAATTAAAATAAATGGGTATTCAAATAATTTTAATATATAATTGATAATTGAATCTCTTAAAAAAAAAGAATAAATAAATTTGTGAATTAATATATTAAATTAATTTAAGCCCTACAAAATATAATTTTTTGATTGCTACCTAGAAAATGCAGATAAAATTTTCAACCGTGCCCAATCCTGAGGAGAGGAAGGGCAAGACGAGACTTCTGCCCGCTGGATTTTAAAATTTTTTAACGTGTCCATACGTTCCGTTTTGGATGGGACAGTTCCGCTTTCGTATTTATGTCCTGTTGTCTCCAATGAAACCAAAAATGTCCCGCTTTGAAAAACGGTGATCTGTAGCATTTTATTATATTAAAAAAGAGCACATTAATTCATCACTACCAAAAACATTGTTAGTACGTATACAATGTACGTACACGGTATATCAGTATACAGTATATGAATACGAATTCATATACTGTATACTGATATACATACACATCTTATACTGTAAACCTCCATAGGCTGTCATCCATAGATAAATATGACACACAAATTATGATATTTTTAATAAATTTACAGGTGTTCCGTTTTGAGTAAAAAATATTATGGTCACGTTAATCATGAGTAATATTTATTATTTTAATGAGCCAATAATAGTTAAGAAATTAAATAATAACTTATGATAGCATAATAATACTCGCAATGAGAACAACGATATTTAATTGTATTATAAGTGTATGACATAAAACATTTACTTAACATGTAATTTGATATAGGTTGGGTCATTACTGTTATTCGTATAATGTTATAATAATATAAAAATAAAATTATCGCTCAAATTGTTATTTCGATGTTAAATTTTCCCATTTTTCATTAAGTACTGTTTGGAATCATTTAAGTTGTTTTTTCCGTTGTGTGTACAGTTTAAATTTATTTAATTTATTTGTTAAATTACATAAAATTGGTTATTTTGTATAATTTTGATTTAAATATACTACGCAAATCCGTTCCTTTTGGCATCTATTCAATATCAATTACTACTAAATTACCGGTAGTAAATTTCCCCATATAACAATTTTTAAATCTATAATTTTATAATATACGAGTTGTAAAATTAAGTTTGCATGAAAGTGCGGCACTCGTTGTAAATGAGTGTTTAGTATACGGGAAAAAAACTCGTTTGCTAACGCAAGTTATATTTAATATCATATTAAAAATAAAAGAAAGCATATAATAACCTAAGAAAACTAGAAAAAAGTAAAACGAGAATTGCTGAATTATGTAGAAAAAGAGAGCACGAATTCATATACTAATTAAAAGATTTGTTCTATATTGCAATCGATTTAATATAGATTCAAGAAGATATAAGTTAGTTACAATTTCAACAACCAAAAGGTCGTCCTGGCTGTATGATGGGAATAGATATGAGTTTAATCGAAGCTAAATAAAGAATATATACTAGAAACGAAAACAAAGTTAAAAAGCTAATTGGTCAATCAGATTCTTTATAAACAGGAAACGTATTATGTATTTTGAATATTTAAATAATATATTTGTAACATTATATTTGATATTAATGTATTATATACAACATGGTAGTTAATGGTAGAGAGAGAATGGTGGTGTAAATACTAGTTACATTATAGCTTTAAACTATAAAATATTTAATAATGAGAACAAAGTCAGAAGGTTCTTAAATTATGGATGAAACTTACCCATTGCTATACAAGCCATAGTAAAAAAAAATATGTTTAGAGTGTTTAATACATCAAATGGTAAATCATCACTAAACTATTACATGTGTAATAATAAATCAATCGTGTTTAAATTAAATTTATGCGTTTATGAACTAAATAATCATTGAGAAACATGTAGTAAGTTGCAAACAATGAGCATTACATTCAAACTAAATACAATAAGAACACCCTTAATGCTAAGTACTTAAATGAATCAATTAATTTTGTATATGACAATTTCAAATACCTACATTACTAAACGTGCTGGTGATTGATCATGCCTTAACGAATACTTATATAACTACTATTTATATTCAAATGTAATGAAAAAAGAAATTTGTAGTTAACAATTTTAATACATGACTATTTGATATGTAAATGTCCATAAAAGAAAAAATCAAATATTTATTATTTAATATATTAAAGAATTTAAAGCACTGGAAAACATGAGATTTGAATTGCTACCTTCGAAATGCCGACTAAATTAGCAAAAATATATGTTTTAATTAATAATTATATAATAATAATAATTTCAACGTCGAAATTCTTAAATTTGTATAAGATGTAATCACAATATGAGATTAGATTTAAAGAATGCTATACAAAATATTTCCCAAAAAAATGTAAGTGGACAAAACTAGATAAAACTTGCTATACAAACCATAATAAAACAGAATATGTATAGTGTGTTAATTATCTTAAATAGCTAGGTGACATCAAAAATTGTATTTATCAAATAATTAAAAATTGTATTAAATTTGTCCTTTGGTATTTATGAACTTATAAACTTATGAACTAATGAACAAAAATAACAAATACATCATAGAGAAAGATCTGTTCCAGAATTATTATTTCGAATGCAAAATATAAAATAATTATTATTCTTACTTAAAACAAAACTGTTTTCAATGAAATAAACGGCCAAGAATAAAACAATGGGTTTACATTTAAATAACGTCATTATCGTAGTTTCAGTGTAAAGTAATAACTATAAATTGTAGTAACTACGTAGGTACTTTTTTGAACACAAAAAACCAACTGAAATGGAACAATAGATTTTAATAACAATAATACGAAAAATATCCCTATTCCCTTGTAAAGTAAACTGCACATTCTTATATTTGAACATGAAACATATGGTATTAATGTATTTTTTTGTTTGATCTAAATTATTGTACACATATGCTTCAATGTATTTACGACTATGTAAAAAAATAAAAGTGAGCATAAAAATTAACAATACATAGAATTGTATCGATAACGTACAAGAAAAACCTTACTCATAATACCGTAAATACGAGTTTTAAACATGTAGAACGAGGCAGAGAGCGAATACTCAATAATATAAATACAGTGACACTTCTGAATATCGGACACCCTATGTTACAGGAATTTTGTCCGCTATTCGAAGGTGTCCGTTATTCATAAGGGGTATATTTTCGAAATTCATAATGGATAAATGTGTAAAATGAAAACATTTGCACTATAAAATTATATATATAATATTGTTATAAGTATGATAAAAAATATAAATGGAATTCCTAATTTTGTAAATTTAATAACAATAATATGTTTGTTAATGCCTAATTTAATATTTACGTACAAATAAAAAAAAATTAATTAATCAGTTACATATGTATAAAAAATCAGTCAGTTTGGTCTGTTTATAATTTTACCGTCTCTGGTAAATTTTGAGAATAAGTTCATTTGACAAGTTTATAGTAGAAGAGAAAATAGAAAGCTGAATTACCCGGCTTCGCCCGTGTGTAGTTTTTGTTTTATCAAAATTAAATTCTTAAATCAACACAAAATTGTTGTGTTTTAAAGAAGAAAATCTTAATTGTTCAATTACATTTTTTTAATAAAATTACATTTTTATAAGATCAACAATATTTTCGATATAAAAAAAAGTATACTTACAACACAAAATCCGTTGTTATTGGAAGCTCGTGTCACGTGTTGAGTACTTTTCATCATCTTCACTGTCTCGGTTACTGAAACCATATTGCAGAGAGCACATTTTTACAGTTTCATGCTTAATTTAGGCTTGAACAGAAGCCACCTAATACACAGCATCCAAAACAATATTAGCGTTAGAGTCACCAGCATCTAAATCAACAATAACTTTTTGAAATAGCTGCTAACGATAAAGCTTCTCAAATTATTGGATTATCCCCTGGTCTAGAGGTAGCCAATGAGACGTCATATTTGGGGGAAAAAAGACTAGTTTAAAAGTTTTTAGTTAAAGATGAGGATGAGGAGCTGCGTTATCAATAAAAAATATAGCTCATTTTTTTTTAAATTTTTTATCAAACATTGTAAGCCAATTTGTCATAATCTGTGTCGTCATTCAGGCCTTTTTATTTCAGCATCAGTCGACGAGAGATTTATTTACGTCTAATTTTTTTAATGCTCGCAAACGTTAAGCTTTACCTATGATGAGAGGACGTTCAAACTCACCAAACATATTACAACACAAAAGCACAGTCAACCGTTCTTTCGAAACTTTTCCACCATTGCATATTTAATTTTTAAATGACATAATTTTGTTGTATAGAATTTGATAAAAAAAGCCCAGTCTCGTCGGCGTTGAAGCTATCTCGCTCTGCATATTTTTCGAATATATTTCGTATTTTCTTCTTCTAGTCATTAGCAGCTATTTTATCAAATGGTTGATGATTCTCTGCAAATCGATTTGTAAGAAATATTATGCCGTTTTTTGATTTTTCCAGTTGAAGCATCACACACATTTTAAACACAAAAACATTATATACACACACACACACTATACACAGGAAAATTATATACACACGCATGCGTACACGGAGAAACATTACAAATCCCTGAAACAGCCAAGGAGGGACGACAGCATCTACCGAATCGTTACAACACCGCACTAAACGACTGATAGATGGCGATAACGTCGACGTAATTATGGCTCTCGAGAACCGGACAACAAAAGACGAAGAAAATCATTACACAAAATAAAATAAAATATTAAAAAGCATAGTCTGTGATAATATAGTACAATAATATATGTATATAATAAAATATAACAATATTTGTAAATTATATATATATAATTATAAGTACTCCAATAAAATCTTCTGGTCATATTAACAAAGACAAACACAACACATAGGTCAGAGATTTTAACGGGGTCAACTACCTTTTCCCCTCGTGGTAATAACACCTCATATAGCGGCGTTCCATATACCTTCGGTTCTATGCAGTTGTGTATAGGTAGTTACTACCATGTTCCTAAGATAGAGTGAACACCAAAAATACAGCGACGTTTCACGAATTTCACATTCGTGCAATTGTGGTCTATTTTCTATCATTCTTATTCCTAAGCTGAGGATACCGCGGCGTTTCTCGGACTATACGTCTGTGCAGTTGTGGTGTACCGTCAGACATCGTCTTTCCAAAGATTTGCAGTCTGTGGATGCTGGAGGTATATTTGCAACCATGGTTCACAATATACCAACACAATCACGGATCTTTATTCCATATTCCTACGATATCTTTAAGTGAGTAGCAAAATATTCATATTGTTAAATTAGGATACAAATTTTCTTTTTATTATAAATAAGTTTTCTTTTCTTTAAATAAATAAATTCATTAAAAATTAAAAATACGAGATTTCGCCTTTTTTTTTCAATAAAAAAACTTCAAAAAGCATACAAAAAAAAAAGGGATATTTCACAGTTTGGAGCTTTAAAGTCATTCAATCCATGAATTCCAACAATCTGTTTAGCTTTTTCCTGTATCGCTAGTCCCGAAACAGGAATATTTTTTTCTCGAACTTTAGTAAACCAGGCTAAAAGTTCATTATAAATCACATTGCCTTAACATTTTCTCAATTTTGCAAATTAACGATCGTCATTTCCATTTTTAACCCACGCTTTGTAAATGTCATCTATATTTGACACGATATCCGTGATCTGAGTTTTTTTCACTTGAAACTTTTTGCCAGTGTATGAACTCCTACGTTTCCGTTGTTTTAATGGAAGCCAAGAAACTCAATTTTTTCGCAAATTAATTGTGTCGATAAATAGTTGATAAGTAATCACTAATTAACAAAACATACAAAATATTGGCAGTCAAGACACATATATTTCCTCATAATTGTCGTTAGTTATCGTAATCTTATTTTATCGTTCGATAATGAGTTTGTTCGATAACGATTTCATTATCGTCAAAGCTAATGCGAACGTGTTTTGCTGTCACTGTTTTGTAATTGTTTTTAATAATAGGTGTCCACTATTCAGAGGGTCCGTTATTCGGAGGTTTCTCCAATGAACGGTAGCGAAAATGTTCTCGTTCTCAAAAATTCTTCCGCTATTGGGAGGTGACCGTTATTTGATGTATCTGTTAGAAGAATATTTATTATATATATATATATATATATATATATATATATATATATATATATATCATTCATATTATATATAATATAATATAATATTATATATATATATATATATTATATATAATATAATTATATATAATCTACAAAAATTGATGACCACCAATGACGTAACACATATAGTCTGGGGATAATGCATATTTTAATAAATATTTCCATAAAATCCAAAAAATCTAATTTTGTAACATGATTTATAATTATTATAAAATAATAATATTTTCTTATTATTACGTATATATTTATTTAATATATATATATGTAATAAGCGACCAATTGGTCTTTACTTAATATATTCACAATTTCTGTACATCTAATTAACTACAATCAATTACATATAACGTAATTGTTTGTGCCATAGGGTTTTTAATTTTAGACAATTGACCCTATGACTTGCGCACTAACATTAAAGTCTTTATATCAGTATAAAAGAGCGGAATATTACCACATCGACAACAGAATAATATATTATTACTAATTAATACGTATGCTTACTTTGAAAAAAAAATAACACTATCGACATGAGGTAAACAACATAAATAATATATATAAAATAAATAAATATACACATATATACATATATATCAAAATGTATATTTAAATATAAAAATAAGCCAATGAGTATTAAATTAAATAAAAGAATATTGTTGTATAAGTTATTTATAATTACCGGTTTCGGCAAAAATTCATCAGGTAAATTAAAATAATACAACATTGTTGTTGTATTTTTTTAAATATTTGTACCTATTAAACAAAAGAACATCGGCGTGGCTAGCCATAAAAAATAACAAAGTAGTGATAACAAAGAGGAATTTACAAAATTAAAATTAAAAATAAAAATCAAAAAGATATGTAAAAACAAATAATCAAAAAGATAGAAATAAAAAAATATAAGTTAAAACTCGTGATAATAAATAAATAATTAATAATAATAAATAATTATAATAAACTAGCTGTCCTGCCCGGCGTTGCCCGTGCCAAAGATTTGTATTTTTTATTACAGCTGAATTACCCGGCTTCGCCCGTGTACAGTTTTGAACGAACTTGCATCATTTATTAAACTTTAAAATTTTAATTCAATACACATGCTCTTCTTCTCCCTCGCCTCTAACCCAGCCAGTAGCGTATTTTCAAATTTTTTCTCGGGGGTCTAGTAATTTACATTACCTATAACTATTATATAAAAAATATATATTTTTAATTCCGCCTAAAATAGCTGACCCGACAGACTTCGTCCTGTCAAAAAGATTTGTAATGTGGCAGTTTTTGTGCCTACGTATTTTAAAAATATTCTCCTGAACAGAACCGTCAACCTGGTGATAGGGCGTTGTGAATAAAAAACATATATAATGATTTAAAAGTAAGTAATCGCTTTATTGTTAATCATGTGAATCATAATTATTATTATTATTATCATTGTAGTGCTTTGTGGTATACGATGTTTTTTGTTTGATTACCTGGCGCATAGATAAACAAATCTGATGGTTTTCCAACACGGGAACAGGCAACATACAATTGACCATGTGAGAAACATGGGTTTTCTAGATTAATACCACAAATACTTAATGATTGCCCCTGGGACTTGTTTATAGTCATAGCAAAAGCAAGACGCACTGGAAACTGTAGTCGTTTAAACTCAAATGGCACATCAGTCTGAATCATTGGGATGCGCGGTATGAGAACATCTTCTCCTTTATACTTTCCTTTGAGTATAGTTGCTTCTATCACATTGTTTAGTAATTTTTTTATCGCTAACCGTGTACCGTTGCAAAGACGCGGTTGGTTGATATTTCGCAACATTATAACCACCGATCCAACCTTTAATTGAAGATTGTGAGGTGGCAATCCTGGCAAATCCAGCGAGTTTAAAAAAATTCCGGTGGATAGTTGACTACATCATATTGATTAGTAGCCGAATCAACTGATTTATATATCCTCAATTCGCCTGTAATTTGTTCTTGAATTTTGAAATTTAATTCATTTACATCTATGTTTTTTGCAGCCAGTATAGCTCGTTCGCTCAACCAATCATGGTTTCTGTAATTTTGAGAAACATCTGGAAACACCTTCTGAATAAGTTCATCTTTTGATCGAGTTAACTGACAAAAACTTTGAGGAAAGTTAATGCAGCCAGTCAACATGTCTATAGGAAATTTGCCATTACCAATGTCAATGAGTTGTTTAGAGAATATGTTTCCAGATTGGTCATTTTGCAACTCGACACGCATATTCTTGCTTAAATGAAGTACTTTGACATGTTTCCACAAACTGGAGGACTTTAGACATGCATTGAGTTCATCAGCTGGCGTTGATCGTGGAATCACCGGCAATGTTTGACGAAAATCTCCTGCTAATAAAATCATTGCACCACCAAATCGGTTATTATTGCTCCGTAGATCTTTTAAGGTTCTGTCCAAAGCCTCCAAAGATTTGTTATGTGCCATCGTGCATTCATCCCAAACAATCAATTTACATTGCTGCAAAACCTTTGCCATTGCAGAGTTCTTCGAAACGTTGCAGGTTGGAGTTTCATTGCTTTGCATATTTAATGGCAATTTTAGTGCTGAATGGGCTGTTCGACCACCTTCAAGCAAAGTTGCTGCGATTCCCGACGAAGCGAGTGCAAGTGCAATTTTATTTTGTGAGCGAATTGTTGCTAATATTAATGAAATCAAAAAAGTTTTTCCTGTACCACCAGGTGCATCTAAGAAGTAAATCCCTCCAGTTTCATCATTTGTTACTTTCATAAGAGTTTCAAATACATACTTCTGTTGTTCATTTAACAGTGGAAGATTTGTTTGAATTAATTCTTTCAAAGCGTTGAGATCATACAGTCTTTCTCGATGCAACTCTTGGTTAAAAGCGTCATGCATTGGACGATTGGGCACGGTCAGGCCTAATTGAATTAATAGTTTGTTTGACATTATCAAGCACATGTCCTCAATTGAAATCAATGCTTCATTGTAAATTTCTTCACTGATTTGTATATTTGGATTTCCCATTCTATTCTGTATTTGATACAAAATATCATCACACATATAATCTTTGTACTTGATCCACAAATCAATTGGGTTTGATGGGAAGCATGTAGATATGATTATAGAAAACAATGTTCGTATTTGATGAGCGTGTGATGATATTACAGCATCATTGAGAGTTTGATCCCAATGAGCGTCATTTTCAAGCAATTGCAAACGTTGACAGGCTTCTCTGTAGGATCCACACAATTCACCATCAACAGTTCGTAATTGTTGGAATGATGTTGGGCCACGTACATTGACTAATAGCAGTCGTAAGTAAAAACATTCATCATTGCTTGGATGTACTGAATAAATCCGGCCAATCGCATCGGTGGAATATACATCTGTATATCCTGGAACTGGTTTTCCTTGTTTCCGTCGTATAAATCTCCTTGAGGATTGATTCCAGGTATAATATTTTGGCATTTCAGAATATAGCAATGTTTGTGCGAAATCATCGTTTTGGCATGTCTCAAAAAAACTGGTTAATGTAGTAGATGGTGGCTGAGCAGCTCTTTGTACTGTGTTCTATGCTGTAAAATACACTCTTTGTCCATTTTCTAAATGCACAGCTAAGTGAACAACAGAAGGGTGTCTCTCATGAATAGGAAAAGAAAATATTCAAACTGCTTCATTACTACTGACATAGCGGCCCATTTGGTATTGGGTAACTTCATCATTGAATTCTCTGCACCAATTCCAATCACAGCCATATCACTCCCTTTGGTTACATATTTGCAAATGTATTTAATAGATTTCACTGAATGGCAAGATTCAACGTTGATGTGTGCTTTGAATGTCTTTGATAAAATGGGTGAATATGGAACAATCCAACGATTATCTATTTCAATATCTTGTTGATTTAATTTGACAATTGTTGATTTTCCATTGTCTGCTGTCGATCTGCGACGATACAATGGATAACCGTCATTACCAGTAATTGTTTCCGATATTAATGTCCGTGGATATCGTTTTGAACATTTACCATCCATCATACACGGTGAATATTGATTAAGAGTTCCACAGGGACCATGTATCATGTTTTTGATAACTACCTCATGCAATCCAGGATCTACTTGTACATTAGGGATTTCAGCTGATATCACTGCATCAACTTCATTTGGCCTTATCTTTTCAACCAACCAAATCAAAATGTGTGCATGTTCCAGAACAACTACGAACAATGGAATCATCGACGCTAGTGCTGTGTGAATTCCCAGGGTAATTACTTTGAAGGAGATAATGTAAAATAGTCAATTGAATTCAATAAAAAAATAATACAAAATTAATCTTATTACGTTATTTACACACCTCGTATAAAAACCAAAAGTAGTGGTCGCTAGCCAGTAGGGAATACCTACATAATAAATTAATTGCATACACGTTTGGTTAGTTATTTAGAGTACCTACTAACATTGGGATTTAAAATCTCCTACACTATCAACATTTATATCTTTATTGGCGCACTTATACATTATTCTTCCAATAATTCAAATCCAGTAGCACCAAAGAACATTGTAACCCAAAATAAAGTTTGGTGTCAGTAGTCCACTTTTTATCAATATCACAATCACAATTATTTACTAATAAATTGGCCAATATATGTAATGTATAGTTGTTCAGTTTTTATTAAATGGCCAATTAAAATTCATATTCAAATTATTTGGGGGGGGGGATTATAACCACCTATTAGGTTCGCCTCTGCTGATTGATAAAGTTTATTTGCCTGGAAGGTACACATATAGCAATTTCTAAATCGGGTATGTTATTGATATATGAAATCATTTCTCTGATATCGGTAATCTCTTTATAATTACTTGCAGCTATCATTTTCACTACTTCAAACTACTTCAATCTGAACTAATAGATTCGGTCTTACGATTATAGTTCTTCTTAGAACATAATTAAAAATTGAACGTTTCAAATTCCCGAGTGTAAATAAATCTTGACAGTTGAGTAATATAAATGACCTTTGTATAATTGAAAACTTGGAACTAGTATATTTTCATCACGGTAGACAATTTTTAAAATTGAGATATATTTATCAGTCGAAAAAATATTCTCTTTAATTTTTTGCGGTAAATTAAGAATAAATGATAAAATATTTCCCATAAATGCATATATTCGTATGGAAAATTTCGAATTTCAGCAAATGTGTCTTAATGGTGTTATAATATGAATATTCACGTTGAAATAATCGGTCAGATGGAACCCGATAAACAAAAACATACGCTCAACAATGTCACTGATAAATGTTGCAGTTACAATTAGATAATATAGCGGTAAAGGCGAAACGTATTTATACATTTTGTTTAAACTAGTATTCATTGCCTTTGTTACCTATTTTATTTATATTACTACAGCATATTAATTTATGAATATAGACATCAGAAAATGAAAGACCGTACTTGGATATTTGTGTCTGGTGTTAACGCCGCCCAAGAAACCAATCCCTCAGCACATCAGTAGGTGCCCAAACAGACTTACAAGAGAATATCCCCATTCAAAAGATGGCTATTACCACGCAAAAAATTAAAACGTCAAACACAATACTAGAGTACACAAAATACAAACATTTTATCCTCAAAAAAACCTAACAGTGAAATAGTCCATGTTCCAATCACCCTTCAATTCCAAGAAATTTAACCTATGAAAGTGGTGATATCCAAAGTGCGGCCAAGACTATTGTTTTAAATTCATAAACTCATTTAGCTCCTACCTTCATGAGCATCAATTGCTCTTTCATATGTATTGCTTTATAATTGGCCAGTTTCCGTTCGATCACTAAATTAGTACCATTTATGAGTAACGTGTGTAACGGGGAGAACATAACTCGGACGAAAATAAAAAAAAATCAATTCTCCCCCGAAAAAGTATGTCGATCAAATTAGAGGCCATGTGTAATGTAATTAAACCAAAGATCAGTGATGCTCATGGAAGCAGGAGTTAAATGAATTGATAAATTAAATAATTTTCAATATTCATTCACAATATGTTTAAAGGTGAGACGGGTTAACCTAACGTTTGCATCACAGTCATCAATGCGATATTTTCAACAAAACATATATTTTTTAAGTCTACGGGTAAAGTATATATTACGAATATTTATATATTATTTTATCATTTCGGAACCGCTGAAATGATGCCAAAAAATTTAAGCGGCCCCAACATGTCGTAGGTGCAGTATATGAACCATCAGTTGCACTTGTGCGCACACTTGTACAATCACAACAGCTGTAAAGACGACATAAATTTCCACGTTTAAGTATAATAAGTAAGTATTTGAACGAACGCCGAAACTATTCATTTTCAAATCCAATAACAGTTAAACACGTAAAATAATTCTACCCTCTAAAGAGCAGATTTCACTATTTCACCAACATTATTTTATAGTACATTAAAATATAAAAATATTTGGAATAGTGATAATATGAAAATAAATTTAATATGTGAGTAGGGTAAAAATAGCGGTTCTGGCCCCGGTGCCTGTGCCGGTGCTTTACTATAACACTGCCGCCCGATCCGGTGCTATACTATAACACGGCCGCCCGATCCGGTGCTATCTTTTTACATGGCCGCCCGATTCTCCCTATACTATAACACGGCCGCCCGATCCGGTGCTATCTTTTTACATGGCCGCCCGATTCTCCCTATACTATAACACGGCCGCCCGATCTGGTGCTATCTTTTTATACGGCCGCCCGATTCTCCCTATACTATAACACGGCCGCCCAATCCTCCCAATATATTTTATCATTTTCCTATAAAAAAAAAATAATAATAATAAAAACACTATTATTTATTAAACAAAAAAAAAAAATTTTTTTATTATTTCAAAATGTCGATTGCGCCCGAAATATTGAGTTGCAAATTTTGAAACCTTTGTTGCAAATTGTTACAAAAGATTTGCAAAATATTGGCACAAGTTTGAAGTCAATCGGACAAAGTGGGGGGGGCTACGTGAAGTTGGCCCCCCTTAACGAAAAATGTCGATTGCGCCCGAAATATTGAGTTGCAAATTCTAAAACCTTCGTTGCAAATTGTTACAAATAAGTTGCAAAATATTGGTACCAGTTTGGTGACGATCGGACAAAGTGGAGGGGCCAACTTCACGGACGTAAAAGTAGCTATTAGTTTCGGTATTTTCGATCCTGGCGGAACACTATTTTCTGACAGAAATGGTAGGTCATTGTGTTTCTTATGTAAATGTCGTGGATATGAAATATCCACTTCATACATGCGGCCTATAGATGACGTTTCATCCATATTGTTTAACCCGTTAATTGTAGGTTCAACCCATTTAAAGCCGCCGTATGGCATGTATTGAGACATGGCCCATCCATATAAGTTATTACCTAAAAATTAGTTAAAATAAAATTTCTCGAAAAAAAAAATATATACAAGTACATATATATCAGAAAAAAAAATGAAAATATACTTACAGTCTTGATATATTAACCAAGATTTTGGCTTGGTTTCATCAAAGTCCGGTGTATTATTATTGTTGGCCTTCGCATACCGCATACTTGCCTGTGTCAACCCACCACGTATTCCTGTAATATAATTTATTTGTTACGTATTTCGATAATGAATTAAAAAAAAAAATTTTACCTTTTTCGATCATCAGCATCATATCGTAATCGGACAGGAGTTCTAATTTTACCTTTGTATGTTTCAACATGGCGTCAAAGCTCAATCCGGGTACTATGTAGTAATATGCTGGATCAAGACCATATGTTGTAATACATATATCACGGAAATTTTCAAAAACGTCTGCCAGTAGTAAAACGTCTATTTTCAGATATAAGTCGCTGTATTCTCCTAGTGTTTTACATTCAAAATGGTTCCAAACTTTCTCCGTATGCGTGTAGTCCTCTCCGGTAATATCTGACTCGGTTAATGTATTATAAAATTCATTTTTTGGCAGTAAATTTGTTTCTTCCAATTTATCCCAACAATCAGTGTATTCATAGGGATAAACACCCTTGCGAGAAACAAGCTCCATATCTGCGGGGGAAAACACTTTTGCTGTTTCACGGAAATTTCGAAAATCGTCGGTAAGTAAGTTAGAAGCAAGTGTGGATAAACTTGAAGCCATAAATCTGAATGTGTCAATAAACCGAATACTAAAGTCGTTGGATACATGTTTAGAAAAAGAAATAAATTTTTCCTCGCTGTTGGGGATTACAGTAATTACATTTTTATCGTATCCGAGTTCGCGTATAATAAAATGAGAATCATAATTCGTGAGATTATGTAAAAAACACGGTATGAAGTTCGGTTTTTGTAGTTTCAAATTACAGTTATTATATAAAGATTGCCTAAATCGTCCTGTTAAATGTTGGTGATCGGCAACTTTGTGATTTTGCACAGTAAACTCTGTTTTACATAAATTGCATGTATTGTTTGATGCATGTTCTCGCTTTTCCTCAGGTGTCATATTAATTGGAATGTTGGTTTTTAATAAATTTTCAATTTTCCGCCCTACATCGACTATCGACTCTACGAAACGTTTTCCCACTTCATCATTTATCTCCGAACCGCGGAAAATAACGGGTTCTATCGGTATATGAAATTTCTCTAGCATCTCGATCGGTACTTCGTCGGACGCTTTCACCATGAACCCATAACTCATGGGGTAATGTTTATGTACAATTTCCGTATTTACACCTTT
This sequence comes from Chaetogeoica ovagalla, assembly GCA_032441825.1. Classification (NCBI taxonomy): domain Eukaryota; kingdom Metazoa; phylum Arthropoda; class Insecta; order Hemiptera; family Aphididae; genus Chaetogeoica; species Chaetogeoica ovagalla. The sequence continues at coordinate 22,692 of JAMBTI010000028.1, read as the reverse complement.
ATTTTCAGAGCATTTTATAAGAAGAGCTTCGAAATCAGCATAAATTACAACAGGGTGACGTTGTGCTTTTGACCAAGCCTCAAATTGAAGTGTTTCCCCTTCTTTTGGCATAATAGGAACTAGGAAGAACGGCTTTATGTTCCCCACAGATCTTTTTATGTTCATCGAGTGCCGCCTGTTCACTCAATTTATTAATTTTTTTCTTTTCATTAAAGGTGGTGAAGCATCTTTTGCAAAAAAATAGTGAATGCTCATAATTAGTTTTTTGTGATCTGATTAGTCTTGAAAAGTTAGCAATATAAGTGTAATGGAATTTTTCCTTATGTGAAATATATAGTAGATCAAAATGTTCGGATTTTTCTTCATCGACGACTTTGAGAGGGTAAACAGTATTAGAGATAAAGTTATTTTTTTTATATTCTTTCAATCCGTAAACATTTACTGATACTTTAGGATTATTTTTTTCAAAAATTTTGATTTCCGAAATGGACGTTGGATATGACAAACCAGAAAAATTATATTTGTTTTCATGTAATGTAAAATTTACATCTATACGCTGTTTATTGGAAGCCGTTACATGTTTGGCTAATAACGCCCATTTAAAGCATTGCTGGTCTTTGAAATTTTGTGGGTTGATAACCGCTTTTTTATTTAAAATATCAGATGGTAATTCTAAGTATGAAGTTTCTGAGCCAAACGTATTATTATATTCCTCTCCGATTTCTTAAAAAAAAAAAAAAAATTATAATTATAATATTTTAGAAAAGAATTTACAAAAAATATCCTAATTTAATTTTATGTTAAAAAAAATTACTTATTTAAATTTATAATAAAGTAATGAAAACAAAGAGAAATTTACAAAAATTAAAAATAAAAATAAAAACCAAAAGAATATGTAAAAATAAATAATATAAAAGATAGAAATAAAAAATTATTTAAATTTGTTGTTTGGTACACATAACATGGGTGTATAACGATATACACTAAGCAGGAGACCAACAATCGTTTTAAGCGAAAATCCACTACCTTTCCCAATATAATTTTCTTCTTCATATAAAAGTTTTAAAAATTCTTCATCTATTATTTTAATTAAATCACTATCTGTGTATATAGTCCTAGCCGAGTTCTTAAATGCTCTGTTCTCGGATGATAATTCTTTATTAGGCTGATGATATGTAGCTTCTAGTTTTAAATTTAATTTAATTGGTAGTTCAGATGATTTGATAATATTAATTATTTCCATTTTAGTAGAATTTAAAAATGTTAAATGATTTGTGATATTATCACAATTTTTTTTATAATATCGGATAATGTTATTATTGGAATTTGAGTTAATTTTAACAAATCCGGTAGTATTTCCAACGAAATCTAATCGAGCCTTTTTCTGTTTACCATTAGCTCCCTGTTTATTATTTAATTATATAATATAAATCAAAAAAAAAAAAAACTAATATAGTGATTTAATTTATTATAGAATAATTTGTAGAAGAAGAAAAATAAAAATTTGCTATTTATTTTAAATATAATTGCTTACCTTGTTTTTCAAATTCCTATTGTGCCTGTACACACGCCATATCGTCATCATCATCATCATCACCCCATAATTCTCTATCGGATTTGTTTGATTCGGCGGGTACAGGAGTTGATAATTCTATATTGAATTGATTCGATGGACCGGCAACAGGTTGAGGTGTAATTACCGGTATTTGTACAGGCATCTGCACGACATTACCGCGATGAGATATTTCATGTCGAGTAAGATCATGTTTACGGACGAACGATTTCATACATGTACCACATGTAAATTTCAAAAGTTTTAGATCATGTTGAGTTCTCTTGTATCTCAACATGCTACGATTAGTGGAAAATACTTTGTTGCATACCGTACAAGTATACATTTTAAAAAAATAAAATAAAATATAACGCGACTAATGTAGAACGCAAAAAAAAAAAATCACTAAACACACAGAAAATCACAAGTCAGAAAAAAAATTACGTTTATAAATGCTACTGCTCAAGTCTGCCTGGGTAGGTCTTGATACAATATAATTTAAAAACGTACTGATTTAAAATAATAGCAAAACCGTATTTTATAATAAAAAATATAATCGCGACTGTGCCGTCGAACACTTTTTTTTAAAAAAATTTTCGATTTTTTTCCACAGCTGACTCTGCAAAACCGTGGGATTTTGGGTAAAACGGACCTCCTGTTAGAATATCTTATGTTTAAAATTTTTTTAAAACAATTGCAATTCGATCCCCGTAAAGCATTTCCATCGAACACTTTTTAAAAGAAATTATTGATTATTTTCCCAGTTGACTCTGCAAAACCGTAGGATTTTGGGTGAAACGGACCTCCTGTTAGAATATCTTATATTTAAAATTTTTTTAAAACAATTGCAATTCGATCCCCGTAAAGCATTCGCCATCGAACACTTTTTGAAATAAATTTTTGATTATTTTCCCAGCTGACTCTGCAAAACCGTGGGATCTCGGGTGAAATGGATCGCCTGTTAGAATGTCTTATATTTAAATAAATAATAGTGTGTTTTTATTATTATTATTTTTATTATTTCAAAATTTTTATTTATACAATATTTATTTAAAATTAGCGAATAATTCGCGAAAGGTTTTCCATTGGGATGCTTGATAAAAGTTGTTTGGAGAAGGCGGTGGTGATGGCGACGGAATTTTATATAAATTGAATATTGTCGGCCCATCGTTCTCGTCCTCGGCTCGCGTTTGTGATAAAAAGTTTGGTGATGATGGTGGTGAAATTATTCTTAAGGGTCCATCATATTGATCGTATTGCTAATAAAAACAATTGAAATAAGTTTCATATAATATTATAAATATAATTCTTTCGTATTACGTCGGATTCGGATTGTTTCACTAAAGTAGCAGACATATTCGCTTCCCCGTGTTCACTCGTTAAAAGCATTGAGACATCGTTATGCGGCTAGAAATAATATAAATAAATTAGTATGGTGGAATATTTTTAAACGAGAGTAAATAATTACCTTTAAATCGTGCACATAATCCGACATCGCACTAATTGACAGTTGTTTCGTGGCATATAATTTTATTTGGCTAACATAGTTCTGCTCATACTTTGACATATTATTAATAATTAAATCATTATTAACGCCTTTGATAAAATTAGTCATTTCTTCTTTTGTGATCGGGTTTTCCGGGTTAATTTGAGACTTTAAATACGATGATAATTCTTTAAATTGTAAAGAAATCAATGGTGAAATTATTTTCGTTTTACGTATTATAGCTTCATGAATACACCATTCCAGATATTGAAAGCGCATCAGATTTTTTCGATCGAGTAATACGCGACACCCATCTTGAATTTTTGATTCTATAACAAGCATATTCTCGCCGCGATAAATCATGCTTGATAATACGATATCATTAGTACTTAATAATATTTGTTTTTTAGCTGTTTGCGTCGAATCTAATATAAACGAAAGAATATTGCCCATCAATGTGAATATACGTCTTAAAAAATCAGTATTCATGCTGATATATCTCGAGGGTGTAATAATGTGCACCATAATATTGAATAGGTTTACCGGATCGATTCCAATGTGAATAAATTTACGTTCAGTAAAATTTATTACAAAAACGGACGAGTCGATGAGCTGGGTAGGCGGTGCTGGTGCGACGTACTTGTATAATTGTTTCTTGTAGACTTCTTTATTTGCTTCAATTGAACCGGCCATAGTAGTAAAATAAGTTATACACTTTAAAATAGACGTGTTTAGCAGTCAGAAAATAACGCGATACTAAACGAATTATGATGGTGAAAATGTATATTACTACTAAAATAAGTTATACACTTTAAAATAGACGTGTTTAGCCGTCAGAGAATAACGTGATACTAAACGAATTATGATGGTGAAAAAGTATATTACTATAATAACGAACAATTATATATCACGAATCGATATTTTCATTTTATACCCTCTTACAATAAGTTTATTACCATACGTATATATAGTCAAACGTATTCGTAGTGTAATATAAGAATAATACACATACAACATGGGGGAGGGGGTATGTATGGGTTAAGTATACCGACGGCGGTGAGAGATCTCGGGAGGGATACGATTAAAAGGTTAACACACACGTATATATATAGTCATATTCGTTTTAAAATAATATATTTTAATATGCAATAGTAATATAGGGGGAGGAGAGAGGGGGTGTACATTTAGGTTAAGTATACCGATGGTGGTAATAGTGGGGTCAACATAGATAGGTACTACAGTGATAAAATATATTGGGAGGATCGGGCGGCCGTGTTGTAGTATAGGAAAATGATAAAATATATTGGGAGGATCGGGCGGCCGTGTTATAGTATAGGGAGAATCGGGCGGCCGTGTTATAATATAGCACCGGATTGGGCGGCCGTGTTATAGTATAGCACCGGATCGGGCGGCCGTGTTATAGTATAGCACCGGCACCGGCACCGGGGCCAGAACCGCTATTTTTACCCTACTTATGTGAATTGTTATAATTAACGTTGTAAATATGTAAATCATTTTCGTCAAACCGTTCATGCATTTCATTTACGATGTTGTCAAGTATATTATAATACATGTTAACATCATAATTCTTCTTTACAATAACATTCTATTTCTATTAACCCACCTCCAAATTTAGTTGGAATTTCTTTTCTTCTAAACGATTAACAAAATTTTCAATTTTTGGTTATAAAATTTTTAATGTCAAGACCAACTAACCATCGGGCAAAGTAACGCGAGCATAATTTTCATTATTGCGATATTTTCTTTGTTACCCGAGTTGGAAATTGTGATTCACGATATCATGCACTATTTTGGCCGTCCGTTCTAATGACAATTGGCCCTGGTCATTATATTATATTATGTTATAAATCTATAAACGAATTATTGCGCATAATTTATTGTACCAAAACAACAAAACATATCTTATATAGTTCTACTGGTAAAGTACATACTACAAATTTATAGATATTATTTAATCAGTTCAGAACCGCTGAAGTGAAGTCGAAAAAATTAAGCGGCCCCAACAAGTCGTAATTGCAGTATATGAACCAACAGTTGCACTTGTGCGCACACATGTACAGTCACAACCGCCGTAAAGACGGCATGAATTTCACGAAACTATGCGTTGTCAAATCCTATTACAGTTAAATACGTAATATTATTCGACCATTCAATGAACAATTTTCAGTTTTTCACCAACATTATTTTGTAGTACACGTAAAATATAAAAATACATGGAATGTTTTAGTCATTTATATTCTATAATGATCGACAATAAAATGATAAATAGTCCTATGTGATAAATCGACACCTGTGTATTGTAATAATGAATATAATATAGTCATTTTGCATAAAAAAAAAGGATTTCAAAAGGATTTGTAAAAATAAATAATCAAAAAGATAGAAAAAAAAAATTATAAGTTAATACTCATGATAATAAATAAAAAATATATATAAAATATACAAATATACACATGTATATCAAAATGTATATTTAAATATAAAAAAAAAACCAATGAGTATTAAATAAAATAAAAGAATAATGTTGTTGTATAAGGTATTTATTACTACCGGTTTCGACAAAAAGTCATCATCAGATAAATTGAAAAAATACAACAACAGAAAAATATAATAAATGAAAATGATTAAGCGAAAAAAAAATACATAGAGAAAGCAATGAATTTTACAATAAAAAGACAAGGAGCTTAAAATAAAAAATTATATGATAATAAAATATTACATACTAAATAGCAGAAAAATTATGTATATGATTAAAAGGCCTATGGCATGGTATTAATATTGTCTAATATATATTAAAATAAAATGTTATTTTTAAAATCTATTTGTACATTTAAAATATTTTTAAATTTATTTTGTTTAATTTCTTTATAAATATATAATTCATCCAAAACAGAATTGATATAAATATTACGTTGTACATTTAAAATTTCTAAGTCATTATCTGTATTAAAAGTAACAAAATGATTATTTTCTAAAACGTGTTTTGCAAAATTTGAATTTGGATTAGATTTTCTTAATCTTATTTTAGAAATGTGTTCTTTATATATTGTATTAAAGATTCTATTCGTTTTACCAACATAAAATTTATCACAACTACATTTTAGTTTATAAATGCCAGGAAAATTAAATTTATCAAATTTATTATTTAGAAGTTGTTTTACTTAATAATTTATTTGTTTGTTTAAATTATTATTAGTATTAAATGCAACCTTTAGATTATTTACATTATTATTTAAAATTTTTGCGAATTTTTCTGATATAATATTCTGATAATTCAAACTACAATAATTAGTTGCATTATTTATTTGTTTAGGATTTTTTAAATTATCTTTATTTTTAAGTGCGATATCATATATAATATTAAGTTCATGTTTATAATTAAATTTATTCAAAGGTATACGCTCAAGTCTATAAAATATAGAATTAAAAAATGCACTTTTTTGTGAAAAAGGATGATTGGGATCATAAGGAATAAGGGAATCAGTTTGTGTAGGTTTTCTGTAAATATTAAATTCAAATTTATAATTAATTAAACTTACTGTAAGATCTAAAAATTTAATTGTATCATTTAATTGTGTTTCTAGGGTAAATTGAATATGTTCATTAATTTGATTTAAAGTATTAACCATATTTTCTGCTTGTCTTTTAGCACCTCTGAATAAAATGAATGTATCACCTACATATCTGAAATAAGCTTTAATAAATGGACTATATAATTTATTGGAAAGTATATTATTTGTTTCATAATCAATTAAGTACTATTCTGATAAAAGTACACTTAAAGGACCACCCATTACTAGACTTTCTTTTTGCGTATTTAATTTATTGTTGTATTGGAAATAATTTTGGTTAATAACAACATTAATTTATTGTATAATTTCACGAACATCATTTGTATTAAAATTACTATTAAGAATAAGCCTATTTTTGCATCGAATTTGGGAATAGATGTATATAAATTTTTTACATCGAGGGAAATCATTCTACAACCAAGTATAATATTAATATTATTTATTTTTCAATAAAATCGTAATAATTTCTAATCGATGTCTCATTATTAAACTTTAATTTCTGTTTTATTAGTTGATCTAAAAATTTAGCTAAATTATATGAAGGAGCAGTTCTGAAATTAACTAATGGTCTGATAGGATGATTATCTTTATGTAATTTTATAAATGGGTGTAATAGTGGAGCTGTAACGTTTCTATTATTTAATAAAAATCGTTTCTGGTTTTTAGGTATAATTGCAGCTGCATTACTAATTACATTATTAATTTGTTTTAAATACATTGAAGTAGGGTCAGATGTTAAATTTTCAATATTATTTTTCTTTATAAAATCTATAGTTTTGTTTTGAATATTATTAGTATATGCAATGACAATAGCATTTTATTTATCTACAGGAATGATTTCAGCTATATTTTGTTTAAGTTTTGATTGTATAGATTTAATAATATTATTTTGTTTCACAATTAATTTATTTTGCTTCATTATATCATTTAACTTATTTCTATAATTTTTATTGCAGTTTTCTATTAAAACAAATCTAGTATAATTCTCATTACGGTTTTGGATATAACATAAAACAGACTCACTCTGTATTAATTGTTGTTTTATGGAATTAGAATTTATAAATTGAAATATGTTATATTTATTTCCTTTATATAATAAGTTTGTTTCAGGTTTATTGAAAAATATTGATAAAAAAATTTGTAATACTTGGTTGAAAAGTGTGTAGAGTATGTTGTATATTATATGAATTATGTGTTTTCTTAACCAAAATATTAAATTTTTCATTTATTCTGTTCCTTTTTTCATGTTTTTAAATCTTAATTTATGTATAATATGGGTTTTTAAAGAAAATAATTGATTATTAGCGTGATTTACTGAATATTGATTTTCTAATTGTCTAATTTCATTAAATATTGATTGTTTCTTCTTACTATATAAAAATTTAATTTCAAAATTTAACCATTAATTTCTCTGCTGCAATTTTTGTTTTCTTTGCTGCTACTGAATTGTTCTTGATGTGAATGTTGATATAGTTCGGAACAATCTTTATATTTTTGCATGTCTTGTTATAGTAAATATCCATATTCATATTTATGAATTTTAAAGTTAAATATTAGTACCTATTAAACAAAAGAACATCGGCGTGGCTAGCCATAATAAATAACAGCCACCACAAAACCGGCGTCTTCATCTAAACAGCTTTTATTTGGACGTTGTCTGTGTATTTGCTAACTTGTGCGCCAATCTGTGGCAGTGGAGCACTGTTTATTTTCCTGTTACGTATGCCACGTGGAAAATACGAGCAATATGTAATTTCCTAAACGTGTATAGGTTTATATTACTACAGCTTATTAATTTATGAATCTAGACATCAGAAAATTAAAGACCTGTGACGTCATATTTAAATGAGTGCCCCGTCGTTATTAAACGTTGACGACGCCGTGCGTTTATCGTGAGAAACCCTCTAACATTGCCGGCCAACAATCTAATTATTTGGCAAATATTATTTTATATAACTTACTTATACAAAGAACCGCGAACGTATCGGTTGTTTGTCTCTCAATTTACTGTACTATTTTTTTTCATTATATTTTATTCTTGTTTTTTAATTTATACCAAATAATGGAGTAATCATCCTTCATTCGTCCGCCGGGGCGAGTATCGCCTACGGCGATGTTTGATGGACGGATGTGTTCGTGCGTCAGCGCTAACACCGGGTAATATGTATCTATTCTGTTATTTTTTATTTAATATAAAACTTTGTATGGCCGGTACACTATAAGATGTATTTTTATTTATCTTATTATATTTATCCATTGACAACACAAAAGAAAAAAATCCCGTGTGCTCCGGTTTTTGAGCCTCGGCCACGGGTTGGCGATCCTCCCTGTTTAATATAGAGTCGTCACACGACACTCCTACATCCCAGATGGAGCGAGACGTCGCAGACCTTTGTACTTGAATCTTTGTGTCTGGTGTTGACGCCGCCCAAGAAACCAATCCCTCAGCACATCAGTAGGTGCCCAAACAGCCTTAAAAGAGAATATCCCCATTCAAAAGATGGCTATTACCACGCAAAGAATTAAAACGTCAAACACAATACTAGAGCACACAAAATACAAACATTTTATCCCCAAGAAAACCTAACAGTGAAATAGTCCATGTTCCAATCACCCTTCAATTCCAAGAACTTTAACCTATGAAAGTGGTGATATCCAAAGTGTGGCCAAGACTATTGTTTTAAATTCATAAACTCACTTAGCTCCTACTTTCATAGGCATCATTTCTCTATCATATGTATTGCTTTATACTTGGCCGGTTTCCGTTCGATCTCTAAATTAGAACCATTTATGAGTAACGTGTGTAACGGGGAGAACATAACTCGGACGAAAAAAAAAAATCAATTCTCCCCCGAAAAAGTATGTCGATCAAATTAGAGGCCATGTGTAATGTAATTAAACCAAAGATCAGTGATGCTCATGAAAGCAGGAGTTAAATGAATTGATGAATTACATAATTTTCAATATTTATTCACAATATGTTTAAAAGTGAGACTGGTTAAAGTAACGTTCGCATCACAGTTATTAATGCGATATTTTCAACAAAACATTTTTTTGTTAAGACAACGGTTCAAGTATATATTACGAATATTTAGATATTATTTTATCATTTCGGAACCGCTGAAATGAAGCCGAAAAATTTAAGCGGCCCCAATATGTCGTAGGTGCAGTATATGAACCATCAGTTGCACTTGTGCGCACACTTGTACAATCACAACAGCTGTAAAGACGACATAAATTTCCACGTTTACGTATAATAAGTTAGTATTTGAACGAACGCCGGAACAATTCATTTCCAAATCCAATAACAGTTAAACACGTAAAATAATTCTACCCTCAAAGAGCAGATTTCACTAATTCACCAACATTATTTTATAGTACATTAAAATATAAAAATATTTGGAATAGTGATAATATGAAAATAAATTTAACATGTGAGTAGGGTAAAAATAGCGGTTCTGGCCCCGGTGCCGGTGCCGGTGCCGGTGCTATACTATAAGACGGCCGCCCGATCCGGAGCTATACTATAACACGGCCGCCCGATCCGGTGCTATCTTTTTACATGGCCGCCCGATTCTCCCTATACTATAACACGGCCGCCTGATCCGCTGCTTTCTTTTTACATGGCCGCCCGATTAGTAGGTTGCATTGGAATCTACGGATCAGGGTTCGATGCCGTTTTCCGGAAGTGATTTTTTTTGAATTTTTTTTCGACTTTTTTTTTCATTAATAAACTAAATATGCCCATTCCAGTAACTCTAGGTGGTTTTTCATATCAAATCTGTGAATAATTTTAGTTTAAATTCGGTAGAAAAAAAAAAAATTTTTTTTTTGGTGGGAAAGGGTCAAATTTTTTTTATAACGGATTCCGATAGAATTCGGTACTAGTAACGTAATGCAGTTAACCCCGCCCTTCAATTCGAAATAGTTCAGAAGTTATGACGTTTTGCAAATAAGGAGTGAGAAGAACGATATGGGCATTTCTTGTAGTCTAGTGGATTAGTGCATTGCTTTGGAATCTACGGACCAGGGTTCGATGCCGTGTTCCGGAAGTGATTTTTTTTGCATTATTTTTCGACATTTTTTTTCATTTATAAACCAAATATGCCCATTCCAGTAATTGTAGGTAGTTTTTCATATCAAATCTGTGAATAATTTTAGATTAAATTCGTAGAGAAAAAAAATTTTTTTTGGTGGGAAGGGGTCAAATTTTTTTTATGACGGATTCCGATAGAATTCGGTACTAGTAACGTAATGCAGTTTACCCCGCCCTGCAATTCGAAATAGTTCAGAAGTTATGACGTTTTGCAAATAAGGAGTGAAAAGAACGATTAGGCATTTCTTGTAGTCCAGTGGATTAGTGCGATGCTTTGAAATCTACGGACCAGGGTACGATGCCGTGTTCCGGAAGTGATTTTTTTTGAATTTTTTTTCGAATTTTTTTTTTATTAATAAACTAAATATGCCCATTCCAGTAACTCTAGGTGGTTTTTCATATCAAATCTGTGAATAATTTTAGTTTAAATTCGGTAGAAAAAAAAAAAATTTTTTTTTGGTGGGAAGGGGTCAAATTTTTTTTATAACGGATTCCGATAGAATTCGGTACTAGTAACGTAATGCAGTTAACCCCGCCCTTCAATTTGAAATAGTTCAGAAGTTATGACGTTTTGCAAATAAGGAGTGAGAAGAATGATATGGGCATTTCTTGTAGTCTAGTGCAGGGGTCGGCAAACTTTTTAACCATGGGGCCATTTTTTTTCATTTGTTCATCAAGGGCCACATTAATAAAAAAAAAAATTTACGTATGATATAATACTAATAATTGTATTTCTATTATATTTGATAATTTTACATGGAAATATGAGTATAAAAAAATACAAATTTTACTGAAAAAAATTTAATTGAATAAAGAATTGTATATTTGTAAATTAATGCGATATTTGTGCCTGCAATTTATTAGTTAATTGTTCAATATCAGCTTGCAAACTTGTTGTTGAGATTCGTAATACAGCGCGTAAATGTTCATCACTAAGGAGTGAAGAATGCTTATTTTTTCTGTACTTTACAATAGAAAATGTCTGTTCACATATATATGTACTTGCAAACGTCGCTATAAGTTTTTGTGCGAATTGTCTGATTCCAGGGAATGTAGATATTGGAAGACAACTATAAAATTGAGGCAAACTAGTTATTTCCCTAAAAGAATTTTTTAGAACCTCGTTATTTTGAAGTTCAATGACTTCCATTTGTAAATTATTCTTGACATTATTTATGTCCACTTGAAAAGGATTCTGAAATAATTTTATTTCTTTATCGTACTTATAAAAATCATTAAATCTTGTTGAAAATTCGTTTTGCAGTTGTTCAATGATATTGAGAAATCTAGGTTTAATTAAATCCCACTGCAATGGTATTTCAAAAGATTCAATCGCCGATTTACAACATGAAAAATGATATAAGATTTGTTGATCGAAATTATTGTACAATAGTTTTAATTTTACATGAAACATTTTAATATCAGTATACATATCTGTGAGTAATTTTCCTCTGCCTTGTAATTTTATATTTAATTTAAAATTTAAAATGATTAATTTTTATTTTTCTAAAATCACCAATGATATTTTCAAAAGTTGATTTATGTTCACTATCATAATGCCATTCTATGTTATATTCTTTCATTACTGCTACTGTTTTTTGACAAATTAAAAATAATGCTATACCATTGTTTTCGACAAAAAAGTATAAATCAACCCAAGAATTATTGAAAAAACGATGTTCATCACAAATTTTTCTTTTTTTAGTCGCCATAATGTTTGAATTTACATGTAAAATGAAACTATTACAAACGCAGACAGTCACACGTACGGGCGTAATCATGGAGCATACTAATAGCTAAAATCGCAAAGTAACGATGACTGAGTAGTGCAGTCAATTATTATCTTCGACTCCGATCAGATAATAATAATAATTTTATAGATTAAAGTATTAAACTGACTATATAACTATATAGTATAAACATTAACTATTACCGATTAGATTAGATTTTATTTATAAAGAAAAAGGAATTAAATAATATTGAAAATTATATGAAAAATATTATTGAACAAAAATAAAACGTAAAAATTAACCACCTTTGTGCGGGCCACAAAAAATTACTTCGCGGGCCGCGGGTTGCCGACCCCTGGTCTAGTGGATTAGTGCGTTGCTTTGGAATCTACGGACCAGGGTACGGAACCTAACCGTGTTCCGGCAGTGATTTTTTTTGCATTTTTTTTCGACTTTTTTTTTCATTAATAAAACAAATATGCCCATTCCAGTAACTGTAGGTGGTTTTTCATATCAAATCTGTGAATAATATTAGTTTAAATTCGGTAGAATAAAAAATTTTTTTTTGGTGGGAAGGGCTAAAATTTTTTTTTATGGCGGATTCGGATAGAGTTCGGTACGAGTAACGTAATGCAGTTAACCCCGCCCTTCAATTCGCAATATTACAGAAGTTATGATGTTTTGCAAATAGGGAGTGAGATGAACGATATGGGCATTTCTTGTAGTCTAGTGGATCAGTGCGTTGCTTTGGAATCTACAGCCCAGGGATCGATGCCGTGTTCCGGAAGTGATTTTTTGCATTTTTTTTCGACTTTTTCCTTCATTAATAGACCAAATATACCCATTCCAGTAACTCTAGGTGGTTTTCCATATCAAATCAGTGAATAATTTTAGATTGAATTCGGTAGAAAAAAAAAATTTTTTTTGGTGGTGGGGGGGTCAAATTTTTTTTATGACGGATTCCGATAGAATTCGGTACTAGTAACGTAATGCAGTTAACCCCGTCGATCAATTCGAAAAAGTTCAGAAGTTATGACGTTTTGCAAATAAGGAGTGAGAAGAACGATATGGGCAATTCTTGTAGTCTAGTAGATCAGTGCGTTGCTTTGGAATCTACGGACCAGGGATCGATGCCGTGTTCCAGATGTGATTTTTTGCAATTTTTTTCGACTTTTTCCTTCATTAATAGACCAAATATGCCCATTCCAGTAACTCTAGGTGGTTTTCCATATCAAATCAGTGAATAATTTTAGTTTGAAGTCGATAGAAAAAAAAATTTTTTTTTGGTGGTAGGGGGTCAAATTTTTTTTATGACGGATTCCCATAGAATTCGGTACTAGTAACGTAATGCAGTTAACTTGTCGATCAATTCGAAATAGTTCAGAAGTTATGACGTTTTGCAAATAAGTAGTGAGAAGCACGATATGGGCATTTCTTGTAGTCTAGTGGATCAGTGCGTTGCTTTGGAATCTACGGACCAGGGTTCGATGCCGTGTTCCGGAAGTGATTTTTTGCATTTTTTTTCGACTTTTTCCTTCATTAATAGACCAAATATGCCCATTCCAGTAACTCTAGGTGGTTTTCCATATCAAATCAGTGAATAATTTTAGTTTGAATTCGGTAGAAAAAAAAAATTTTTTTTGGTGGTGGGGGGGTCAAATTTTTTTTATGACGGATTCCGATAGAATTCGGTACTAGTAACGTAATGCAGTTAACCCTGTCGATCAATTCGAAATAGTTCAGAAGTTATGACGTTTTGCAAATAAGGAGTGAGAACAACGATATGGGCATTTCTTGTAGTCTAGTGGATCACTGCGTTCCATTGGAATCTACGGACTAAAGTTCGATGCCGTGTTCCGGAAGTGATTTTTTGCATTTTTTTTCGACTTTTTTCTTCATTAATAGACCAAATATGCCCATTCCAGTAACTCTAGGTGGTTTTCCATATCAAATCAGTGAATAATTTTAGATTGAATTCGGTAGAAAAAAAAAATTTTTTTTGGTGGTGGGGGGGTCAAATTTTTTTTATGACGGATTCCGATAGAATTCGGTTCTAGTAACGTAATGCAGTTAACCCCGTCGATCAATTCGAAAAAGTTCAGAAGTTATGACGTTTTGCAAATAAGGAGTGAGAAGAACGATATGGGCATTTCTTGTAGTCTAGTAGATCAGTGCGTTGCTTTGGAATCTACGGACCAGGGATCGATGCCGTGTTCCAGATGTGATTTTTTGCAATTTTTTTCGACTTTTTCCTTCATTAATAGACCAAATATGCCCATTCCAGTAACTCTAGGTGGTTTTCCATATCAAATCAGTGAATAATTTTAGTTTGAAGTCGATAGAAAAAAAAATTTTTTTTTGGTGGTAGGGGGTCAAATTTTTTTTATGACGGATTCCCATAGAATTCGGTACTAGTAACGTAATGCAGTTAACTTGTCGATCAATTCGAAATAGTTCAGAAGTTATGACGTTTTGCAAATAAGTAGTGAGAAGCACGATATGGGCATTTCTTGTAGTCTAGTGGATCAGTGCGTTGCTTTGGAATCTACGGACCAGGGTTCGATGCCGTGTTCCGGAAGTGATTTTTTGCATTTTTTTTCGACTTTTCCTTCATTAATAGACCAAATATGCCCATTCCAGTAACTCTAGGTGGTTTTCCATATCAAATCAGTGAATAATTTTAGATTGAATTCGGTAGAAAAAAAAAATTTTTTTTGGTGGTGGGGGGTCAAATTTTTTTTATGACGGATTCCGATAGAATTCGGTACTAGTAACGTAATGCAGTTAACCCCGTCGATCAATTCGAAAAAGTTCAGAAGTTATGACGTTTTGCAAATAAGGAGTGAGAAGAACGATATGGGCATTTCTTGTAGTCTAGTGGATTAGTGCGTTGCTTTGGAATCTACGGACCAGGGATCGATGCCGTGTTCCAGATGTGATTTTTTGCAATTTTTTTCGACTTTTCCCTTCATTAATAGACCAAATATGCCCATTCCAGTAACTCTAGGTGGTTTTCCATATCAAATCAGTGAATAATTTTAGTTGAAGTCGATAGAAAAAAAAATTTTTTTTTGGTGGTAGGGGGTCAAATTTTTTTTTATGACGGATTCGGATAGAGTTCGGTACGAGTAACGTAATGCAGTTAACCCCGCCCTTCAATTCGCAATATTACAGAAGTTATGATGTTTTGCAAATAGGGAGTGAGATGAACGATATGGGCATTTCTTGTAGTCTAGTGGATTAGTGCGTTGCTTTAGAATCTACGGACCAGGTTCGATGCAGTGTTCAGGAAGTGATGTTTTTTGCATTTTTTTTCGACTTTTTTTTTATTAATAAACCAATTATGCCCATTCCAGTAACTCTAGGTGGTTTTAAATATCAAATCTGTGAATAATTTTAGATTAAATTCTTAGAGAAAGAAAATTGTTTTTGTTGGGAAGGGGTCAAATTTTTTTTTTTGACGGATTCCGATAGAATTCGGTACTAGTAACGTAATGCAGTTAACCCCGTCGATCAATTCGAAATAGTTCAGATGTTATGACGTTTTGCAATGAAGAAGTGAGAAGAACGATATGGGCATTTCTTGTAGTCTAGTGGATCAGTGCGTTGCTTTGGAATCTACGGACCAGGGTTCGATGCCGTGTTCCGGAAGTGATTTTTTGCATTTTTTTTCGACTTTTTCCTTCATTAATAGACCAAATATGCCCATTCCAGTAACTCTAGGTGGTTTTCCATATATAATCAGTGAATAATTTTAGATTGAATTCGGTAGAAAAAAAAAATTTTTTTTGGTGGTGGGGGGGTCAAATTTTTTTTATGACGGATTCCGATAGAATTCGGTACTAGTAACGTAATGCAGTTAACCCCGTCGATCAATTCGAAAAAGTTCAGAAGTTATGACGTTTTGCAAATAAGGAGTGAGAAGAACGATATGGGCATTTCTTGTAGTCTAGTAGATCAGTGCGTTGCTTTGGAATCTACGGACCAGGGATCGATGCCGTGTTCCAGATGTGATTTTTTGCAATTTTTTTCGACTTTTTCCTTCATTAATAGACCAAATATGCCCATTCCAGTAACTCTAGGTGGTTTTCCATATCAAATCAGTGAATAATTTTAGTTTGAAGTCGATAGAAAAAAAAATTTTTTTTTGGTGGTGGGGGGTCAAATTTTTTTTATGACGGATTCCGATAGAATTCGGTACTAGTAACGTAATGCAGTTAACTTGTCGATCAATTCGAAATAGTTCAGAAGTTATGACGTTTTGCAAATAAGTAGTGAGAAGCACGATATGGGCATTTCTTGTAGTCTAGTGGATCAGTGCGTTGCTTTGGAATCTACGGACCAGGGTTCGATGCCGTGTTCCGGAAGTGATTTTTTGCATTTTTTTTCGACTTTTTCCTTCATTAATAGACCAAATATGCCCATTCCAGTAACTCTAGGTGGTTTTCCATATCAAATCAGTGAATAATTTTAGATTGAATTCGGTAGAAAAAAAAAATTTTTTTTGGTGGTGGGGGGGTCAAATTTTTTTTATGACGGATTCCGATAGAATTCGGTACTAGTAACGTAATGCAGTTAACCCCGTCGATCAATTCGAAATAGTTCAGAAGTTATGACGTTTTGCAAATAAGGAGTGAGAAGAACGATATGGGCATTTCTTGTAGTCTAGTAGATCAGTGCGTTGCTTTGGAATCTACGGACCAGGGATCGATGCCGTGTTCCAGATGTGATTTTTTGCAATTTTTTTCGACTTTTTCCTTCATTAATAGACCAAATATGCCCATTCCAGTAACTCTAGGTGGTTTTCCATATCAAATCAGTGAATAATTTTAGTTTGAAGTCGATAGAAAAAAAAATTTTTTTTTGGTGGTAGGGGGTCAAATTTTTTTTATGACGGATTCCCATAGAATTCGGTACTAGTAACGTAATGCAGTTAACTTGTCGATCAATTCGAAATAGTTCAGAAGTTATGACGTTTTGCAAATAAGTAGTGAGAAGCACGATATGGGCATTTCTTGTAGTCTAGTGGATCAGTGCGTTGCTTTGGAATCTACGGACCAGGGTTCGATGCCGTGTTCCGGAAGTGATTTTTTGCATTTTTTTTCGACTTTTTCCTTCATTAATAGACCAAATATGCCCATTCCAGTAACTCTAGGTGGTTTTCCATATCAAATCAGTGAATAATTTTAGATTGAATTCGGTAGAAAAAAAAAATTTTTTTTGGTGGTGGGGGGTCAAATTTTTTTTATGACGGATTCCGATAGAATTCGGTACTAGTAACGTAATGCAGTTAACCCCGTCGATCAATTCGAAAAAGTTCAGAAGTTATGACGTTTTGCAAATAAGGAGTGAGAAGAACGATATGGGCATTTCTTGTAGTCTAGTGGATTAGTGCGTTGCTTTGGAATCTACGGACCAGGGATCGATGCCGTGTTCCAGATGTGATTTTTTGCAATTTTTTTCGACTTTTTCCTTCATTAATAGACCAAATATGCCCATTCCAGTAACTCTAGGTGGTTTTCCATATCAAATCAGTGAATAATTTTAGTTGAAGTCGATAGAAAAAAAAATTTTTTTTTGGTGGTAGGGGGTCAAATTTTTTTTTATGACGGATTCGGATAGAGTTCGGTACGAGTAACGTAATGCAGTTAACCCCGCCCTTCAATTCGCAATATTACAGAAGTTATGATGTTTTGCAAATAGGGAGTGAGATGAACGATATGGGCATTTCTTGTAGTCTAGTGGATTAGTGCGTTGCTTTAGAATCTACGGACCAGGTTCGATGCAGTGTTCAGGAAGTGATGTTTTTTGCATTTTTTTTCGACTTTTTTTTTATTAATAAACCAATTATGCCCATTCCAGTAACTCTAGGTGGTTTTAAATATCAAATCTGTGAATAATTTTAGATTAAATTCTTAGAGAAAGAAAATTGTTTTTGGTGGGAAGGGGTCAAATTTTTTTTTTTGACGGATTCCGATAGAATTCGGTACTAGTAACGTAATGCAGTTAACCCCGTCGATCAATTCGAAATAGTTCAGAAGTTATGACGTTTTGCAAAGAAGGAGTGAGAAGAACGATATGGGCATTTCTTGTAGTCTAGTGGATCAGTGCGTTGCTTTGGAATCTACGGACCAGGGTTCGATGCCGTGTTCCGGAAGTGATTTTTTGCATTTTTTTTCGACTTTTTCCTTCATTAATAGACCAAATATGCCCATTCCAGTAACTCTAGGTGGTTTTCCATATCAAATCAGTGAATAATTTTAGATTGAATTCGGTAGAAAAAAAAAATTTTTTTTGGTGGTGGGGGGGTCAAATTTTTTTTATGACGGATTCCGATAGAATTCGGTACTAGTAACGTAATGCAGTTAACCCTGTCGATCAATTCGAAAAAGTTCAGAAGTTATGACGTTTTGCAAATAAGGAGTGAGAAGAACGATATGGGCAATTCTTGTAGTCTAGTAGATCAGTGCGTTGCTTTGGAATCTACGGACCAGGGATCGATGCCGTGTTCCAGATGTGATTTTTTGCAATTTTTTTCGACTTTTTCCTTCATTAATAGACCAAATATTCCCATTCCAGTAACTCTAGGTGGTTTTCCATATCAAATCAGTGAATAATTTTAGTTTGAAGTCGATAGAAAAAAAAATTTTTTTTTGGTGGTAGGGGGTCAAATTTTTTTTATGACGGATTCCATAGAATTCGGTACTAGTAACGTAATGCAGTTAACTTGTCGATCAATTCGAAATAGTTCAGAAGTTATGACGTTTTGCAAATAAGTAGTGAGAAGCACGATATGGGCATTTCTTGTAGTCTAGTGGATCAGTGCGTTGCTTTGGAATCTACGGACCAGGGTTCGATGCCGTGTTCCGGAAGTGATTTTTTGCATTTTTTTTCGACTTTTTCCTTCATTAATAGACCAAATATGCCCATTCCAGTAACTCTAGGTGGTTTTCCATATCAAATCAGTGAATAATTTTAGTTTGAAGTCGATAGAAAAAAAAATTTTTTTTTGGTGGTAGGGGGTCAAATTTTTTTTATGACGGATTCCGATAGAATTCGGTACTAGTAACGTAATGCAGTTAACCCCGCCCTTCAATTCGCAATATTACAGAAGTTATGACGTTTTGCAAATAAGTAGTGAGATGAACGATATGGGCATTTCTTGTAGTCTAGTGGATTAGTGCGTTGCTTTAGAATCTACGGACCAGGTTCGATGCAGTGTTCAGGAAGTGATGTTTTTTGCATTTTTTTTCGACTTTTTTTTCATTAATAGACCAAATATGCCCATTCCAGTAACTCTAGGTGGTTTTTCATATCAAATCAGTGAATAATTTTAGATTAAATTCGGTAGAAAATAAAAATTTTTTTAGCGGTGGGGGGGTCAAATTTTTTTTATGACGGATTCCGATAGAATTCGGTACTAGTAACGTAATGCAGTTAACCCCGTCGATCAATTCGAAATAGTTCAGAAGTTATGACGTTTTGCAAATAAGGAGTGAGAAGAACGATATGGGCATTTCTTGTAGTCTAGTGGATCAGTGCGTTGCTTTGGAATCTACGGACCAGGGTTCGATGCCGTGTTCCGGAAGTGATTTTTTGCATTTTTTTTCGACTTTTTCCTTCATTAATAGACCAAATATGCCCATTCCAGTAACTCTAGGTGGTTTTCCATATCAAATCAGTGAATAATTTTAGATTGAATTCGGTAGAAAAAAAAAATTTTTTTTGGTGGTGGGGGGGTCAAATTTTTTTTATGACGGATTCCGATAGAATTCGGTACTAGTAACGTAATGCAGTTAACCCCGTCGATCAATTCGAAATAGTTCAGAAGTTATGACGTTTTGCAAATAAGGAGTGAGAAGAACGATATGGGCATTTCTTGTAGTCTAGTGGATCAGTGCGTTGCTTTGGAATCTACGGACCAGGGTTCGATGCCGTGTTCCGGAAGTGATTTTTTGCATTTTTTTTCGACTTTTTCCTTCATTAATAGACCAAATATGCCCATTCCAGTAACTCTAGGTGGTTTTCCATATCAAATCAGTGAATAATTTTAGTTGAAGTCGATAGAAAAAAAAATTTTTTTTTGGTGGTAGGGGGTCAAATTTTTTTTTATGACGGATTCGGATAGAGTTCGGTACGAGTAACGTAATGCAGTTAACCCCGCCCTTCAATTCGCAATATTACAGAAGTTATGATGTTTTGCAAATTGGGAGTGAGATGAACGATATGGGCATTTCTTGTAGTCTAGTGGATTAGTGCGTTGCTTTAGAATCTACGGACCAGGTTCGATGCAGTGTTCAGGAAGTGATGTTTTTTGCATTTTTTTTCGACTTTTTTTTTATTAATAAACCAATTATGCCCATTCCAGTAACTCTAGGTGGTTTTAAATATCAAATCTGTGAATAATTTTAGATTAAATTCTTAGAGAAAGAAAATTGTTTTTGGTGGGAAGGGGTCAAATTTTTTTTTTTGACGGATTCCGATAGAATTCGGTACTAGTAACGTAATGCAGTTAACCCCAGCCTGTATTTCGAAATAGTTCAGAAGTTATGACGTTTTGCAAATAAGGAGTGAGAAGAACGATATGGGCATTTCTTGTAGTCTAGTGGATCAGTGCGTTGCTTTGGAATCTACGGACCAGGGTTCGATGCCGTGTTCCGGAAGTGATTTTTTGCAGTTTTTTTCGACTTTTCCTTCATTTATAAACAAAATATGCCCATTCCAGTAACTCTAGGAGGTTTTTCATATCAAATCTGTGAATAACTTTAGTTTAAATACGGTAGAAAAAAAAATTTTTTTTTGGTGGGAAGGGGTACAATTTTTTTTATGACGGATTCCGATAGATTTCGGTACTAGTAACGTAATGCAGTTAACCCCAGCCTGTATTTCGAAATAGTTCAGAAATTATGACGCTTTGCAAATATGGAGTGAGAAGAACGATATGGTCATTTCTTGTAGTCTAGTGGATTAGTGCGTTACTATGGAATCAACGGACAGGGTTCAATGCCGTGTTCCGGAAGTGATTATTTTCGCATTTTTTTTTGACTTTTTTTTTCATTAATAAACAAATATGCCCATTCCAGTAACTCTAGGTTTTATATCATATCTCTGAATAATTTTAGTTTAAATTCGGTAGAAAAAAGAAATTTATTTTGGTGGGAAGGGTTCAACTTTTTTTATGACGGATTCCGATAGAATTCGGTACTAGTAACGTAATGCAGTTAACCCCGTCCTTCAATTCAAAATAGTTCAGAAGTTATGACGTTTTGCAAATAAGGAGTGAAAAGAACGATATGGGCATTTCTTGTAGTCTAGTGGATTAGTGCGTTGCTTTGGAATCTACGGACCAGGGTACGATGTCGTGTTCCGGCAGTGATTTTTTTTCGACTTTTTTTTTCATTTATAAACCAAATATGCCCATTCCACTAACTCTAGGTGGTTTTTCATATCAAATCTGTGAATAACATCAGTTTAAATACGGTAGAAAAAAACATTTTTTTTTGGTGGTAAGGGGTCAAATTTTTTTTATGACGGATTCCGATAGAATTCGGTACTAGTAACGTAATGCAGTTAACCCCGTTGATCAATTCGAAATAGTTCAGAAGTTATGACGTTTTGCAAATAAGGTGTGAGAAGAACGATATGGGCATTTCTTGTAGTCTAGTGGACTAGTGCGTTGCTTTGGAATCTACGGACAGGGTTCGATGCCGTGTTCCGGCAGTGATTTTTTTTGCATTTTTTTTCGACTTTTTTTTTCTTTAATAAACTAAATATGCCCATTCCACTAACTCTAGGTGGTTTATCATATCAAATCTGTGAATAATTTTAGTTTAAATTCGGTAGAAAAAAAAATTTTTTTTTGGGGGGAAGGGGTCAAATTTTTTTATGACGGATTCGGATACAATTCGGTGCTAGTAACGTAATGCAATTAACCCCGCCCCTTAATTCGAAATAGTTCAGAAGTTATGACGTTTTGCAAATAGAGAGTGAGATGAACGATATGGGCATTTCTTGTAGTCCAGTGGATTAGTGCGTTTCTTTGGAATCTACGGACCAGGGTTTGATGCCGTGTTCCAGAAGTGATTTTTTTTGCATTTTTTTTCATTTATAAACCAAATATGCCCATTCCAGTAACTGTAGGTGGTTTTTCATATCAAATCTGTGAATAATTTTAGATTAAATTCTTAGAGAAAAAAATTTTTTTTGGTGGGAAGGGGTCAAATTTTTCATGACGG